>JAYDYQ010002574.1:0-20680 GCA_034814905.1 Penstemon davidsonii
TCTACTTTATTGCATTTACTCTTTGTGAGATTCATATATTTTTGCTATATATACTGAGTTAATTATTAATTAATTATAGAAAATTATAAATCAGCATATATATATATATATATATATTATGGTCTTGAACTCATCTTTATCATAATGCCCTAAAAAATGTTGTCATTATTGACATCAAACTTAGTGACATTATGATTTTTATTTTATTTTTAATTTGATCAGTCTTATAATTAAAATATCATAAATTGGAAATATTAGTCATACTATTTATTGGCATTTTTCTGTTATTCCGACACGTTTTAAATCTATTTTCAGTTATGATAGTGATGTTTTTCATGCTAAAAATTATAGTTATATATAAAAGTGCCACTATTTAATTAAATATCACTTGTAAGTAACGGTGTGATGGCATCATCAAGGTGTATATATATTGTAGCTAGAATTAACATTAACAAACGTCAAAATTATAAATAAATTTCAGTTAACATTGTCATTTTTAATTGTGACATTTTCCATAGTTATTTGTGACGTTTTTTCAATCAGAATATCGTCAAAATTGCTGTCGGTAAAAACGATTTTTAGTATAGTGTACGTGTTTATTATTATTTAATTACATTTTGCAGAGGGCTGAGATAGAATTTCCTTGATTAATCTTGTTGACTCATATATTCGCCTAATATTGCTGGACTAATGACTGTATAAAGTGTGGCTCATGCATGCACTAGGAGAAATCTTACTAAATTATTTTCTGGCAAATATATATTATTCATAATCATAAGTATTGGGTATTCTGAATTAATGGCAGGCTAATTAAGCAGAGATATGATTAATTTAGTTGGTTCAAAATCATGGGTGGTGGTGTTGTTCTGATTAATTTGAGTCTAATTCCAGTCGGTGAAGCTGTCTAGAGAAAAATCATATATAATGGGGTGGGGTTGGTTGTGGCCCTGTCCCTGTATAATTTTGTTAGCACATGAAACGAAACAATTGACTTGTTGAAATTTTGTAGTGTTCACATTAAATTAATTCATGCATTTTGTACACTATATATATATACATATCGACATGCATTTTGTATATAGATGGCTATATATCTTAATTTCAACTCAAATGAGACAAAATAAGCATTAATAATTGGTAACTCTGAATTTGTTTAGGTATTTCAAATTTGGGATACCTATTCCCACACTGAATTTTCTCATTCATTTTCTCATTAATAATTGGCCAGCACATAACGTCAACTCTAGCTCTTTAATTTAAACAAATTATTATTTATTTTTTAGGAGAATTTAAACAAATTATTGCATCTCCCAAAAAAACCACAGATGTAATAATTTGTGTCGAAACATTCTTGAAAGATATATAAGATAGCAAACTATATCTTCATTAAACCAAAAAAAAACTATTTATGTTCATAAATGCCCTTTTATGTATCACAAGGGATAAATTGCTTCTTAAATATAAGACTGTGGTTTAATTTGCTATTAGCTCGTTCTTAATTAGTGGTAATAGAATCAAACTCATCTCTTTAAAATTTAACATAAAAAATCAAAATTGAATCTGTCAATTTTACTGTACAACCATATAAATATAAAAAATAAAAATTTGCAATCTGTTCTATTGTACAACCATATAAGGGCATTACAAATTATCAAAAGAAAAGATACAAGCGCATCTTCTTTTTATTTTTACTTTTTTAGTATAGATAAAAGGGCAAACATATACTTCCTCCGTCCCATTTATTTTGTTCCATTTGTTACAGTATCCAGTCAAATTTTTTAATTTTTTAAGTGACCTATCATATTAAATTATTCACATGTTTATGAGTTAAGTCTTTTAAATATTAACATACTAGCCTACAACCCGTGCTATGCACGGATCAAAATTAATATACAATTTGTATCCTAGAAATAAATTAAAAATTATGTTTGTTTGCATTATTACTATATCCACATTTGTGAATAATTGCAACTTGAGTACTTTAAATGTTTGAAAATTATTATTATATGAGAATTCTACAATTCACATTATTTATCTGTTGAGTATATAAATTATAAATAATATCTAATTATTTAAGTTGAATTTGCTAATAGGTTGTTTCATGTCATGTCAAATCTCAATTTTCATTATATCAACTTCAACTAATTACTTCATATAAGAATGTATGCATTCAATACTCAATATCATGAGATAAATATATTCACATTTGAGATAAATGTATGTATGATTATCTAAATTTCCGCTTAACAATAAAAAACCAAAAAAAAAAAAACAAAAGTTGGTATATGAGAAAAAAAAAGTTATTGTAATTTACAATGGATATAATTAAGTTAATCAAACTAATTAATATATAGGTCAAACATGTAAACCATATATCTCAAGCTTGTGAATATCCTCTTGCCAAAAAATTACCTAATGACATTGTAACTATAAAAAAAATGACAACATAATCAAGTATATATTTTTTTCTTTCGGCATCTTCTGTAATTATAAAATATATTTATATAAAATTAAAAGTAAAATTACAATTAGTCATATACTCATTGGAATCAGAATATAGCACGGGATTAAAATTGCATTCACATATAACAAAGTCACAATTTTAAGATAAATTTATCACAATTAAAAATGAAACAATTTAATAAAAAACTAACCAGTCTAGATGAAATCAAAAAAGGGAGAAGCTGTAAACAAAAACTATAAGAAATGCATAATATAAAAAAATGAAAATTCAAAATGAATTAATCAAATAAAAGAAATCAATGTATATCAAATCACATTAAATCAAATATGAAACTAAAAGAGACAAAATATGAAAATATAGTATTAACCAAAACAATGACAATGCAAAGTATTTTTGACAAATTTGTCATGATTCAAGACGAAATACATGAAAAAATAATAATATTAAATAGATAAAATTACATAGAATATATACAATCTTCTAAATATTATTCAAAGTCTAACTTTTTATTGCTAAGTAAATTCCAAACCCTTTGAATTTAAGAAGTTTTTTTTCTCAAAAAACAAAATTAAGAAAATTACTTTACAGTAGTACCAAATTCTAAGCCGATGCGCATTATTATCACCCATTCCCTACATCAGTCCAAATTTTGAATTGTTCAAAGTATCGCTCTGCAAAAAACAAAAATTCCAAATAAAAAAATTGTTATGGATTTAAGGATGAAGTAATTCAAAACTGAAAAACACTTACGCAAACATGCGCAACAATAACTATGCACCTTTTGTTTAATTACTTCTAAGAAAATATCCTATAATCGCATTAATAAGTGGGAAAAAAAATAAGAATTGCATTATGATTGATAGTATTATATATGCACCTGAAACAAAAATTTAACATCATGAAGCTAATTGTAGAATTTGACCCCAGAGAACATAAGAAAATAAAAAGCTTACCTTCTTGTTTAACACATTTGTGGCAGGTGCAAATGGATCAAAAGGGACTAAACAATACTTGTACATATGAATTATAAATGAAAATTTTAAATGTGTATGATGAAATAGTAAAAATTGAAATCGTAAAAGCTTACACTTCTTGTTTAGTGCATTCGTAATTGTTCAAATGGACCTACTACACCAAGAAAAATAAGGTTGGCATTCAAGATCGTCTTGTGCTTGTACCTACAAAGCAAAAAAATGATTAAAAGTGTACAGAGAAAAATTATATAGAGATGCACAATAGTTATTTTTTTAAGCTCACCATCTTTATATAGTTAATAAAAAAAATCTGAATCACATAGCTACAAATTTAATGAAAATGACGGACGATTAAAGAATGTAGATGATTTTTAGGAACTAATGCATATATTAAAAAGGTTTTTTTTGGGGGCTTTGCAAATTATTCAAACAATTATTTAATGAGAGGTAATAATTACTAATAATTGAATTATATATAGACGTGTAACTGACCATCTAATATAAAGTAAATAGAGGTGAATATTTCCAAAATTACGTCCATTATTAGTGTATCAAAGGGGTACTATTTTTTAAATAATTTTAGCAATTACTTAATGAGAGTTAATTGAATTATATATAGAACCATACAATTACCAGCTAATATAAATTAAATGTGATTATACCTAAATTACGGCCATAACATTGGTATGTTTAATATGTTATTATTATAAAGATATACACCTCATCATAAATGTATTTGATTAGCATTAATTTCTTATTTGACTTATTAATTTAGTTTTAACATTCCTTTTTCGTAGGATTTAAATTAAAGATGAAATTGATTTTAGAAGATTACCAAAAATATAATTTATTAGATGATTTTTAGGAACTAATGCATATATTAAAAAGGTTTTTTTTGGGGGCTTTGCAAATTATTCAAACAATTATTTAATGAGAGGTAATAATTACTAATAATTGAATTATATATAGACGTGTAACTGACCATCTAATATAAAGTAAATAGAGGTGAATATTTCCAAATTTACGTCCATTATTAGTGTATCAAAGGGGTACTATTTTTTAAATAATTTTAGCAATTACTTAATGAGAGTTAATTGAATTATATATAGAACCATACAATTACCAGCTAATATAAATTAAATGTGATTATACGTAAATTACGGCCATAACATTGGTATGTTTAATATGTTATTATTATAAAGATATACACCTCATCATAAATGTATTTGATTAGCATTAATTTCTTATTTGACTTATTAATTTAGTTTTAACATTCCTTTTTCGTAGGATTTAAATTAAAGATGAAATTGATTTTAGAAGATTACCAAAAATATAATTTATTAGAATAAAAAAAAATCAAAATTCTAGAAAATTAGGATTTTGGTCAAAACAACTAATTGAGGTCAAAAGTGAATATTTCCAAATTTACGTCCATTATTAGTGTATCAAAGGGGTACTATTTTTTAAATAATTTTAGCAATTACTTAATGAGAGTTAATTGAATTATATATAGAACCATACAATTACCAGCTAATATAAATTAAATGTGATTATACCTAAATTACGGCCATAACATTGGTATGTTTAATATGTTATTATTATAAAGATATACACCTCATCATAAATGTATTTGATTAGCATTAATTTCTTATTTGACTTATTAATTTAGTTTTAACATTCCTCTTTCGTAGGATTTAAATTAAATATGAAATTGATTTTAGAAGATTACCAAAAATATAATTTATTAGAATTAAAAAAAATTCAAAATTCTAGAAAATTAGGATTTTGGTCAAAACAACTAATTGAGGTCAAAAGACACCCTTCAAATATATATATGTACTAGCTTATTCCCGTGCTATGCACAAAATTAAATAATTTATTTCATTTTATATCAAAATAAATTATAATGTGTTTTGATCACTACAATTTTTTATGCCCTGATAATTAACTTGAATACATTTTTACAATGCTAAAATATTTGTAAATGTATAATTTAATCAAAATGAATGTTTCATATATCTTTTTCTTCATAGGATATGGACTAAGAAGATTGGCAATGCTTTAACTCAATAATATGAAGGGAAAATTACTTAAATTATCCCTCAAATTTATTGTAAATAAGTTTGGGAAATTACAAAATACCCATAGGTATTGGATTCATTACATGTATCCTCTTGCAATGTTAATTTATGACGCCACATGTTGAGATGTCATCATAAAAGTAATTTTTATTCGAGAAATACCTATGCTATTCTTTCTTTTCTATTTTCTTAAAAAAAAATCTCAACTGCCTATCATGTTTAGTGTATTTACATGACCACCCTCAAACTTTGAGAAATTACACAAAATACCTCAAAGGTATTGGATCCCCGCCTTCATCTTCTATGTGACGACATATCGATCGTGGCGGGCTGCTAGCGCCCGGAAGGCGAACGGGGGAGGGGGAGGGGAAGGGGAAGGGATGAGTTTGGGTTCTATGCGGGTGATGGAGACGTGTTGGGGGTTGGGGACGACCGGGATAGATTTTTTTCCTTCTTAAAAGATTAATGAATATATTTATTTTAAGAGATTATAAAATAAATAAATTTTCAGGTAGCAAAATAAATTTTACATTTATTGTAATTTTAAATTAGGTATATTTATTTATTCATTATCAAAATAAATATATTTTTTTATTTTATTAAAAATTATAAATGGCTTTTTCATTTATTTTATCTGAATTGTATTCATAATAAATACCATTTGCACTTTTTTTCTTCTATAATCTCGTGCTATGCACAAAATTACATGAAATTATTATCCTAAATAATACCTTTTCGGCAAGATTATTATAGAATGACATGAAATTATTAATGATATTTTAGGGCACCGGATGAGAAAATATCATCATAATTCTTTTTATCTCAATTAGTTATGTATTAATTGATAGCTTAAGTTTGTTTTTAAATTTGACTCCAAACTAAATTATACCGATAGTCATAACAGAGATGCAAAACGCAAAACAAAAATATATTTGTGATGATTACAAAATTATAAATTATTTGAATATAAGATAATCAAAAGAAGAAAAATAAATAACTTTTTTTTTCTCAATAAACACGTTAACTTAAAAAAATATAATAAGATCTACTAAAATTAAGGAAAGTAGTCAGATGCTACACTTCACATGACCAAAAGATATTTACTTTTTTGAGAAAAAAACTTCATTATTCAAATCAAGCATAAATAATTAAACCAAAAAATAGTAATATTGAACAGAAAACTTAGAAATGTAACTCTATAATGGAGAGATAAATGAGTACTTTTCATATTTATTCAACAAAAGTATGTATGATACGAAAATTTACATTTATTTAAATTTGTACAAATATAAGACCACTAAATTAATACAAAAAAAGGAGGGGAAATCTAATTACATAAATGAAAAAAGAAAAGATACAATCAATTTTCTGCAAAAATGAAACAAATTCCTTTTTGCTTGGTCTGAAACTGTTACAAAAAAAAAAAAAAAAGGGCAAAGACACAAATAAGAGTAAATTGATATAAATCATCCATTAAGCCATAAATTAAATCAATCAACTATTTCAGATAAAGAAAAAAATACCTTTGAGTGAATTCGGATCGGTTACTTGGTACTCAAATGCCAATCACGCAAGAGATTAACTAAAAAGGAAATAGAAAATACAATATTAATAATTAAAAAAATGATAAAATAAACAACAAAAATATGTTACTTACTTGATAAACATGTAATGGATATGCTAAGAACTCTGTAAACCAATTACATTGAAAAGAAGAAAAATATATAAAATTAGTGAGGTGAAACCATATAAAAGAAGGTTAGATTGTAAGAACTTATTAAATAGAAAAAAGAAATAAACTAAAATCGACAAAAAGAAGATGATTGGTACAACATACAACTTTGAAGATCTGAATATCAATGGGTATTATATATTCATATTTGAAAAGATATAATTAAGGTTGATGGCATAAATTACGGGTTTAATTTGCAAATGATTGTTTAAAATGATTTATTGGCTTAAATTGTGGGTTTAATTAGCTGCTAGTTGTTTAAAATGATTTTAATACCATATTCAAATCACATATGACATAAATGTGTTAGGTTGTATATTGTTACCTAATAAATTATTTAAGCCGGATTTCAAAATTTGAATAAGATAAATTAGGAACTATAATGTAATTAAAATCTCCTATTTTATTGGCAAAATTTTTGGTAACTGAAAATGCAGCTAATGATAAGGTATGTACGACCGTTACAAAAATTTTCTTTCCTAGTATTAAGCCTATAATTTGGGAAATTTATATATATTTTTTTAACTGATCACGCTACATTGATGTAGATTAATTAGGTTATAGAGAGTAGTAAACTTAATAAATATGAGAGTTCTAATTGACCAAACATTAAATATTACACTAATAAAAATAATTCAAAATTACCAGAAATTAGAATTTGGTCCAATTGGAGTCAAAGACCATTCTCCTATATATATAATAATATGATTAGATATGGTGTCATATGATATTATCAACTTATTAATGAAATATATTAATTAAATGATTTATTATATTTGTTATAAATTTAGTTTAATTATCTGGTTAACTGTCCCAAAGAAGCAAAATAAATGGGACGAGAAAGTATATACTTTTCATTCGACATGCGTGTGATACACTGCATAAAGTATATGTTTTCCAAAAGTTAATAGGATTAGTTTATAGTTATCAAAAAAGCACAACTTCAGGTGAATCTACTAAAAAGTTTGCGCGTTTAAAAAGCGAGGAAGTCGCGTTTAAAGGAGTTGAATTCAGAAAAAGGATCGCACTTCACTCTTTTTCTTCTCCAGATGATTTGTGAGTGAATTGATTTGAATGAGGCCTACTATGAAATATGAATGTTTTGTTCTGATCTGATCCACCAATATAATATTAATTTTCCAGCTTATTAGTAATTAATATTCCTTTATTGGACAGAGGCCATTAATTTAGAAGATTCCTTAATAATCGTATAATCTATGTCAACATCACTAACAAGAAAGTTCACTTTAATCAATTGGACATATTTGCATTGCTTATATAAATTATATTGAAATAAAGTCCATCGATATTGAACTCAAAATCGATACGAGATCATTCAAAACATTGGAATTTGGAAGATTAATATGCATCGATTGTAATTGTTGTTAAGATGGATTTATGTCATATATAATGAGTTAATTATATGATCAAAAATTCAAAATAAAGACTACACACTTAAAAGCCCAAGAAAATTGCCCAAGGTTGCAGGCCTATGATTTGTTGGACCCCAACTGAATTGGGCTTCTTTCGGATATGGTTCTTTCTTCCCAAATTGGCTAGGACTCTTTCTCTACTTATATTCCCTTTGTCTCGGTCTTATTCGTATTTTCTTTTTAGATATTCCAAAATAATATTTTATTTACAAAAATTAATTATGTATTTTTTCAAAAGTTCCATTTTTGAAATATTTACCTTAAATTTCCCAAAAAAAAAAAAATAATGGAACAAGATGAATGAGCAAATGAAGTATTATACATAGGGTTGTCAATGAGATGGATTTATTAGGATATTCATCCGATTAGTGATTCGATGGATCTGGTCTGATTAGGAATATCCGTAATCCGAATGATATGAAATGAATATAGGCTCGACTAATCATAGACTATAACGGTTTTCATCAATCCCAAAAGCAAATAGCAACAATGAAATTAAGCTTTGCTGAAAGCTTTTAGCAAGATATCATCTTTGAATTTTCAGTATATGTACATATATACAACATTTCTAATCTATATCTCTGATAACATATTATCATATAAATGTGATTGCGATGAATAATGCTTTCTTGGTTTGACAAGAATGTTTCTGCCGAGATACTTGCACTTTAGTGTGGAAAGGCTCCTACCAAAAATCAGGTCATCATTAGAGATTTTGAACTTTAACTTACCACAAAATATCCACAAGTGAAACCTTATAATATTCTATTGCCCTGGTCAATTTGAATTTATAAACATACAACTAAATAACAAGTAATCATTTAAGATAATGCTTATTTTAGTGTACCTTTTTATATTGGGGAAAAATTCCTTTTATATATATATCAACGAAATTAGTTTACGGAATGAAAAGGGAATTTAAAGACCATAATCCATAACATTGAAAACCAAGTTGAACTGAAGTAGATGTTCTCCTTATTATCTTTTAAAATTATAATGTTTTGTTTTTCTATCCTAATGAATAATATAGTTTAATATGATTATGTGCATAGCACGGGGTATATACTAGTTATTATTAAATCATCTCTAGATATATAATAAAATCATAAGTAATTTGATAAGTTCTCTTTTACATTTTACTTCAAAATGGAAGGAATAGTTAAATGTATAGTTATTGAGTCATTTTTCAGACTCACCATTGAGAAATAGTTATTGAGCCATTTATAAATGAATTTATTTTTACTGGGATGAAATTTGGGATTTAATGAGGAAAAACAAAAGATAAAACTAACAGAAATTAGAAATGGGACAACTAGGAGAGCAAGAAGATGAAATTGTGTTATTATTTAGTCTTCATGTATTTTGAGAAAAAAATTATAAATTAATATCAAAAAGGATATAATGCATAAAAGAATATTTGACCTCAAATCATAAAAAATACTTATTAACTATGTGCTATCTTATTTTCTTGTAGAATAACAAAAAGAAAAATATAGTCTGAAAATGTGTTATTTAACAAGGGGTAAGTTGCGATTTAGAAGCCTTGAACTCCTGGCTGCAAGTTTGACCTGAGGTATAGACCCCACGTACTTAATTATCCCTTCGACCCCAATTCTTGTTCCTCTACCTCAACAATTTTCTTCCTGAAATTGTTCACCGCCTGGTAAAATCTCAGGGTGAAATTTGATGCATATCTACATCCATCTATTTTTAAAATATATATATATCATCTAGAAACTCCAACATTCACCCAACCAATAAATCCCTTTTCATTAAGTTCAAATTTACATAAATACTACTATATTATATCAAGATTCACTAAGGCACATAAATGCTGATGACTTCCAACGCAGAAACGGAACCAAGACATGAAATGCACCCTCAAGGTGGCACGGAAAACACATTAGAGCCGGAACCACCCGAAACCACCATACATGGAGACGACAAAGCCATACCCGAGGTAAAGGCGAAAGCAAAGGCAATGTACAAGTACAAGAGAGGGGCTTGGAGCAAAGACGAGGATGAGAAGCTAAGAAGAGCGGTAGAGAAACACGGGGTCCAGAACTGGATCGAAATTGAAAAAATATCCGGTCTGGCTAGACCGGCCAAGAATTGCAGGCTCCGGTGGTTTAACTATTTGAGACCAAATCTGAAAAGATATCCTTTCACACAAGATGAAGAAAGAAAAATCATTCTTCTGCATTCCAAATACGGCAACAGCTGGTCTCGCATTGCCTCCAAGGTATATCCACATCCAATCCAATCCAATCTCTATAATTGTTCATTCTTGGCCCCTAACCTGAAATTCAAGTATCTACTTATTTATTTGTTTAAGCAGCTACCAGGGAGATCAGACAACGAGATAAAGAATTTCTGGCACAAGAGAACCAAGAGACGCGTTCCAATTGAACCAAAAAGAAAAGAAGAATCGGATCAAAACTCTAAATATGCCCCAAGTAGCAGCAGCTATGAGAACCATTCCAGTGACTATAGACTTCCTTCTAGCTCCATTCACTCCCAAGAATTTAAGCCATCTGAACTAAATGAAGCAAAAACTCCAACTTCACGACTTCACAAATTGCTATTATACCCACACCAAATGAGCCAGTCATGCCAAATAACTGAAACGCCCTGCCAGAGTTCTAATGCGTTCACATTTCACAGAAACCCTCCTATTCTTTCGTCTCCAAAGAGTGGCTTCAGGCGATTTGGGAAAGCAGAGAGCCAATTATCACCACCTAGTCATTCTGTCTCGGGTTCAGCCACTTCACTGCAAAGGCAAAGTTCTTTAGCTATTGAATCGCCAAAATCACCACTGAAACTCAAATTAACCCCAGGAGTGCCTGCAGTGTATTCTGTACAAATGATGACACCAACAATAAATTCTCCAGTTTCTTTGCAATCAAATTTATCATTCATAGATTCGAAAGTTAAATTAAATACATCTACAGCATCAGCTTCAGTTTCTTCTTCGCAGGTCAATCCTCCAATTAAACCAATGCCATTGGATACTGACAATGCTGTTCCTGTGGTGGATTCATCTTTCACCTTCAAAACAGAGCTCTCTCCAATCCAATGTAGAGTAAATAATTCCTCGCATAAAGTGGAAACCGATAGCGATTTGGAAATACTAGACGCACTGAGAGAAGCTCAAACGAGGGTACGTTTCCTAAAGAAAAAGTTGAGACTTTCAAACAAGAGAAATTTGATGAACAAAAGTTCAAGAAAGGAAAATTTTCTTGTTCAAAGTCCAGAGAATACAGATTCAATTGGCAGAAATTCAAGCCAACGCACTACGAAAGAATACTCATCATGGTCAAGCTTGCGGGTGAATGCACAATGTAAAAACTCAAGGACAAAAGATTTAATGAAAAAGATTTCGAAAAATGGCGTTTTATTAGTTAAAAATGCAAGCAATCGGAAAATATTGTACAAACTCCAGAAAAGAGAAAATTCAGAAAGTGAGAATTATTCACAAGATGAGAGCACAGAAACAGACGAGCTAATACACGGTGAAATATCAGGAGCAAGAACTCTGTTAACAGAAAGCTCGAGTGAAAAGGAGTCGATAACTTACCAGGAGCAAAGGCACTCAATAGATCTATTTCATGATCTTAACAGCCAAAACATTATGAATGCTCCTTCATTTTCAGATTCTTGGGATAATATCATATTTCCTGTTCAAGTTTCGGAAGGTAATTGCATGAATGAATGCTCTAGCATAGAAGACTTACTCGGTGAAGGTTCAATATTTTTGCAGGATAGTTTCTTCATGGGAGATTCCTTTGACCAAACGACGGGAACAGAAGGCCAATTACCTCATATAGATGCATTTGCTCCAATCTACAGCCAAAGCACTGCAACCAATCTAGTAAAATCTGGCTATGGGAATGGGATACCAAGCTCTCATCAACCTGATGAAGTTGAATGCTTTGACCATAGCTTTGCGAAAGAATTTTCAAATGCCCTGGAGAGAAATATTACTGAAGAACAAAAAGTAATGGAAGCCAATCCTCTAGCTTCCAATTATATGGTGAGTGAGCCAATCATGGAATACGGTTATAGGGGAGGTGGACAATACTCTCTCCTAACCTCCAGTGATGGACTTTTGGAGGAAGTATATGAAACAAGTTTGTTACAGCACCAAGACCCGATAACAAGTCTGATACACTTCAAAAATGAATTTCCTGGAGGCAAACAATACTCTCTCCAAACAGGAATTTCTGAAGGTGGCTTGAACACAGAATGTACATCAAGCAAAACCGCGAAACAGGATCCTTCCTATCCTTCCTGGGAGCAAAGCTTGAATCAGTGGTACACTGAATCAGGTAGGGGCAATTCAGGTGAAAAGTTTCAGAAAAATGAAACTATGGTTTTAGCTTCATATATCATGTCTCAGAATATTTACTACAGTGTTTTCTTGAACTATTTAGGGGAAATACTAGAGCAAGAGCTTGAACACGACAACCTCATCAAGTATTTCACCACAACCATTCAGACACCCGAGTGGTACAACAATGGCAATGCAATTGCTGGTATAGAGGCCTCTGCTGAGTTCAATACGGACTTGGGCCTCCATACCTATCCAGAAGGTTTTGCAACTCAATTACAAAAGATGGAGTCGTCAAAGATTTAAACTTCAAAGCTCGCTAGAGGTCCGTGAAACAAAGCAACATGTAAAAATTAAACTCTTGAATCAACTACTTTATTGTACATATGGTGCCTGAGATGATGGGCTAGAGTTATCCATATTACGGAATTCCTTAATTCATTTTGAACTATGGATCTTATATCCCATTTTGCTACCAAATTTTAGTTGTGAGAACTTAATTGTTTGATAATCGGTATTGGTTAATCAAGAAATCCCAACATTCTTGTGTTTAATATTTTGTGATTTATACTAATAATGGTTGTGTCAACACAAAAACTCAACAAGATACTAGAAAGACTTCCTACTAAGGGAAAGAGGAGAATTATACTTGAGAGTAACCCATATTATTAACTATTAACATATTTGTTTCAAAAAAATCCACGTCATTTAGAATAAGCATTCTGGATAGATTATTAAAGAGTATTTTCAAGTTTTTCATGGACTATATACATAGGTTGGAGGGCCATTCGATTTCAGAATGATCCAAATGTATTCTCGCCACTGTAAGTCATGTATAGGAATCCATCCTCATCTTTATTTTCCTCATAGATTGCAGACATCATTGCAGCTGCAGTTAAAAGTAATTTTGTTGAGAAAAGGATAAGCAGTTATGCAGAAAAGTAAGCTCATTGGAAGATCAACGCTTTTGAACTTTTATCCTTACCAGTGGGAGGGAGAATGTTTTTGACAAAGATAAATATGGCTTTCTCAGCACTGAGCTTAATTCTTTTTCGGACGACATAAACAAATTGCCCAACAGTCAGATCAGCAGGAACTAGATATCTGCATATTTTGTATCAAACGTCATCATTCGACTAAGACCAATTATAAATAAAGAACTGATCAAAACATTGATTTCGGCTTCCTCCCCCCACTATAACAGATATAAATAAGAATAAGATGGCTTATACTATTAAATTAGTATTTGAACATTTGGTACAAATATCTCCTATAGGGTAGCATCGTTTCACGAATTTTAGGTAACTGAAAGATCCAAATCCAGTGAACCAATGATTACATTGTTTAGACATGAATGTGAACCATGTGCTGAAATACGAAATGATTGAAGAAAGCATTGATGTAGTCTTTTTCTGAGGTAAACCTAATATAAGACACTAAAAATAATTCAAAAATAAACTCAATAAAGGACCAAGGATCGAGAGTTGACGAAGCTAACTGACTTTTTCTTGTCAATGTCAGGTATGTCACTTCTTTCAGCCTTCTCCACAATAACCTACATTATAGGAGAAGATAAAATCACTGCTAGTTGGTGAAGGGGTAAAATTCAAGAATCTAAAAACTAAAAAACAACCCATGTAAAGCAAATTGGTTTTTTTAATACCGGAATTCTGTCAGGGTATTTCTCCCTGATACGTGCAGCTTCAGCCTGTCGCCTTTCTGCACCATGTTAATATAGCAATATAACGTGTATGATGAAACCTCAGAAGCAACAAAGCATGACCAATGCATAATCGCGTATACTACTTTCTAACATGTTATCAGACTAGAAAAGATGCAACCTTCATCGTTCTTAACGTATGGCCTTAAAGATGAAAGACAACAACAAATTCAAGTGCACAAACCTGCATATGCTGCTAGTAATATTTTTTAGGTCGACAATAAAAAGAACTTTTTTTGCTTTGTGTTGTATTCCAGCATTTACTAGGTGGAAACACAATCAACACTATGCTTGGTTTATTGATTTCAATGAGTAAAATGCAAATAAACAAGAAATGAAGCTCAACTTTGCGTCATTGGATACAAGAGAAAACATTTTCCTTACTGTTTTACTCACTGATATCCAAGAATTAAACATGCTAAGTATTATTTATGGTCGATACTCTAAAATAATTTAGCAATGGACACAAAAAAGATTAATACCCATCACGGCAATCGTGTGTCCTCTATACAAATGAACAAAAAGAAAAACAGTATCATTCTTATGTAAAAGTTGATTTCGTAAACACTCAGGATCCAGATTAAGCCTTTGCACCTTGTTTCACACTCACATCGGATGGTAAAAGTAAAAAAAAATTAAATGCGCAGATGTAATTTATGTTCTTTTTGTTATCACGCAGTAGGATAATAGTTCAACTGAAAGTCCATTCTCATTAATTTCACAAAATCAAATTATAGACACCAATAAACGATCACAATATATCATATCATAAGTAATCAACGATTAGATCGTCTGAATCCAAATAAACATCAACATCATAGGATCGATCGTTCAAAATCAACGGAAATAAAAGCCAAACTAGAAAATTAGGGCAGATTACTCAACAATCGGAGCAAGGATTATACCAAGGGGATGTTCTAACTTGAATGAGCTTTTGGCCATGGCGTCCGGCTACCTGCGAGCTGTAATTGAAAAGAAAAAAGCAGAAAAGGAGGCGAAATTCAGCTGATCAAGGAGAAGGAAAAGATGGATATACATATAGAGAGAGAGAGTGCAAATGATCCGTTTGGTGAGTTTATCCCTTCAGAGGTGGGGAATAGGCGAACCAAGTCATCGTTAGATTGCATTAAGGATTAAATTAATTATAATGATCAAACAATGATTGGTTTATTGAAATGGATTAGATACAAAACTCAAATTTAAATTTTTATTTGGAGAAATTATCATGTAACATGTCTGACGTAATTCGAAATGAATTATGTCTAATCCAAATACTTGAATATTTTTCAAGAAATCGAAAACAAAAATAATAATGATAACTCACCAATGATTTCTTTAAATATTTAGGGTGGTCGATTTTCAAAAAGTATTTCAGTTTACTTAAAAAAGTAAAACAAATAAGCTTTTAAATATTAATATAATCTCCAAATATTATTAAAATTTATATTGATGTGACATAAAATAATCATATCAACTCATCATACTTACATAAGAAATTTAATTTAACATTAAGTAAACTAATTTTTTACCATGCTTCTCTTCTTTTTGTAATCTCCAAAAATAACTACCAATTTTTAAAAATTAAACCTTTTTTTTGTGATAAAAATCAAACTTATTATACATTTTATCTCTAAAGATTCAAACAAATAATTTAATTTCACATACCTCCCATAAAATCTTCAATTACCCCCGTCGTTAACTTTTCCGTTAGAAAACCGTTACCAATTGTTGACGTGGCGAAAAATTTCATATGTATCCCCTGTACTTTTATATACCTTCACCTACCCTGTACAATTAAAAATCTTCAATTACCTTGTAGAAGCTAAATTTTTTACGCAATTTCGTTAAATTAAAACCTTAAATTATCTTAACTAACTTCTCTTTCCCTTAAAAAAATATGGCCTCACAATTCTACTAAATTATGCAATCATTCGTGTTTTTTTTCTTTAACAATTCGATTTATTTGCATTTTTTTGGCATTTAATTACAAACATTATGAGTTAGTAAATATTTTAAGTGAGTCTATTTTGAACACGTAACACAATAATAATGCACGCACTTCTTTGAATAGTATACAACAAACTTTTTGTGAGTATGGTGCCGTTATCAAACTCTCATTTCGTACCAGCGACAAACCAATGGAGAAAATTTATTGGTTACAAGAATTGGATTGTAGGTGCTATCTTATCAATTTTTATCTTCTTTATAACTAATTTATGATTTGTTTCATAAATTCTTCCAATGTTTTTGTTAGAAAATATAAAACTGCAAATTAATTATATAATGGATCTAGCAAAGGTTTATTAAAAATGATCAAAATTGTGCAAAAAAAAATTGAATTTACCTAATTAAAAAAAGAGAGCAACATGAAAAGAAAAAATTAGTAGAATTGTGTGATTTCAATTTTGAAGGTTGGTGAATTAGTTATGGTAATTGAGGGGTTGAATTACGCATAATTGAGATGCATATGAAATTAACCAATAAGGGTGAAATTGGGAAGTAGAGTTAATTTTTGCCACTTCCACAAATGTTACGGAAAAGTTAACGGCAGGGGGTAATTAAAGGCTTCAATAGTAGATGGGTGGTAGGTGAAGAATAACTAAGAGTACAGGAGAGGTAAGTGAAATTAATCCAATTATTTGAAATTAATCCAATAATTTTTTTCAAATACACGAAAACCAAAATCATTTCAAAAAGTTCTCAAATTTCTAAAATCACTTTAAAGAAATTAAGGGAAACAAACAAACCCGTTTACTCTCTTTTATTGATGAAGTCAAAGTATAACAACTTTTTTTTAATAGTATTATCTAGGTATATGAACATATCCGACCAACTTACAGACGATTGGTCTAGTGGAAGGGGCTAGTACCTTCAAAGTGGTGACCCAAGTTTGAATCCCTGTTGGGAGGGGTTCCCATATAATATGTCCGACGCGCCTCAAAATGGATTAAAATCTTGGGAAACAAAAAAAAAAACATATTTGACCATGTATTGCATATCTGACGTGTTATTCCTATAACTAGACATGTCAATCGGGTTTTATGAGTCGAGTTCGGATGGCTCAAGCTCAAATACCATTGGATTTGATGATTGTAAGCCATATAAATTTGCGTCAACTTTATTTATTAAAAAATTATTATTACACTGAAACCACAGTTTTGAAAATTGGATTGGATCGAATCGGTCTGTTCATCTGACACAATCACAAATTAATGATATATTCGATTCGAATTACTCCAAAAATCAATGAGAACGGAACAGTCGATGAACCTACATAATGCGGCCAAAACCCTCATAACCAAAAACTGGGTTTGGGCATTTAGTTTCCTTTACTAATTTTTAATTAAAAAATATATAAATGAGTTTATAAGAACACATAAATCTTGGTTGACCTCAAGAATAAATACAGTCTTGGTTGCCAACTACATAAATCTTGTTCTTATTTCTTTATCAAATACTTGTGATAATTAATTCTAACATTAACTATTTTTACTTATCAATGAATAATTAATAATACTTATTACCACAACACAAAATTTTATTAAGTATTTTCTTAATGCATATATTTTTGAACATCGAATAATATTTTTCTTTTCTCCAATTATATTTCTTTAAGATAAAAAGCAAGAAAATATAGTCACATCTATATTCATATTTTATTGTGCTTTTTTTTTTAGTTTATTTTATGAATATTGTCATATTAGACTTTACATTAGTTGAATTTCATTGTGATAATCATAACCTAGAAAGAAAAAGGAAAAAAAAGTATATCATGCGATTTTACTTGAAATATTAACTAAAAGTTGAAGTGTGTGTTTGTGTGTGTTATATATCTTAGAGTATCCTTTCAAATTGTAATGAACATAATATCTCCAGCCGAAGCAGGCAATAGCCCCCTCATGTCTGCCTGCTTGCCTGCCTGTCTTGCCTAGTCTGTCATCTCCAACCGAACCAACAATCCAAAACATTTATTTCAATTTCAAACTTTCTCTACTCTCACTTAACAATAACAACAATAACAACAACAACAACAACAACAACAACAATAATAATAATAATAATAATAAGGCATTCATAAAAATAAAAAACAAGTAAACATAATTAATGAAAAACAACAACAATTATTATTAATGCACTTGGAGTGAAAAGAAAAAAGAAAAACAACAACTATTACATACTAAAACAAAACATAATTTTCAAGGGAAACACCAACAATTAAACATAATTAAAGCAACACAACAAACACTACAAGTTGGATCATAGGCCTATGGAGAGAAATCACGGCTAAAATCGGAATTGAAAAAAGATATAGTCGAACACTTGTGGGAAACACACGAGTCATTTTCGAATTAGGTGTTTCTTAGTAATCATATATGTTAAGTTATTTAATTGATCTTCAAATTGTATTTTTAAATTAAGTTGCAATAATAATAAATATAATTAAGTCATATTTTTATATTCATACTATATTTTTTTAAACTAAGACATATATAAATTAAAAAAAATTGACATCGATTACTATGTAACCATAAATATTTTTGTCCAAGGTTTTTTTTTTATTATTTTTGTTTTAAAAGTTAATTAATTTAAATATGTAAAAAATATATAAAACTTGTTAATTATGATTTAATGTTTTCTTCAAGAAGAAAAACACTTAACCATAATTTTGAAAGATATAATGTTTTCTCCTTCATATTTATACTACTTGAAGGTCACGCAACACAATCTTCAAACCAATGTGGATAAGGAGAGTTAAGTTTTTATCCCACATTGATTTGAAACTAGTGTTTGAGTGATCTCTAGTAGTATAAATATGAAGGAGAAAATATTTTATCTTTCAAAATTATGATTAAGTTTTTTTTTTAAGAAAACATTAAATCATAATTAACAAGTATTAAAAAAAATTATATATTTTTTACATATTTAAATTAATTAAAATTAATTTTTAAAATAAAAATAATTATAAAAAAAAAAACCTTGAACGCGTGCGTGCAGCAAGGAGCAGCCTGCCTGCAGGCAGGCAGGCAGGCAAGTAGGCAACTCCCCTCGGACGCCTGCTTGCCCTCCGGGGGGAGATCCTTCTCCAGCCGACGGGGGGGCTGTTGCTTGCCTCCCCGGTTCGGCTGGAGATGGCCTTAATTCAATTCAATTCGTTATTAGTTTGGTTAAAAGAGCGCACACATACACGGAGATGCACTCTCTTGACATTAAGGATTGTAGAAGATTAATTAGGAACCCTCGAACGTGTTTTTAAGAACACACATACATTTAAGGATGCCAACAAATGTGTAAATGTTATGGCAACGTTGTTGGATTGAAAGAGTTGGACACTTGGACATTCCACCGGAATGCTTGGCTTGGATGAACAGTTTGCTAAAGACCATGAATATTATAATATGATATGATATTATAGCTTCTTAATCCAACTATATATTAGTGGTGCAAACTGTCTTGATCAATCAAATTATCAAACCACTCACCATTATAAGATAACTTAAACCATATGATGACCTTTGTCCCTAGCTAGCTCCTTCCACTCATCTTTTCCCAGTTCACATTTAACAGTGAAAGGAGGCAAAATAAAAGTATAAATTTATTAAAAGTAATTATTAATTAAACAGTAATAAATATGAAGATTCTGCCCAATCCAGCAGCTACATGTATGTATGTGTTTAAGGTTTAACTTAAAATTCAAGTGCTCCTTTCTTGTTGAGGTTCTTTAGATGGAACAAAAGGAGGCTCAAATCTTGTAAACACCCTATAAGCAGATATTACAGCCAATATTAGGAAACAACAAACTGTAATGAGATGAAGGGCCAGAACTAATTTCAATTTACTGCAGAATTTTCCATATGAGTCACAAGCTTGACTCCATGTCACCACTCGATCACCATAATAGGCCAAGTAAAGAAACTCCCACAATGCTGCCATTGATGTCACCAACAA
>JAYDYQ010002575.1:0-24997 GCA_034814905.1 Penstemon davidsonii
CGCTGCGGTGAGCTTCGGCGGTGAGATATGGGCAGAGAGATCGCAAAACTCTCTGCCAATATCTCACCGCGGTGAGAGAAAACCTCGCCGCTGTGAGTATAAACCTCGCCGCGGTGAGGTCGAACCTCACCGCAGTGAGGTTCAAGGAAGAGAGTTCGAAAATCTCTCTGCCTCATCCTCGCCGCGGTGAGGTTCAATCTCACCGCGGCGAGACGGGGTGCAATTATCATGCAACCCGTCTCGCCGCGGCCAGGTTTTCCCTCACTGCGGATTTAGGAATACGTAAATAGAACAATTAAAAAGTTCAATGTTTTAGGAATACATAAACAGAGTAATTCTAAACCCCAATTTTAATTCACAAATAACGAAAAATTGATCTATAACTCAACAATTAGGAATAACGAGGAGATTTTCGACCATACCTTATTCTCGTTGGTGTTTTTTTTTTGTCTTCCAGAACTCCAACCAAATCGCCTTATTCACAATGAATTATTCGAATAATTTGGAATATTTCTTTTATGGTTGATTTTATAATAAAAATTCACACTAATTTAAGAGTCCCTACAAATTTAAAAGTCTATTTAGTGTAGGATTTTATTGTCTTCTTCAATTTTTTGTAGAATTCCTTAAATAGATTGATTATTAATGTGGCTATATGATTTAAGCGGACAAACTATAATAATTAATATATTAACCCGGTATATGGTCAAACATCTTTTTTCATATTATTAATTACTCTTCAATTAATTATATACTTGATTTTATTTGTATAATAGGGTAAATTTCCAACGCATTATGAACAGAAAAAAGATGAGGTTAGGCACTTGTTTAAGAAATCAAAAGGTGACCCAATAGATGACGAAATTATTGTGGATGCAATTCAAAGGCTAGGATTGACACATTGATGTGTTTATTAAATAAAATAAAACATTGGCACAATCTATTATTTTGATTTAAACTCAATCCGTATATTAACAAATTGCATAAGGTAATAATTTTTTAAATATTTTCCATGATCTTGAATCCCTATATTCGAGGAACAAGTTTCCTAATTAAACTCAATCAGCCTAAACTATCGCCTGCCTCTTCATTCTACGATTTGATTTATTTTTTAAATATTTCCCACGGTTTTAGGATTCCCTATCTTGGAATAACAAGTATCCTAATTAAACTCAATCACCTAAACAACAATTTCAAAAAAATCGCCTCACTACATTAACAACCGATGTGAAGTTTTTTTTATACAATTGCTCAATTTTAATTCAATTTTTACTGCTCATAACCTTATTCTCTCTCAAGAACTTGTTATTCGATAAATTTAGTATTGCTGGAATCACAATCACATCGAGCTTCGAGGTTCTTGCGTTGAAGATTGATTTGAATATGTGAGTCATTAATGCCGCTTTATGTGATTTTAATTATGTATATGTGTTATTAATATTATCATTGAAGTAATTTGCTCGATTTCAATGTGATTTTAGATTCAATTTCATAGGGCTTTTGATGGAAAAATTTTTTTATTATGTTTTGTTGGATAATATGTCGTTGATGAACTGGCATGAAGTTTTAGCTTTGAAATCATGAAACTATGTGTTAAGGCATGAATTTATGGACAAAAGATCATATGAGCCTTTATGTTAATGAAGAAGTTCTTCATATAGGTTTCAGAATTCTTACCAACATCAAGCTGTTGCATTTACAGCTAATGAATGAAGTCTGGAATAAATTACATGAATTTTCTGTCTTCCCTATTTTTATGCTCCAACTATTTCATTTGTTTCTTTAATCTTGGATGTAAAGACCTTACAATGTTAATTACTTTATTAATATAGAATGATTATTCTTCTTGTAAAAACGTTACATAATATATATTTAATTTATGTAGGGATAAATCATCAAATGGAAAGAGGAAGGCCGAATATGTAAATGATACGCCTAACATTCTCAAAAAGCTTTCAAGGGATAACGTTAATGTGAGAAAAATATATTATGATGTATAAAGACTTATTTCTTGTATTATCATGTTTTTACATAGATAAATACGGAGTAAATATCAATTTTCGTGCAGGTTGGATCCCAACAAACAAGAAGTGAAGGTTTCAAACAAGACGAACTTAAAATTCAGCATAGCGATTTACGTCATGTCATACAACCTTACAAGGTTACAATATATATTTTTTTTTTGTACAGTCCATTTCTAAATTTGAAGTACATGCATAGTTGTTGTGTTAATTAGTTCATATGAATAGTCATTCGAAGTTTATTATGCTTGTTGACCCATTTTGAAGTTAATATGAAATTCTGGGATTATTACTATATCACTAACATTTGGCAATCAACACATTCAGCAACAAATTCTGAATATGAGGATGTCACTCCCTAGATTGATGGCGGTGAATAAAAAACTAAATAACTCTCAACTGGCAGTGGTAGACGAAATGGGGTTTGGATCATTAGCTAGACTTGATTGTGTTGATCTTAATCGTGTAATGCTACGTTGGATCATAGAACAGTATAACCCCACAACAGATACGCTGAATATACATGGTGAGGAGTTTAAGTTGACTAAGTTCACAGTTCATGAGGCGTTTGGAATTCCGCACACGGGTGATCGAATCTATTTCAATTGGACAGACAAGTTTGGCCTCGATAAATACAAATCACTGCTCCCAATAAAACGGGGTCGAGTTGACGTGACAGAGTTGATGAAAACACTGATGAATTGCTTGAGTAATGGAAATGAATTCAAGGTCATGTATATGACATTTCTGTTTGGCGTGTTTCTCTTTCCGGGAACCCAATACCACATTCCTTTTGAAAGCTTGAACCTACTTGTTAACTTGGACAAAATTCCTAATATAGATTGGGCATCCCTAGTTATTGATAAGTTAAATGAAGGTGTAAGATTCTTAAAATCAAACAGCCAAGGTTATGCATGTGGATGTTTATTTTTACTTCAGGTACTATTAAAAATTATTGATTTTATTTATGATACTATTTTATACATATTATTATTTATTGTGAACATCTTACCAATTTAACTTATGTAATGTAGATAATATTCATGGGAAGAGTTCGTACAAAAGGTGCAAAACACACACTCGATTTGAAGAATGAGATTCCTTTTATAACGTTTTTGTCAAAGGATCGATCAAAATTGTTATTGGCTGAACTGCAATGCAACGGAGGTTACTGGAACGTGAAGGTCAAATATTTAATGCATATGAACTATGCTCAAATGCACATTTCATTATAGAAAAATATGTATATTGACATTTACTGATACCTCAAAAATTTTCATTTTCAGACTATGACTTTTGAGGCTAAGAAATCAGATATTGACCAGTTGGATGCTTGGGAAGAATTAGAATCCAAGAGAAATATTCCTGCAACTGGTTACATTGACCCAATTATGGACATGAACCATGCCGAATACATGGAAACTTACGGGCAATCAGAAAATCAGTTGCAGTCACACTCTAGCAATCTCACTGTTGACATGGATAAGGCGGGGGTGTTTGCATTGTTGACAGGCAGGATTAATGTTATTGAGCATCAAGTCGTCCAATTGACAAACATATTGAACGTGATTTTAATGCAACAACAAAGCAATAACATGTCGTCAGGGGCAAAACAGATTTCACCATTTCATATGGTTGCCAATAATATCCAGTCATGCCTAGAAAAGATACCACAAACTGTTGAATCAACACTTCGTGCTACATTGCCTAACTTGTTGAGGTCGCAAACGGGAAAAGTGGATGGTACTCCATCCGTGAATAATCAAGGATCTTGTTCGAAATCAACCCAGCGACATGGTAGCCAAAAAGCGAAAACTTCCTACCCAAGAACTAGGTCTCGAGGCAAAGAAGAAACACTCACGCCTAAGACTTTGAATTTTAATGGTAGTTCAAAGAAAACTGGTGATTTCAGTGGAGACGATGATTTGATGGTTGAAGATGGTGATCAGTTGGATTCTAAACCTTGCAATCCATTAGCTACGAATGATGCAATAGAGAAATTCTTGTTCAACCAAAATCTCGATCAAAGGTAAATAAGCATTTTTAGTTACTCGAATGACAATTATTGATTTAGAATCAACATTTAAGATAATTTTTATTTATTGCTTGTAGTGAGATTGTTGAGGACCTTGGTATTTGGTTTCTAAAAAGGACAGATATTCGATGCTTGTTCCCTGCAATTGAGATTGATGGAAATGTAAGTACAAAATATTTCCCAAGTTTATTAATCTAGTTATCATCTCATTTGATAAGGAACGCTAATTATATTAATGCAGTTGATAGACTGCATTGCATATATGCTTTCTCTGAACATGTTTCACGAGGATGCTTGTCAGCGTCGATGGTACTTTCCAACTGTATTTTCGGTAAGTATAAACATTCATGTGAAATACATTGTCAATATTTAAATTTCGATAGTTAATAATCAAAATTATTGCCAATCAATTGTCTATGCAGCAACAACTCTTGAGTGATGAATTTGCTCTCCAATCAATCATGCATAATTTTTTGACGAGTAATACAAAGTATGTTGAGTCATTGGGAAATTGTGAAAAAATATTCATCCCAATTCACGACATGTTGAATCACTGGTTTTGTGCGATAATAGACCTCGAAACTCACACTGTAACTGTTTGTGATTCTCTGGCATCAAGTGAAAGGAGCCCCTATCGTTTCGAACTTGTCAATCGTTTGGTACTTACACCCATATTAATCTAAGTATACTTTAGTGTTATAATATGAAAACAAAATTTTAATTGTCAACTCAATTATACAGGTTACAAGATTAGAGAAATTGTTCCTACTTTGGGACCCCGTGGTGGCTAAATACAGATTTAAGCGGGAGCTCTTAAATTTTGAAGTAGCGGATTGGGTACCACGTCAACCAAATGGGTATAATATAATAGTGTCATTATACCGATAATTTCAAAAAAATTCAGACTTGTTAAATTGCAAATTATTCCTATGTACAGGTATGACTGCGGATTATATGTGTGCATGATAATGTTATTTGAAAAAGATTTCAAGGACGAGATGACGAATGTGAGCATAAGTTTTAATCTTAAACATTAGACATACGACATTGATGTGTTTTGCATATATATATATATATATATATATATATATATATATATATAAATATTAACTTGATTCGTATCATTTGTAGGAAGAGTCTATCAATGCGAGGAAATCTTTGGCTTTGAAGCTTTACAAGTGCAAGTGGAACAAAGTTGCTTGGAATCCAACACAATAATTATATTTTTCTTTAGCTAATTGGTCGTTTAGGAAATTCTTTTTGTTTTTGGTATTATGTTGTTCACTTTAGGAATATTCTATTTAATTTATGGCTTTTAGACAACACATTTTGATGACATTTGATGGTTTAGACTTATTCGATCATTCTTGGGTGTTCAGATTATATATGGTTAACCAGGTGATTTTTTACTCAAACTGCATCAATTATATTATTAAGCTAATTATACAACTACATATTCACTTAAATTACCTTTTCTTTTTTATTTCATCAATCATGTAATGTGTGCGTTGGTGGAGTACAATGAGCATTTCAGGACTTAGGGTTCGTATTTGAATTTTTTAAATATCGTATCGTTTTTTTATTACATGATTAAGGGGTAATGTAATGCGTGCGTTGATGGTTTAGTTTCACAATTTATTAACTTTTGTTTTTATTTCGTTTTTTTACTCATAATTTTTTTAAATTATGGAGGAATTGGCCTAATTTAGGATTTTTCCAGCACAAATGAGAGAGTGAACTTCAATTGCGGTCTCTAATTTGAAACGAGATGTAAATTACTCTCTGCCCCATTCCCGCCGCGGCGAGTATGAGCATCACCGCGGCGAGGCTGATACTCACGGCGGCGTGGCCGATCCTCACCGCCGCGAGGATGGGGCAGAGAGTTCCCAAACTCTCTGCCCCATCCTCGTCGCAGTGAGATTTAAGATCGCCGTGGCGAAGTGGAGACTCACCTCTGCGAGCCTCGAGCTCACCGAGGTGAGAGTGGGGCAGAGAGTTTGGGAACTCTCTGCCCAAAACTCACCACGGTGAGGATCAGCCTCGCGGCTATGAGTCTCATCCTCGCCGCGGCGAGGAATAAGCTCGCCTTGGTGGGAATGGGGCCCCATCCTCGCCGAGGTGAGTTTTAGGATCGCAGCGGCGAGTTTGAGACTCACTGCGGCGATGATGAACCTCACCTTGGTGAGAATGGGGCAGAGAGTTCCCAAACTCTCTGCCCCATCCTCGCCACGGCGAGTATGAGCATCACCGCGGCGAGGCTGATATTCACCGCGGCGAGGATGATCCTCACCTCGGTGAGAATGTGGCAGAGAGTTCCATCCTCGCCGCGGTGAGTTTTAGAATCGCCGCGGTGAGTATGAGACTCACATCCGCGAGCCGCAAGCTCACCGCGGTGAGAGTGGGGCAGAGAGTTTAGGAACTCTCTGCCCCATTCTCACCGAGGTGAGGATCATCCTCGCCGCGGTGAAATATCAGCCTCGCCGCGGCGATGGATAAGCTCGCCTCGGCGGGAATGGGGCAGAGAGTTTGGGAACTCTCTGCCCCATTCTCACCGAGGTGAGGTTCATCCTCGCCGCAGTGAGTCTCAAACTCGCTGCGGCGAGATTATTACACGCCGCGGCGAGGACGGTACTCACCGCTGTGAGACTCAATCTCACCTAGGTGAGAGTGGAGCAGAGAGTAGTATGGTACGCGCATGGATCAAAATTTCCATCTTTTGCATCGAAAAAATTGAAAATTTTCCGTTTTTTAATCAGGCGAAACGAAAACAAGATGTAATTTCCGAAAAGTTTCCAATATTTGGCCAACATCAACATACATTCGAAGCGAAATATTGGGCTTGTATTTATCAATTATCTTCGTGTAACAAGATATGTGTTCATCAATTTTGATTCCACATTTGAAAGTTGACATCAACCGCATCGATTATATGTAACAAAATAATACCTATTACTGATTAAAAAAAAGACAATAATTTATGGACAAAAGTCTGCTAAACTTAATATTTCTAAGAAAAATGGTTCATTTCAAACGTCTGGGTTGGGAATTGATTAAGTTGGTGGTCGTGGTATGTGCTGACCGAGTACTGTCCATTCTTGCGGGGAAAACCTGTAATATAATTTCCAAACACTTGCGAATTGTGAATACTTGGGCCTCCCTGCAATGTAAATACCATAACATATTATTGTGAGTCAAAAAGTTCGACCTTATTTGATTGAATAACTGAAATGTAAAAACTGTAATAATAATTACAGTTAAATTTTAACCTGTGGATGCATCGGGAATCGGACTTGAGGACAAATTCCTGGTCTCGAATTTGGAAATTGAGGAGGGTGCATACTAAAGAGAAGATTGGTGTGTGAAAATTGATGCTCGGGCATAGCAAATGATGACGTGCTTGCTGAAGGTTGATGAATCGAATGTTGGGTTCCACCATTATCGCCAACATAATCATCATTTTGTGGTTCCTCATAAATCCTGTGATAACTAGTCGACGGCATGGTATCCTCTTTGGCACGAGAACTACTAGCAAATTTTGGGTTCAACTCACAAGTTGTTACTTTATGTCCAATTTTTCTGAAACATTAATAAACATAATAAGATGAAGAATACTTTTAAGAATAATGACATTAACATAATAAGAATCCCTAGGAACTGACTTGCACAAGCCACAACGTTGCTTCTTCGCTTTGGTTCCACCTTTAGGAATAATCTTACCGGGATCTACAACATTGTGGGAATGTTTCACAAATTCTTTTGGAATTTCCTCACCGTCAGACTCTGAAATTGCATCGAATTCATCCTCAGCCGCTGCTGCCAAATTTCTGACTTGCTGAATCGATTTATCAAAGAATCTTGTACGCTTTTGGGAGGATAACTTAGAGAAGTGCATACACTCCATGTTCATCTTAGAAAACCGAATTTTTTCAGGGTTGTCATCTCTTCGGAATGGGAAATCATTGATGAGTTTCCGTCCAACATCAACAAACCATCGATGATTAATACTATTTTCAGGAAATGTGGAAATTCTCATGTTCTTGAATGCACATATTATGTGCCGACAAGGAATTCCATCAGATTGAAGCATCAGACATTCACACTCAAATTTGGCCTCATCCAGATCAATGATGACAGAAAAACTGCGATGTTTTCCCTTGCTATGATCGCCAAATTGGAATTGGTACCGCCGATCTTTAAGTGGGGACATACTCTCAAGTACAATATCCGGCTCATCATTTATCTCAACTCGTATATGATGGAATATAGCTCTAGTGCAGATGCGTCCAGCATGGTTCTCAAGATTTCGTAGTAACCCAACTTGGAGGCCCTTTGGTGGCTTCTCAGAAACTTTTTGTATTTCATAGAACCTTTTCCTAATCCTTTTTAAAAAACTCTTGTTGTAATGTATAAAAAAATCCGTCAAACTAAAGCCGGGGCGCACCTTCTGTTTTAATTTTGAATTCAAGGATTCTGCACGTTGTGTGCTCCTCATCATAAAAAAGAAATGTCCCCGAAAGAATGCTTCTGCCCACTGATGCCGTTTTGAGTAAATTTCTAATATCCATGGATGATTGGTAACACCGTAATCCTCAATCAATTTATACCATTTTTCTTCAAATTCATCGATAGAGCATGGCCTTTTCATTAATTGGGAGAACTTTGTTGAAAAATCTCCGGTTTTAATATTTGATTCGGCATTACGGGAAATATGCCAGCAACAAAGACGATGTTTCGCTTCGGGAAATTCACGATTCACAGCAACACGCATTGCAGCGTCCTGATCTGTCAAAACTGCAATAGGAGCTTTTCCATTCATGCTTTCGCGAAAAGTTCGTAGCAACCACCTGTATGATTCAATTGTCTCATTGTATAAAAAAGCGATTCCAAATATACAAGTGCACAAATGACAGTTGACTCCCGAGAACATAACAATAGGAATCCGGTACTTGTTAGTCTTGTAGGTACTGTCAAATAGTACAACATCACCAAAATGTTCATATTCAGTTCTTGACATTCCATCGCACCAAAAAAGTCTCGTCAATGCCCCATTTCCATCAACAGTGTACTTGAATCTCACTGATTCGTCTTTCAACTTCATACCTTCAAGTAGACCCAAAATAGTATTCACATCCCCACCTTCAATCCTTTTCAAACGTTCACTGTTCAGATAGTTGTACCCATCTTTTCTATTAAGTACGCCACTTGCACTGCCTCCCCCCAGTTCTTCTATAAAATCCAGAACATGACAAGGTTTAAATCCGACATTTGTCATCACGTTCAACATTGACTTTGTTGATGGGGTCAAAAATATGTATGCAATATAAGTATGGTAATGATATCAACTAATTACAAAAAAATAAATCATTGCAGATTTTGAGGAATCCTAATTACCTATTACAACGTAGACGATGAGATGTATCAGAAGTTTCAAGAGGATGATTGTGTTGCTGTTGGAATCTCGTCACTTTATATTCTCCTGTATCATGATCGAGAGCAACACGAAAACTAGTTGTGCATCCACACCGTGTCTCTGATTTTTTTTCTCGCTTTCGATCATAATCGTTTAGTTTTTGCGTGCGAAAGCCTTGTCGAGCACATAGCCATTCCCTGTTCAAAATGAGGTTAGTACCTTTCTTCCTTTTTATGGTGCTCTTCCGGACATCAAATCCAATTTCCCTTCCGTAAGAAATATAGAATTCTTCTGCTTCCTTAACACTGTTGAACTTTAATGCTCGAACACGATCAATGTTAGTGATATGATCACTTGGTTCAGATTTGTCACTCCCCTTGTCCACATCTTCATTGCCACTGTTCCGATGCGATTTGGTATTCGAACCACTTTCTTCATTAAAAGATGATGATGCTCCACTACTGTTACTATACTCTGAATACAAAAGATCAATTCAAGTAAATACAAATTGTTACCAAGTTCAATATAACAATTTATGAAAAGTCGACTAGCAATAAGACATCGTAATAGTTCAGACATTCACACTAGAAGTATTCGAAGTTAGAACACATTAAATAATCTTCCAAGTAATCCCAATGCAAAATCAAAGTTAGAATACATTAAATAGTCTTCCAAGTAATCCCAATTTAAAAATTTGTGCTAATTTGCAATTTACTGCAATAATCTTAAACAAGAACTAATATACACTCTGCCTATTTGATCATCATCATCATCATCTAAAATTCAACCAGAAAATTACATGATAATTGTGTTGATAACAATTATCAACGCAATGAAATACCCAATTAAAGGTTAAATATATTCACTTGGTTCTTCTAACTACAGATTGATTCCAGTCTGAGTGGACTCTATAACTAATGATTCACAAATCCAAATTAGTTAATCCCATCTTCTTCAAAAGAGCGTGATTTGTGAGGGCTCGATGTCCGCTTTACGTGTTGTTCCATCATGGTTCGTAGTGTATTTCTTTGAGCTTGGATTTGTACTTGTTCTAGCTCGGCTAGCACTTCAACCATGGGGGTTAGAAAAAAAAAATACCCCATTTTATTATATACCCCATCTTCAAATACCCCTCATTCTATAATCATATATTATACGTATGCAGTTTATTCTTTGATTTTTCACTGATTATTTCCTGCCCTTTACAAAAAAATATAGCTATCATTGTTGGGACTTGAACTGTTCATAGTTGCTCTTAGCTTCTCCAATATCCTTTTGAAGTTCACCAAATTGCGAATAAAAACACAACTGCTTAAAATATCAAATTAGAGACTTTTGAAATTAATGATCAATTACTTACCATCTTCAATAGATAAATTCGGGCTTGCATCCTTGTCCTCTTCTATGATTGTAGAATTACCCACCATTTTCAATACGTGTAAGAGAGTTTGGGTGATGAAGAATTTTGTGGCGGTGATAAAGATTAATTCGTGGAGAAAAAAAATAAAACCTGCTGTTAAATTTTGTGGCGTGATGAAGATTAATTGCGGAGAAGATTAATCTTGATGAAGATTAACCGTGAAGAAGATTAGATTTTGTTGGGTGATGAAGATTAATTTTGCAAAATCAAGATATCAATTTTTGGAAGAGAGGCGTGATGAATTGGAGAAGAAGGCGTGATGATTAATTGGAGAAGATTTTGATTTTACCCTAATTTGATCGACATAATTGATTTTACATTATACAGCCAATTTGTTTTTATTTTTAATTCTTTTGATTTAAAGGGTATAAATGTCTTTTATTAATAGAAGATTATCTCAACTTTTATTTAAAATTTAAAAAAAAAGGGTAAAATGGTCTATTTAAAGACCGAGTCAACTCGCCGAGTTACATATTAGTTACGCGCGCCACATGGCATGATTTCAGGACCGTCCCGCATGTGAGGGCGAGTTACCTTGCCCGCACCCTAGACGCTCCCAAGTCAATGTGGGACAAGTGAAGAGTTTTCAACTCTTCAATTTCCTCACAAGTCTTTTATAACTTGCACTTGTCAATTAGTCTTAGAGCAATATGGGACAAAACCACACAACAGATCTCTTTGAACTTTGTGTTTTACACTATATACATTTCAAATTTATCTATTGATTTCAACCAAAAATTTGGCACTCATCCAACATAAATTACAACAATCCCCCACAATTCCATAGAAAAAAAATCTATTAGGGTAATTGTAACGTGCTTTCAGTAACGGTACCTTTAGGTTTGAACCACTACCTAAGTTATCCAACTTATGCTACTACTTAGACAAATGGATCTATGCCTTGAATTTGGCCCTTTGAAGTGGTGTCATCCATTGGTAACAACACGTCACTGGCTATGTGCTGATCTTTAGATTTGACACTATAGGACATGTGTCCCGATCCTGAATCATGAATGTTATTCAAGGAATAACCCTCTTTCCTTTAGTCGCGGCCGAACAACTACATTCATTTAGTTGAGCGTCTCAGGATGTACTACTAGCATCTCGTCTTAAAGACTTGACCCCATTCAGTGTTAATACACTTACTGTATTAGCATTATTCAACACCTGTCATGTATACCAGGGGATAGACTATGATACTTAGTATCAGTCTTAGTTAGGTGCAACTTTTATATACCCAGCAGTTTGTTTATACCACATTGAACCTTCCTTGTGGGATCTCCACTTTGGTAGGTTGAGTTGCCATTGCTTGTATATTAATTTAGGGTTTTCAGTCCCATCCCCAGCCTGGATTTATGTACTAAGGACACGTCAAGTTCTTTAGTCAAAGGGTTAGCCATATTGTCTTTGGTAACAACAAAATCAATGATTATTACCTTATCACACACAAGTTCCCTTATAGACTTTAATCTAACTTGGATGTGTCTATTGGTCTTTTGATTATACTTTTGACTTTTAACCTTTGCAATTGTGGTTTGACTATCACAATGCACAACGACTGCAGGAAGAGGCAAGCTAACCATGGGTAATTGGATCAATAACCCATGTAGCCATTCAGCTTCAGTCTCTGTCGTGTCAAAAGCACATAATTCGGCCTCAAATGTAGACCGAGTCACCATAGTTTGTTTGGTTGACTTCCAGGAGACAACGCCCCCACTTAGGGTAAAAACGTACCCCGTACATCCATGGCTAGCGGAGTTCTTGGCTATCCAACTAGCATCACTATACTCTTCAAGAACTGCAGGGAACCTGCCATATGGAAGAGCTAGTGACGTCGTGCCCTTCAGATACCTAAGTACCCGGTCAAGAGCTTCCCAATGGGTTCGATTTGGACAACTTGTATATCTTGCTAACTTCGAGACCGCAAACAAAATTTCTTGTCTCATGCCATTTTCCAGATATTGCAAACTTCCAATAATTTGTGAATATTAATTGAGATACAGGAACACCACTTTCATTTTTAAAAAGAGCTACTGAAGGACCATATGGTGTTTTGGAAATTCTACATTCTTTATAACCAAATTTCTCAATTATCTTCTCAACATAGTGAGATATACCCTCAGTTGACCGAGTCAACTTGAGTCCAAGAATTACATTTGCCACACCCATATCCTTCATTTCAAACTTACTCTTTAAGAATTACTTGGTTTCATTTATTATCTCAATGTTAGATCCAATCAATAGAATGTCATCAACATACAAACATAAAACTATACATTTATCACCTTTAACTTTACAGTAGATGCACTTATCATTATCGTTTACAACAAAGCGAAAGGATAAAATAGTTTTATCGAATTTTTCATGCCATTGTTTAGGAGCTTGTTTCAAACCATAGAGTGGTTTCACAAGTTTACACACTTTTCACTCATTTTCAGAAGCTACAAATCACTCTGGCTGATCCATATAAATTTCCTCCTCGAGATCACCATACAGGAATGCTGTTTTCACATCCATCTGGTGAATCGGGAAATCATATATATAAGCCATTGCTATCAGCACCCATATTGTAGTCAAACGAGCAACTGGGGAATATGTGTTGAAAAAATCGATTCTCTGTTTTTGCCTAAACCCTTTGGCAACTAACCTGACTTTAAACTTATCTATGGTTCCATCAGATTTAAGTTTCTTTTTAAAGATCCATTTACATCCATTCGTATTGCACCCTGGAGGGAGATCGACTAGTTCTCATGTCCTGTTAGAGACAATGGAGTCCATCTCACTTTTGACAGCTACCTTCCAGTACTTTGTTTCTTTCGAAGCCATTGCATCTTTGAAGGTTACAGGATCACCCTCGATGTTGTAAGTGATAAAATCACTTCCAAAATCCTTGGCAATTCTGGCTCTCTTCGGTTCATCTGATTCTATTGATATTGAATAATAACTACTAGGGGTGGAATCGGGACGGGACTTCGGATAATTCGGGACGTGATTTTTGGAATTTGGGTTTTGATTTTTACTACCCGAATTCCATTTGAATTGACTTGGTCCCAATACATGAATTTTTTTTTTTCCAATTAGACCAAGCACAACGGATACTCTTAAGATGCAAGGGAATGATATATGAACTACAACTTTTCGCCAAACTCATTGATATAATATATATATTCATTATTAAATTACACACTAATAACAAAAAAGGCCAGCAAATTTATTATTGTCGACATGTCCATGTAGGGTTGTCAATGTGTCAGATTTGGGTCGGATCAGGCTCGATTTAAATTTGGCTTCATTTACGTTAGGTCGGATTCAAATGTCGGATTTGAATTTTGTTCGGATCTATCTGCAAAATCAATAGAACTTGGTCGGATATCGGATTCAATAAAATCGTCACTTTCAAAAATTTTACTAGTATTTTTTTCTTAAAACCACATTGCTAAATTTATAAATTTGTTTAATCTTGCTCACATGCTCAAACTTTAAATATTCATGTTGTTAGATGGAAATAAGCATTAAAATGAAATTATGAATAATTATTAACTACTATCTTCTTAAATTGATGGTAAAATATTATGAAAGTTACTTATTTTAATAAAATTTAATGTAAATATATAATTTATTTATTTATTGCCGGATACAGATCTTTAATGGATTTGATCGATCTAGATCAATATTCGATCCACGTATTTCGGATTACAAATTTTAATAATCGGATCGGATCCATCAAATCATCTCTAGTCGAATTAAAATCTATATAAATTGGACCATAATCGGATAGAATTCAGAGTAAAATCCGCTCCTAATTGCATGCAACGGCATGTGTTAAAGAAATAAATTAGACAAGGTCCAGAAAACAAAAATAATTTCCAAAATAGATGTGCATTGTACAGATAAGTGGTCGGCTATACAATATAGAAACATACTAACTACTAGCCGAGTCAGCTGGTTGTAGGGGATGGCAAAAAAATGTGCCAAAAATTTGTCATGCCCAATTAAGAAAATTAGATTAAGGAATGTAGATAAGATTGATAAACTAGAATGACGTAGGACTTTGTTAGGTTATGAATTAATGAATTGAAAAATCTATTAAATTATTTTCTGAAACACATTCAAGACTAATTGAACTGTACTTTTGCCAAAATGATACATTTTCAACTTGTTTCTCTATGTTTGTTAGGCCATCTCCAATGGTCATTGGAGGAGCCAGGGTAGGGTCGGGGGTGGGGAGGGAAGCCGTCTCCAGCGGCTGGGGTCGGGGGCAGGGTGGGCACCGGGGCGGGAACGGGACGGGACCGGGGCTAGTGCGTGCCCTGGCCGCGGCCCGTTCCCGCACGAGCGAGAGGAAGAAGAAGAATGGCGTCCCCTGATTGGATCGTTTTTTTTTTTTTTTAATTTCGTAATTAAAATTGTTTTTTTAATAATTTTAAATAGGAAAATTAATTATTTAAGGAAATATATAATAAAATTAAATTTTCCTCCCACATTAAATTAAATTTATAGAACTACATTATTTAATAAAATTTGTTAGTATATTTATTGTATATTTACTAGTATTTAATACATATATGTAGTCACCAATTTTTAATTGAATTATTTAATATAATAAAATTTAAATTTTTTTAAATTAAAATCATTAATAATTTATTAGAATTGTAATTAAATTTATTCATGGACAAATACTAAATAATTAAATTTCAACATTTTATTTTAATTTCTATTATTGTAATTAAAAATTTAATCATTTAATTACAATATTGGTGGAGGCTATATATTTTTAAAAATATCGAATTAGTTAAAAATATAATTAAAAACTTATACAAACAATTTAAATTAAAACTTAAATAATATATATTTAAATATTTCCGTGTGTTTGTCGTTTATTTAATCCTCTTTCTTGTATTTCCTTTCTTGTTTCTTGTATTTCCAATTATGTATCAATTTTAATTTTATGATTATTTACTCTCTTTAATTTTAATATCTAAATATTATTAATAATTTAATTATACTATTAAGATAGTTATTAGTATTATTAATATTAATATTAAAAACAAAATTAAAACTATAATTATAAGTGAGAATGGGCAAGAGATGGAAATTGAATTAAATCAATTTCGGAGCCCTGCCATTGGAGACGACCAGGCAGAGCTTGGGGTGGGGGCAGGGGCAGCCCCAGGGCTCCGGAACTCTGAGCCCCCACCATTGGAAATGGCCTTAGATATATTAAAAAAAGAAAAATATTTGGTCTAAATTCTGTCAAATTTGTACTAGTTTTGTAATCCTGTCACGTTAATGAGATGATCATATATATTGTTTTCTAGAATATTTCATGTCATTAACCTAATTAATTAAGGTGATTTTTACGATTTGATTTTTACATGTTCTTTGAAGTCTTCATCCTGTTTAGAAGTGGATTCAAATCACTGATACCAGCAAATCAAGAAACAAAAGCTATTTGATAGGACTTTTTTATCGCAGACCCGAAAAGTTAAACAAATTGTTTGGAAATTATAAAATAATTATAAGTTTCACGAGCGTTCGATGATGTAATCATTGCAAAAATAACAAATTATTAATATACTTCATTTATCCTTTTATTTTTTCCCCAAATTTTAAGTAATAGTTAAAAAGGTAAAACTTTCAAGTATTTTTATATGTATGTCCTTAGTTTTAAGGAATAGTGATGTCAAATATTAATTTTTTACATATATGCCCTTAATTTTGAATAATAGTGATGTTATTTTGAAACATCACAAAAATTAAATAATAGTAAAAATTTAAAGACATAGTAATATCATAGCTAGTATACTTAAAGTTCTTGGTCGGCGATCAGTATCACTGGACGACTGAGAAAACATTATGTAGAAAAAAAAAAGAATGTTCCGAAATTCCTTACTTATCTTGCCTCATGGTCTTTTCTCTGTTTTTGTTTGTTTTTTTTTGTATAATTAGCCTTTCTTCTGATTAGATGTATCCAAAAATTAGAAGATATGAAACCCAAAAAAAAAAAGCTGAAAAGTTGATGGAAAACATTAGATAGTACACATTCCATCCCTTTTTTTTATTCTTTTAGTTTCGGCACGAAGTTTCATGTGAAAATTAAAGAGTTGGAACTTTTTAGTATTTTTACATAGACAATCTTAAAAGTAGTGGTTGAGAGTCAAATAATTACTTCTTCGTAAGAATATATTCTTGAAAAAAGTAATTCCAATTATAGAAATGAAGTGTTATTTTGAGACATCACAAAAAAGTAGTAGTGAAAATTTAGGGACATGATGAAAATTTGTCATCATATCTAAGTATAAGTGTATTATACTTAATTATAAGACAATTCTTAACTAAGATTTGTCATCAACGGTCGGATTCGTGTTGAATTAGGTTCGATCTAGATCCAGTTTCGTTTAAGTCGGTTTCCCATCAAATTTAAATTTTCCTTTTATTAGTTTTATTCTGAACTATCTAACTGATCAAGCAAACATATTCAAGAAAAAATAAATTCTCGGGCAAATCAATTTCCAAGCAGGTAATGAGTCGACCCGAAAATTTTGGCCTATTTTGCCATTTTAGGATTTATCATCTAGTATGCTGAAATGAGAACATTCTCTAGGTTTTGAATTGTAATATTGTTCATTAAATCGCATTAAGTACTTAAGGAGTTTTGTGTAGGGGCTGTGCCAAAAAGGTCGGCTTTAATCAATATTGGGTTTAATGCTATCATTTTCCTCTCTACATTATAATTGTAATTTTCTTTGATCGTGACATTTTGCAACTTACAAGGACAAATTGATTATCCACATAAATGTTGGTCATTTATTTAATTTTGAAACTAACGTGAGTTTTGAATTTTGATTAAGATGGGTGAGCTAAGTCTTTTGAAAATTTATTTAGGGAAGTACTAAGTAAAGTTATATTAGGCTCAGTATGGTGGCCTTGATTAGGCCCTGATTAGCACAATTGGGCCTTTTAATCGGAGTTAATATTCAGTTCGTTTAGGCCGATTATTTCTCGAGCAGCCCATGATAATCGGAGTTTCTATGGGCCAACCACCTCAATTGATCCAATTACAATATCTACCCAACCCATGTATTGTCTAGTGAGGCCCAAATTAACAAAATTTGTTCAAGTTATGCCGTGGAAGTTGATCAATATTCTTGTACTTTGCCATCGTTTAAATGGAGCTTGTGGAATTAATTAAAATCAGGAAAAAAAAATTCACTCTATCCCGCTCTAAGGTACGCGACTTAAGCCCTACCCAAATTCTCTCTCTCTCTAAACTCTTCTCTTCATTTTAGCTCAAAATTGATGTTAATGGAAATCTAACTACCATTTTTTTTACTTGGTTTGGTTGTAGAACTGTGGGCTTGCAATTTGTCAGCTACCAACCCATGGACCGTGCACTCCTTCAGGTGAGTAGGAAATCTTTTGCATTTTAAAATATGTGGTGTGGTTATGCTTAAGTTAATGTAAATGCACATTAGGTGTTTGCTGAAATGTCTACAAGAATTTGTTTTGCCTAGTTTGTTGTCGAAGGACTTTATTTGGTTTTTTGTTGAAATGATTTTGTTATTCATGGAAATTTTGGAGTTTATGGCATTGCTATTTGACAGGAGGGGGTGTTTAAGTTATTTACATGGAGTATTTTTGCTATTACAATGAATTGGTGTAACGTGGGTATAACATGGGGTTTTTGTTGATCCCTGTATGCAAAATTGACAACTTTTTGGTTTGTAATGTCCAATATGCATATATTTGTTGAACTCACGAAACCACCATGTGTGTGATTGGAATTTATTTGAATACAGACATTGAGTATGAATTCTCGGAGGAAATATATATTGCTAAATATGCTCCAACAATATTTTTGGAGATGTGTGTTTCTAATATGTATTTGTATCATTGCACATGAAGCACATATGGATAGTAAAAAGCGGATGAGATATAGCATGACTCGTAGGAAATCGAAACAGGATAACTATTTACATCGTGTAACAATGAAGAGTGATGTGAAATGTAAGGCTAATTTAAGGTTCATAATGATTTCCTTTGCTAAGTTTTGTAACTTGTTGTGTAACGTTGGAGGTCTAAAGGACACTAAACACATCCATACACTGAACAAGTTGTAATATTCTTGTCCGTCTTAACCCACCATAAGAAAAATCGCATTGTCGGATTTGACTATAGACGTTCTGGGAATACAGTTAGTAAGTGTTTTCATCGTGTCCGAAATCATCTACTCAAGCTTCATCCTATACTACTATCCCAACCGAATCCAATACGGGAAGACTCCTAAGATGATCGTTGGCGTTGTTTCCCGGTATATATTATATATATTACTTTCCTTTATTTTCTTACATACAACATCTTGATTTTTTATTCCACTTTTAGAGTTGTATTGGGGCACTTGATGGGAGTTATGTGAAAATTCAAGTTTCTGTGATTGATAAACCGCGCTATAGATCAAGGAAGGGTAAAATTGCATTGAATGTACTAGTCGCGTGTGTTGTGAATGAGCAGTTTACTTATGTTCTTTCTGGGTGGGAGGATTTTGAGGTTGATGGGAGGGTTCTTAGAGATGCTATTCATCGACGACATGGACTCCATGTTCCAACGGGTAGGGTATAATTTTGGGGCTTGATTGTTTAGCAAACAAATAAATTTAATACTTATATGGGAGTTTTTGTTCATACTATCTTAGGTACGTACTACCTATGCAATATCGGATACACCAAAGGTGAGGGGTTCCTAACACCGTATCGAGGAGTTCAATATTATTTAAAGGAATGGGGTGTTGGACGGGATGCTCCTCAAAATCATAGAGAATATTTCAACATGAATCATTCTATGGCTAGAAACATTATTGAGCATTATTTTTGGCAAGTAAAGAAGATGTTCTCAATACTTAGGAGCAATGCGTTATCCACTGAAGATTCAAAACCTGATAATAATGGCTTGCATTCTCATTCATAATTTTCAGCTAATGACTATGCCAAATAATATGCCAGGTTCAGATTGTTCTAGTGAAGAGGAAAGTGATGAGAGTGATGATGATGGAAACAATGATGGGGACAATGTTGACTTCATCGATGTGGTAGAACCGTCACAAGCATGGACGGCAAAGCAGGAGGATATGGCTCGTGCTATGTACCACGAGTGGTTGTTGAGGCGTCAATAACCAAATGGATATAAAGTACGTTGAGTGTAATTCAGGATTGTAATATTTTTATGTATTTGGTTTGTTTGATTTGCCGTGTTGCATTGGGGGTACTTTTTTATTTGTTCTTTTCTTTGAGTTGAATGTTTGTTGATGTTACTTGTTTTATATGAAAATCTTTGGTATGATGTTTAATATTGGCTTGTCATGTATGGTGTATAATATTTTGTTACAAATGTCTATGAAAATGAATTATATTACTTCACATGCGTAATCATCCTTTCAGATTTTACATCAAATAGGATATGGAGCCGGATCAAATTCCAAGGTATGAGACTTCATCCCGAGTACCCAAAAAATCACAGGGATCTCGGAGAATTATGAACAACTTGGAGGAGCAAACTTTGATACTTTGTTTGCACGAGTTAGTGTCCATGATAGAAATAGTGTCCAACAAGCCAATTGTATGACTGCTATTTATTGTAATAAATAAGGAACTATTCAATTTAGATTAATAAATGCATCTTATAAAAATGGTCAACTTTATCTTATGTAATAATTATCTAAGCATAAGGATAAAAGTCCTTAGATCACAGGGCTATGGGACAACCCGTGGACTGATCTCCAAGGCCGTGATCTAGAATATATTCAAGAGTCGTAGAATCCATTTTAGAAAGGACATCATTGGATTCGGTTAGACTCTCACTGATGTGTATACTCCGATGAACTGGAGGACGCTGGGGTCCACGAGCGTGACTGGGATAGTCGATACACAGAAGTGGGTGACTTGCTGGGAAGGCAAGTGCACTGAATACCCCAATTAGGAAATAACTCACCATGGAAGCGGTAGTCGCATATCGGGGTCGAAGTTATTCCAATTTGCAATAGTATACGAGGAACGATCCCTAATACTTGAGGTGATAGGGTTTATCTGGTGCGAGAACGTCTATGTTTTGATGTGAGTTCCGACCGACTGGATATAACCAGAAGGTCTCTGAGGATTCACGTTGGGTATAGGGGAACTCGTATGCAAGTTCATATCATCAACAAATGATCAATTGACCCGACTTGATAGATTGAGAAATTCTCCTATGGATTTATGTGAGAAACTAATTCTGGTAAAACCCTCGGCCGAGGTATCTGACGACTTTATGAAAATAGCTTATAAAGATTAAGTCAAAGAGAATTGTTTCGAGACCAGAGTGCATAACATCAAGACGAAGAAAGGGAACCGATGAAAAGTACATACCCTTAAGTCTCGACTGGGAGATCGACTAATGGAGAGATCATGTCGTATATGACAATTGTAAATGATTAAAAGGTTCACTGAATTAATTCACCAGTGATTGGGCTCCATGGGCTTGTGGCCAGACATCGACTGTGGAATGTGGGAGAATTCCCAAATTAGCAGGGTTGCTAATTTTGGAATGATCAGTCAACAGAGTGTTCGATTGATTTAAACTATTTAATACTTGAATAATTAAATGAATATTTAATTATAACCTGCGGCCAATTATGTGGTGAACCTACGGAGCATACACAATACACATGAAGCGAAAGCAAGGAAAAAAAGAACAAGTGGATCGACTGGGTCGACCCAATTGGAGCAGGTCGAGATCCGATTGGATTGGATCAAGATTATAAATTAAATTGGAATTTAATTTGTAAGTTAATTAATTTAAATTGGATTTAATTAATTATAAAAATATTTAATTAAATAGACTTAGAGTCTAATTTAATTAAATGAGAGTGTAATTAATTAATTGGGTCATTTAATTGAGAAATTAAATAAGGCCACAATTAATTAAAGAGATTGGGCCATTAATTAATTAGAAGACTTAGCCTTCCAATTAAAAGGCCATGGCCCATGTAGGAAAAGAGAAGACTTAAATCCTATTCCTAATAGGAGATGAGAGATGTAATACCCCGTAATATTTTAAATAAGTGTAGAATGAGATTTTAATTAAATTTTAACTTGAACAAGAAATTTAATTTCTTAAGCTTGGATAATAATAGATCTAGTTGGACTTCAATGATTTTGTTGAGAGAATGTAGAAAATTCTTTTGGGGTCAATTGAATAGATCATTAATAATGAGGGTCAATATGAATGTTTGAATAAAATTAAGGATCTAACCTTGTAATAAGTAATAAAAACAATACTACTTCTATGTGTATAATTATTTATTCCATGTATATATGTAAATACCACACATGACACACCCCATTTACCTTTGCACGTACAATTTAAATATTTGTAACCAATCATAATCAAATTCAACACTATCCTTAGTGGAGAATGAAATTAGGATTGAGATAAAATATGTGACTAAGCTGCATGTTTAGGCAAAGCTATGTGGGTAGCCAAGAAACGTGTCATCACTTCTATAATCCTGTTCAATTGGTATTATCCATGAGATTTGCATTTGAACTCACACCCTCTGTATAACTCACGCAAAGAGAACCGAGAGAGAATTGGGAAAGAAAGATTATAGCACAAAATTAAAGGAAAAAAGTATGATTCCGAAACATTAAGAAATAAAAATAGACGGAGTTGAAATAGAGAATGAAAATCCATAAAAGAGGAAGTGATAGCTGAACAGCCTGAACGGTGGCTGGTCGTGGGTGGTGTGATGGTGGTTGGACTAATTTTCTGGTGGAGCGGCGAGTAGGAGAAGATTATGTGGGAGGTAACGCGTCGATGAAAAGTACATACCCGTACGGCAACGTGGTGGCACGGCTGAGCATGGTGGTGTTACCCCGATGATGTGCAGCAGCGGCGGGGATGGCTCGAAGGATCTAACAACAAGATAAGGTGGGTGTAGTATGAGCATTTTGGCTTATGGGTTCGGTTAATGCTACGTGTGGGTAATTTAAATTGTTTAAGTGCCGGACTTCTAATTTAGGTTCACTTATTGGATGATTTATCTGATGTTAGTTGAAAAAATAGAAATTTGGATTTGGACCTATTTGTATTAAAATTTAGTACATGTGTAGATCTTTCCTAATTAGATTGAAGACTTAATAAATTGGTTGGTCAATCAATTACATAAGTTAGCTAATTATATAAACTGATATTTTGGCATTTGAATGGAGGAATGGAAGAATTATAATGTATACAAATTGACTTAAGCATGCTTTTTATTATAGTTAGTTATAAATAGTTTACTTTTTCATAAATTGTAAAACTACGAATGAATCACTTTAGTTAGATACTTAATTAGCTAATTTGGTTCGTTAAACCACTGGACCTAACTATACCTTATTATTATAGCTATACCTTATTATTATAGTAAATGAGGGATTAATCAAGTCAATTGTAATGGGTTGAATATTTAAACTTGAAACCGCATGTGGAGTATATTATTAGATCTTAGATTATCGACTTTGGACGAAGAATAAGGAATAGAAGGACATATCAAATTTTAAGAATAAACCATCGTAGAATTGTTATTGATATGATTGGAATGCCATATAGGTACTTCGGGACTAGTCAGTGATGATTATCAAATTATGGAGTCGAGACTGTGAATGATTGAGATTGTTGAACCACACAAGTTGGTAAATCGTTGAGCGGGACTTGAGGTCACTGTCTACCGTTGAGTAGCATCTCTAGCCTGAGAACGGTGAGCGCCTCAATGAAACGTTTTTAAAACTGAAAGAGCTTCAAGAGAAAATCATATCATATATATGCAATTTTCATTTGAAATGACTTTGATTGTTATATCTATGTTTATAAATGTCTGCATTTCTCGCATTATATGATAATTGTTGAATAATGGGGTGTAGTACTTTATCTCACCTCATATTGATGGATGGTACCAAGGTGTAGTACTTTATCTCACTTATGTACTAATTGCATATGCATGATTATTTGCGCGCTCATCTGCTCTCGCTTGATGGTATTCTCTGGATAATTCTGGGGAGCTGGGGCTACAGAACTACCAGAGCTCTGCCATTGACCGGACTCACAAAACCAGGGATTAGAGCCCCTGGGGGAGTGACTCACATCATTCGGCTAAGACATGTCAATGCCCGTTCTATATAGGGAAAGGTTGCCGCCTTATCCCTGGGAAAGGTTACCGCCTTATCCCTCATCTAACCGGCGTACTAACTATTGATCACACCCTGATCTTTCCGTATCCTTGAGATGGAGTGGTTGTTTAGCCCGTTTTGAACGTGATCTCATCTATGTTATTAATATAACTGTTATACTATTATGGATTGATTTTACAAATAAATATGCAGTTCATGCATTTCTAAATTGTTTCTTGCATAAAATTCAATTGCACCCCGACACAGGCCTCACTAAGTTGTTTTTACAACTTACGCTTTCAAATTATCACTCTTTCAGAATCTCACCGAAGAGCAGGATGGACCACATCAGATTAAGGGATTTCAGTTGGGCGTCTACCATAGAGTTTCTAGAATCTGTCAGGTGAATGTTGGTTTCATCATGATAAGTTAAGTGTAATGAGATAGTTGGGAAAAATTATTGTATTGTAATAGACAGTTAGAGCTCTGAACTGCAGTTATTGGAAACTTATTAAGGTTATCGTATTAATTATATATTTCATAGCAGGCAGGTGCCGGTTTCGGGCCGTTACAGGAGATATCTATATATATGTAAATATATATCATATCAAAAACAACACAAGATATACACAAAAGAGAAAAATAAGTCTTGAAAAATAATCTCTCTCCTCTCTCTCTCTCTCTCGGCCGAATTCTCTCTCTCTCTCAAGAGGAGTTTTCGATTTTTGCTCTTTTGTTCTTTAGTTTAGATCTTGATAATTTTTATTTTCTAGCCGATTAGAATTATTAAGGTTTTCGTGATATTGTGGTGTATCAACTCGTAGAGGCGCAACACGTGGGGCGCTACGTAAACTTTAGGATCAAAGGTGCAAAAGAAAGGAGGAAACGTATCTACACTTTTGCCAAGCTTGGATTTGCAAGGAGATAGGT
>JAYDYQ010002576.1:0-19413 GCA_034814905.1 Penstemon davidsonii
GTTAGCTAGCTAGTGGTATGAAATTAATTCAATTATATGACTATTTCTTTTATATTTGATGTTGGACTAATTCAAGTTGATCAAATGAAGTCTAATTAAATCAGAGTTAATGTTTGTGGAATTTTATACTTGCAACCACTAGAGGCAAACCCCAAGTTCGAATTCGACTGAAGTCATCACACATATGTATTCAATACGCTTATTGGTACGAACTATGATCCACAATTTAGTAGATAAAAAAAGAAAAAAAGTTCTATTGTTTATAGAGTAAGTGATTAATGCTTGTAATCATGTATTGATATGTTAGCTAGTAGTATGAAATTAATTCAATTATATGACTATTTCTTTTATATTGATGTTTGACTAATTCAAGTTGATCAAATGAAGTTTAATTAAATCAGAGTTAATGTTTGTGGAATTTTTTACTTTAGGAGAAAAATATAATGAAAAACTATCATCAAATTTTTATTATTTGATGAAGGCGTTGGTTTAAGTAGCAATTTTTAGACATTATTATAACAATAATTTTAACATAATAATAATAAATAACTACGAAAACATAAATTTATACAGTTCCATCTCACTATGAAATATATTACTCTACATCATTTTTCTATCATTATTTGTAATTCAAACTATAAAATGAAAAGGTTATAATATAGTATTTGATTTTGATAAAAATCCATGTCGCCTCAATTTTTCAAATTAATAGCTAAATAGGTGTAAGTACTCCAAATATTCTTATTGCGACATTGTGTGTATACCATAAACTGTCACGTATCACAACGTTACATTTCGAATCTGAATTTAAAAATAACATATCCATAAAGTCCATGCATTATCATGCAATCCCTATTCGTACGATCAATTTTCAAGCATTAAAGCACTACATTATTCACTAGCAGTAGAGTTTATGTCTGCTAGTTCTATGCAACAATTCATGAATCGGACCTTACGAAAAAAAATAGGGCTCACTATCAATTAATGGAAATCGACGTATGGTTCCAAAAAAAAGAACATGGCACATTCACTTTTTTGTCCTGCACTCGAGTTTTCTTAATTAAATTTCTGATTAATATGTTTATAAATTAGAAACTAATACTAAGTTTTTTTACATTCATCATTAATCATTACATCAAAAATTATTTCAACATCTGCTCAAGTGCAAAAATTTGTAAATAATAGATAATTGCCAAATACTAGTAATTTTTTCCTAGTTTATCGAATTCTTTTTTTTCTTTTCCATAAGGCACATAACAAAGAGATTCTAATACAAATTGGCTCCAAAAAACTTTAGTTAAAGGATGAGTTAATGTCAATTTACTTCCTGCGATATTCATAATATTCAATTTACCTTCCTGTAATTGAAAAAATAGCACTTTATCTCCTATAAGAGTTTCACACAACATCCCTGACATTTTTATAAGTGCACCCCCCGTATTATGATAATGTGGCAATTTACTCCATCTGTTATGATAAATGTGACAATTTACCCCCCCTATGTTATACAAACACTTTTCACGGCCACTCTCAATTTCGGCAAGTCAGTTACACTCTCCGGCCGAATGAGATGCTTCTTTAAAATTTTCACAAGGGGTAAAATGCTCTTTTCCAAATCACAGGTAGTAAATTGAACATTATACATTTTACAGGGGGTAAATTGGCATTAAATTGTTAAAGGACATATGTTATACATTTATTAATTGAACAAATAAAATTTCTAAAAATATATAAGTTAAAACTTGTATAAATATATTTTTATAATTAAGAATAACCAAATTGGATCCTATTATAAGTAAATAAGAATCCAACTATGGGAAGGTTTTTGCCTTAGCTAGTTAGCTCCCAAGGTGTCCATGTGCTGTCCCCAAACTCCATAATTAAACAACCTTAGCTCATTTGTTTTGGCTTTACGAGACCACCTAATTTAAATATTGTCACCGTCCAACTTGCTGCTAAAATTAACCAAATTTATGTACTTTATAATTGGATAAATTATTTATGCATCTGTTAAATGTTCATCAAATATATTTGATGCGAGAAATAAATTATAGGATGACTCTGTGAAAATTTATATCAACTATGTTTTAGTCCATATTCTCCCTTATGTGAACGGTAAGATTTTATATGTAAAATTTGCACCACATTGTCACCATGTAATTGGTATGATGCACCACATAGGTGGTGCATTGAATGCATGACATTGTTACTCAATGTGGTGGCACTTAATTATAACATAAATATTTTAGTACATTTTTTGCGTTTAATACACTTATTCTATGATTGGTTTTTATAACAGTCGAATTCGTACTGAAGCTATAATTACCCAATAAATCTTCAAAATGTAATGAAAAAAATATCTTCTTCACTAGCTATTAAAAGTTGTTGTGTACATCTGATGCATGAACGAAGTGGTGAAATATGTAGATCAGTAATTATGTTTTTTGTCTCTAAATTATAAGTTAAAGTTGACTTGACGATATCATCTCCACCTTGTATTGTTTATTGCACCACAACATCTTTCACGGAAATGCAAAAAATAATCTCTCCCTCACTCTATATATACAAACTCATGCACACATATGTATTGTCCCAACACGAAAAAATCATCAACCAAAACTCCAATCAACAAACACCCTCAACTTCCTCTCCTCTTCATCACAAATGGTCTCCCTAGAAACCATTGAAGCCACATCTAATTCCATCGACTCGAACTTGAACTCGAGCTCGACTCCACGTATTTCCTTCTCCGCCGAGTTCCTCGATGAAAACGACTTCATCTCCATATGTCCAACCCCTCGAGCAGAGCAAGATCGGTCATCAAACAAGTCCACACGCAATGCCGAGTTCGAGTTTCTCTCAGGCAATATATCAAACATGTTGACTGCAGATGAACTATTCTGCGAAGGCAAACTACTCCCCTTTTGGCAAATCCACCAAGCAGATAAACTCAACAAAATCAGTTTAAAAACAGAGAATCCTGATGAAAAAACAGAAAGAATTGATCAAATCAACAAAGAGGAGAGCAGAATTAACTGGTTTATTGATGAAGACCCTTCACCCAGACCACCTACATGTACTGTTTTATGGAAGGAACTATTGAAGTTAAGAAAGCAACGTACTCCTACTTTGTCCCCTTCATCTTCATCTTCTTCTTCGTCGTCTTCTAGAAGCTCAGATGAAAGAAAATTAGATGGGGCTGGAAATGGAGAAAAAGCTGTGAAGAGAATAAAGAAAGGGTTGGAGAGAACAAGATCTGTTACTATAAGAATAAGGCCTGTGGTTAATGTGCCTATTTGTACACAGGGGGTCAAGAACAATGCACTGCCTCCATTGTTTTCCTTGAGGAAAGGAAAATTAGACAGGTGATAATTTCGTTCGTTTTTCAGGGTATTTTGATCTTAGATTCGTGTAATATTTAAACTTGGGTCCATCACATTATCGGGATAGTTTTTCTCTTTTTTTTTTTTTGATAATTATGGGGACTAGTCTCTACCATTGAACAAACACTTGTCGGTATAGGTGATAATCTAGAAATGTTGTTATTGGATTGTTTTTATTTGTATTTATTTTTTATTTCATGTTTTTTTGGATTGTAGATTCTGACTTTTTGTGTGTTGTGTGTGTTGAATTTGTGGAGAATTAATTAATTTACATCATCTTGATTAAATTTATAGTACCATATGGTTTAGCTTAGTTTTCCAAGAAATTAATTAAGATTGGGAACATGATCCAGGAAAAGTGGAGCACCTTCAATTTTTGGGATCTAGCTAATAATACAAGAATCAGACAAAGAAATCCGTTTCAGATTTATTATATTAACACTTGGGCTTTAATATCTGTTGTTATTTTTATTTTTCAGTTTTTTCTTTTGGCCATTGTTGTGCTCTCTTGCTGCTATTTTTATAAGAGCAATATGGCATAGGATTAAAGGCAGTTGCTCCAAAAAAATCTCTCATTGAGTACTACTGAGTAAAAGCGTTCTTCAACATAAATATTTTTACACTTATCATCTATCTACATTCCTTCCGTCCCTCTGGAAAAGGAACAAAAAAAAAAAAAGCTCTAATGTCCAAAAGTTCATTTCATCATTTCATGTATTTTAATTAGATTGGCCCAAGGCCCATTACCTAGATATAGTACAAGGCCATATTATTTAACCCTTTAGATGAAATGTGCTTACTATGTTTGTTTGATCAAGTACCCAAGGTGGTTGGGCCAAGTGGTAGTGACTTGCGACCCCCAAAGGTGAGACTCAAGTTCGAATCCTACTGGAGACACCACACTGGGGAGGACCTATACCATTTGCACTCTTCGGTCCGAGCTGTATATAAACAGTTTAGTGGATCAAAAAAAAAAAAAGATCAAGCATAAGTACGTTATGAAAATTCCTGAATTCAGTACTATAATTTTTTTGAAATTGGAAATTATTTTAATATATTGGTGTTATAATAAAATTGTAAACATTATCTCAAGTACTTAGAATTAATAATATTTATAATATAACACCATTAATTTTAATTGAATTTCCTAAGTTATCCCTAGATATATGTAAGAGTACAAGGGAGTTTTGTTCAGACGATGAAAAGTACAAGGGAGTTTTACACAAGCAATAAAAAAACAAGGGAGTTTTGCGCAAACGTTAAAAAATCAAGAAAGTTTTGCACAAACATTTAAAAATACAAGGGAGTTTTACGCAAACATAATTATTATTATTGTTAAATTTAATAGCGTGATTAGAATTTAAAATAGTTTTATTTATCAGATAAGATCCGAACAATATGACACGTCCGCAACACCCATCTGATAAGATCCGAACAACCAACCATTATATTAGTCGTTGTTGTTTTCCGTAATTATGTTTAATCGTTGTTGATTTTTTTATTATTATGAAGGCCTTAAATATTATTATTGTGTACCTAATAAAAATTATAATTATAATTATTATTATTATTATAAAGTGAGAGTAGAGAAAGTTGTGAAATTGAATTAAATGAATGATAATTGCCCTTTGGTTAGAGATGAATTTCTAGGTGGGTGGAAAGGGGGGTCAAGAGGGCAAAGGCAATGGGCAAGAGGGGGTGGGGGTCAAAAGAGCATGATGGCAAGAGGGGGATGACTTTATATGGAGATGGCCTAAGGGGAAGGGAATTAAAGTCTACAAAACCATAAAAAGAAAGCATTTAAGCATATTTGGCAAGATTATGAGCTGCAAAACTAGAGTTTCGAGAAATAACTTTGAACTTCCACTTTGGCCATTTGTGCCACTAATTTTTTACGTTTCAGCCCGAAACTGAATTGATTTCTTCACATATCTAACCCGTATGATATGGACATTAAATGAGATGTCTCCTAAGAGAGTCACCAGTGGTGAGCCTAAATGGAGACCTAAATTAGTATAGGTCCAAAATGTCCAAAAATCAGGAGACAATGGTAAACCTAAAGGCAGGTACAAAATGCCCAGCTCCCCAACTTCCCCCAATTGAGCCCACATTTGTGTTCTGAGCCTGCAGAACCCAAAAATTAATTTTTCTTTTGACAAATCCTTAACTTTTTAACACTTTCCAATGGTGGGTGCTAATTAGTTGTAGCTATCATTATCATTTAAGTTAAAATAACTAAAATTTTCAATATACATTATTATCTTCTAACAATTTTATATACCAAATGTTCATTTACTTAAATAAAACTTCCAAAAGACTTTCTCCAAAACATGTTACAAGTCCTGTTCTTTCTGTTATTTTTTTTTGTTTACAAAATCATTCTTGAGTCGACAAGTGGACAAAATAGAACTATCGATGACATAAAATATAAGTCACAAAAAAATAATGAAAATAATAATGAAGACACGATCATTGAGTTTATTGTCTACAATTGAAAATCATTAAAAAATTCACAAACATTTTAAATTTTATTTATTTTTAATTTAGTCTAAAGTTACTTTTGATTGCATTTTAAATAGACTTTAATTTTAAGTTAATTAAAAAAATTAATTTAAAAATGGGTTCCCAATTTTTTATGCCTATTGCAGTAAAAAAAAAAAAAAAGGATCTTTTTCAGGGAGTGCAAAATATTATAGTGGGTTGCAAATGAAGAATTTAGGTCCAATTTTTAGGCTCACCCCTGATAATGTTTTAAGGTTATTTATTCAAATATGTACATAAATTATTTATGAAATAAAATATCATGGTCATACACAAATAACATTGATAACGGATAAAATCTACTCTGATAATCCAAAATTTCATACTCATATTAATACAAATCTTGTAAAGCAGGACAACTATGACTAAGTTCTAACCATTTCACTATCTCTGTATACAAGTAAAATTTATTTTTAACAAAATGTGAGATTGCACATCCAAAATTAATAGTGTTATCAAAATCATGCCACATATACATGGATTTTTCCCTTTATTTTTAAATACATGTATAGAATATAGAGAATGGGAACCAATAAATCGTGTAGATAAGATATCACATAATTAATGCACGAATATGCACAGTAGAAACAAAACCGTAAATGCAAAAATCATTTTCAATTTAGGAACAATCGTAAAAATTTCATTAATCACAGAAATTCCGAAATTACAATGTTTTGAATAGCAATATGTTGATGGAATTCGTTTGCGGTCAGACGCATATTGAAATCTTCTATAGAACTCCCAAGCGAGAGAGAAGAATTTCAACCTTTTAAAAATCAATTTTAAAAAACCAATAGTTTAGTATTTATAGACAAATCACGCAAGTATTTTCACCCCGTAGCATTTAAAAAATCTCAGAAATATTGAAATAGTAGTAAGTATTTATTGGAATATTGGAATAATAAATAACCATCTAGCAAGAAAGTTCAAAAATCTAAAATACACTTGAACTTGAAATATTGGAATAATTCAAGAATCATATCCTTAAATTTTATCTAATAAGTTTAATTTTATTCAAAACTACTTAGTAATACTTACAACAACAACAACAATATCCAACTAATCATTCAATAGATCTGACCTATTAGGAAGTAAAATCTTAAGTAACAAGTCTCGAGCCTGACGTAAGTACATAAATTCTTCTTTTTTAAAGTCCAAACTGCTTTTGATTGGATTCTCTTGAACCAATCTGATTTTTTCGGGCCAATAGAATAGTGAAAAATCTCCGGTTTGGCAAATCTGAATCTCAAATGTAGGCCCCAAAGGCTGCCCTAGAATTTTAATTTTGCCCACACTGCAATGCATGAGCCAATGTTAATATATAACATATATGATTCACCACCAAGTGATGTATGACACGTTATAAGCTCATCTTGCTATGTTCACCATCACACAATTTATTTCCACATTATAATCTTTTGATAATAGGAAAGGTTACAAGACTTACCATAAATAGTATAGGTCATTGAGTTCTTTCTTTTGAGCCATGTCTAGGAACTCGATCTTTAAAAATTCGCCGATGCAAATATTTGGTTCGGGTAGCTTGAAACTTTGTAAGCAAGATTCCTGCAAATTTAACAAATATGATCGGACGTGAATTCAATATCATTTTTCTTGAATATCTATGCATATGAAATAAAGGAAATAATATCACACAAATTAGATTATCAATTATCTGAGTCATAGAAAATTCGGGTGATGTGTAGGTCCAAACATAGTTATCAACAAGTTGTTGTAACGACAAACTTTTGTAATCAACATTAAAGTCCGCTATGGATTTGACAGACTTAGCCGAGTATCGGGTTTTCCCGGCTCCCAAAAAGCTGAAATAGTCACACGAAGAAAATGGAAAAATTAGTACACTATAAAGAAAGTGTAACAAAATTAGTACAAGAAAGTAAACAATAAGGATTAAATAACATTCACCTTCAAAATGGCGTATTTGGATTTCATTGACAATACATACTTTGTAGTCTGAAGTGAATGTATTCGAGGACATTGGTATCCCTCATCCCTTTGCTTGTCCAGTACGATCCACCCCAGATATATTTGTCTTTTGCAAGCATAACATTGACTACACTTTGCATTGGGTAACGATTTGTGTTGGAAGCACGATTATATAGTTTATGCAATTCGTTGGAGAATCCATAGACATAGACATATCTCAAAGAAGACATGAATACATATTATGGTCTCTTTCAGGGTTGTGCCAATCTACCCCAATTAGCGTGTAACATACCTCATCTCTATCAACCACATTGCCAATGATGGACAATGTGGGAACCGTTTTTAGACATAGTCTTCTGCTAATGCCATTGTTGATTACTGAAATAAAATAATAATAAATGATGTAATTAGAATAATTGTACTTGGATATCATCTTAGCAGTGTTCATTTGGTGCAATCAAACTGAACTTCATTTGGGTTCATTGTTGAGTTTAAATTAATTAAACTCGAATTGCTATCACCCGAACTAGCTAGCGCATAATCTTTTTTTTTTTAAGATAAGCTAGCTCATAATGTAAACACTTGAAATAGAAAAAAATGCACAGTGTCTTGGGAATAAACGAGGATGAAAAACTATACGCCAACAACTACGTACACCATTATCTAATATTTTTACCTGTGTATTGATTAATCATTTACTTATCCTCTTTGGTAATATGAAAAATAAGATCTTTTATCTTTTTAAGTCTAGCACAACATAATTTCTCATACAAAAAATACCATAGATAACTTTCTTTATCCAATATTTAACATAGTGATAAACAACATAATATCTCATACAAAAAATACCATAGGTGACTTTCGTCTAACATTTAACATAGGGATAAACTTTTGAAATCCAAAAGGTTTTACAAAACAGTTGAACTTGAAATATTGGAATAATTCAAAAATATTTAAATGGTATCTAATAAGTTTAATTTATTGAAAACTACTTAGTGATACTTAGAGTATCTCAACAATAACAACCACAGAGGAAGATCTTCCTTCATATATCCAACTAATCATTCAATAGATCTGGCCTATTAAGAAGTAAAATCTAAAGTAACAAGTCTCGAGCCTAACGTAAGTAAATAAATTCTTCTTTTTTAAAATCCAAACTGCTTTCACTACTAGAAATTTAGGCTTCTGCATTGGAAAATTTGCGACGAATGTGACTAATTTGGGATGTAATTGCAACAAAATAAATTCAAAGCTTAACAAATCATTTGCATAATAATTTGCAACAAAACAATGACTACTATTTGCGACAAACACTCGAGTTTGTCGCAAAATTTTTGCGCAAGCTATTTATTTCTGGCACCAAAAGTAGCTACCAAAATATTTTCAAAGGTATCAAGGGCGAAATTTTGAATTGCATGAAATATACTCAAACATCGCATCAATATGCAGCCAGTCACGCGAATCTCTTAAATTCTTGGCAAAAGCATGAAGTATTCCAGCAAAACTTTTTGTTTTTATTCAACCCAACTACTAGGAATTACTTGTCAATGCAAATGTGTTATTACGTGCAACTCGAGAAAATATTTATCGCTATAATATCTCAAGGGGGAAGAACAATGCAAAATTTGAAGAAAAAACAACTTATTCAATAGTTTCATGAACTAACACAATTGAGTACAATTTATGTTCCACTTGATGAAACAAAAACAAAGAAAGCTTTTCCTTGTAGATGCCAATGTAGTGATCAAATGCATTTGCATTAACTTCATAATTAGGTAAGATTATATCTTGAAATTCCTCATTTCCAAGGTGGAAGGCCAAGATAACTGAAAAATCCCCTTTTTCGTCCCTACGAGTCGTTTGCCAGTGCACATATCCATTAAGTATATTAGCAAAACATTGTCAAGCCATCTCCATGGAAAGTGAGCCACTTCAACATTTTTCCATGAGTTAGTGTTCAATGAATCAATCTCGTTTCCAAACAGTTTAGGTAGGAATTTGGCATGGAAAAGAGTCATCTTCAGCTTGTTAAATTTTCCTTCTTATTAATTAAAATTTATTTTTCACTCAAAAAAAAATTGAAATTTGTTTTACTCAAATTTAATTGACAAATATGATCGATACCACTCCATCAATTTGATTCGAATTGTATTAATTAATATATATATATATATATATTTTTTTTTCATCTTGTTTTAGCTATTTAATATATGGGATGTCTAAAACCAATATTATAAGTTTTTTTAAGAATTATATTTTCATAATCATGCACTTGAAATAATGATGTATCGTTTCTAACTTATACTCGTAAGTTTATAACCACTAATTTTAAAGGAAAAGAATAGTTAAACAATATACATCTTTAATATATAAGAAATATTGTAATTAGAGTTTGGGCCGATTAAAATATTTGGCAGCAACACATGAACCTAGATCTAATACAATTCCATTTTAAATTCAGGCAAACTAAATTAATTAATCAATACAAATGATGAAAGATTTTAATACTCAGTCGGCTCATCCAAATTTTCATATCCATATTTCACTACAATCAATTAAATGAGATACTGGACCAAAATGACTGTCTTAACAAATAATTACTATAATGAATATAAGTGGACATTATAGTAGCTTTTGTCCTTTTAATTAGGGGTGGCATAAGGTTTGGATAATTTAAATTTGTCAGTCCCGCTTCTACAAAAAAATTGAATAAGATGGATATTTCGAATTCGGATACCAAATTTAGAAAATTTTGTTTAAAAATACAAAAATATAGGACGGGATCTAGAGTGGACTGTATAGGCCTAAATAATAGGACCCGTGATGGTCCCATGTGGTTATGATGAGGTCTAGAAAGGAGGGGGAGGGGGTTGGGGTTGTTGGGGGTGAATAGATCCTCTATCCTTTTTAAATGTTTTCTCTTTTTCTCTTACGTAAAGTCCGCTAATCAGTACAATGAGACTACTAAGCTATTCTTGCACCAAGCTTATCAGCAGGGTAGATTACTTGATTGAGTTTGCTTATCAAACTTAAGTTATCAGAGTTTCAAAACAATGATGCAGCGAATAATGTATATGTGTGTTTATCAAACATTGTTTTGACTCACATAAACTTTGGCAAAAATTCAATTTTTATACCATGGAACTAGGCCGATTTCACTTTTCATACTAAACTTACAAAAAGCGTACCAATTCCCTGTCAAACGTTACAAATTGATATTTCCGTTAGTTTTGTTGATAGAATTGCCACGTGACTGTAAAAATTTAAACTACTAATATTTTTTATAATATTAAGATTAATTTAAGTTATTAAACTTTGGCAATTTTGCGGATTAACTCCTGTCTTTTGGCGATTTTGCCAATTGACCCCTGCCTCATTCCTCAAGCACGACCACCATTCTTTGGTAGTTGTTCGTCGGAAATAGAAGAGGGGTTTTGTTCGTCTCTTCACTTCGAACACATACGAATAATAAATTTCATATTATGTTGAGTGAATCATTCAATTTTTGCATTTGAAAATTTAAGTCGCGAGACCCTTTTCCTCACAAATTTCAAATCGCGATTACAACCTTGTTTCTCCAACTTTTTCAGAAATTTTTGTGTCATCTTACTCCTTTGGACATGGACTTCAATCTCCATGGTTTAATTCCCTCAACAAAACTAACGAAAATATCACTTTTGTAACGTTTGTCAAGAATTGGTATGCTTTTTGTTAGTTTGGTATGAAAAATGAAATCTGTCAAATTCTATGGCATAAAAAATGAATTTTTGCCCATAAACTTTTCAGAACGCAAATAGAGTTTTACCCCAAGTTAAAGGAATTCCTCAATTTAAAAGACTAATCTTTTAAACGATTTACTTAGCTACTAAAATATGCAATGCAAGACAAGTAAAGTTAATCACACAAGGAATTTTATAGTGGTTCAGTAGGAACAAATCCTCTTAATCCACTCTTCTAAATCACACATATTTAGGTCATACTAGAAACAATAAGTAACCTAGTACAAGACTTGAGCTTTTACAACAAATGATAAGCCTAAAGTAGAACACAAAGTTCTAATGGCAAATCACCTAGATAATCCTATTCCAAAAGGATTAAGCTAAAGAACTGAAGTTATATCTACTCACTTAGATCGGATATACATTCCTTACAACACTCAATTGAATATCCCTCATATATGCAATAATTTAATCTTGTTCTTCAACAAATATCTTCGTCAACCGATAACTGGGCTTGTGATTAGATGACTCAACTGATGGATTCTTGCTCTAAAGATTTGATCTTGAATTGTGCAAGTCTTTTTTCAATCTCCAGTATTCCATCTATTTATACTCTTGGATTTGAAATTATGCCCGTTGAAGTTTGGCAAAATTGAATTCCTTGAGCAACGGTCATAATTTGAACTGCTACTTTTGCAGACTGTGGCATTGTACATTCTATTGTACGGAACTGTACTTTTCTAACAGCCGCATTAAATGCACTAAGCTTGTTACCGTTGGAGAGCTTACTGACCGACTTCAATTAGCTGATGGGATCCACTCTACTGAATCAAGAATGAACTAGTCTGACTTGACTCTGCTGAAATCCACCAATCTGATATTCACTGTTATGAGCCCACTAAGCTGATTCATGTAACTTAGCTTCCAGACCGTAATTCAATCATTTATTAATCTGATATTCAACCGTTTCTTCTGATTGAATCTTCATATCTTAAATATTGTTCTTAAATAATCTTCCTTAAATCAAGTATCCAATCTTCAAAGGTTTACTAAGCTTTCATTACTTAGTTGATGACATCTTTTTGTTATCATCACAACCTTCTAATTCAATTAACTCAACTGATAAGATCATTTAGCAAATCTTTGAGTTAATAAATTCTTCCAACTATTTCCCCAATTTTGATGATGACAAAACCTTCATCTAAGAACGACTTCCAAGTCTTTAGTTAAGTCTTCACACTCTAAGATGGAAATCATTAGATTTAATGCAACATTCTTTTGCTTCTGCATCATTTTCCCATTTCTTTTCCAATTATCAAAAGATTATAACATGGAGATTAATTGTGTGAGGGTTATCGTAGCAAAATGAGCTTATAACGTGTCATACATCATTTGGTGGTAAATCATATATATATATATATATATATATATATATATATATATATATATATATTTGAGATCAAAACTGATGTACATTCAATCAAAGAGACTCGGAGGTTACAATGTTATGGATAAAATCAGGTAAAACTTCTGAAACATAAGATTCACCTCTAGACAAATTTTCTAATTCATGAGCCAGAGAGTTTCCTTCGCGAAAGATGTGTCGGGTCTGGAAATAGCTAAATGAAGCTGCCAATTCTTTTACCATATATTATATATTAATATTAGCTCATGCACTGCCATATGGGCAAATTTTGAATTATGGGGTAGTCTTTGGTGCTTGCATTTGAGATTCAGATTTTCCAAATCGGGATTTTTCGTTGTTCTATTGGCCAGAAAAAGTCAGATCGGTTCTAGAGAATCCAATCAAAAGCAGTTTGGATTTTAAAAAAGAAAGATTTATATACTTACGTCAAGTTCGAGACTTGTTACTTAAGATTTTACTTCCTAATAGGCCAAATCTACTGAATGATTAGTTGGATATATGAAGGAAGATCTTCCTCTATTGTTGTTGTTGTTGTTTTTGTTGTTGAGGTACTCTTAAGTATCACTAAGTAGTTTTCAATAAATTAGACTTATTAGCTAAAATTTAAATATTCTTGAATTATTCCAATATTTCAAGTTTAACTGTTTTGTAAAACCTTTTGGATTTCAAAAGTTTATCCCTATGTTGGATAAAGAAAGTAATCTATGATATTTTTTGTATGAGAAATAATGTTGTTTATCACTATGTTAAATGTTGGTAAAGAAAGTTATCTATGGTAATTTTCGTATGGGAAATTAGGTTGTGCTAGATTTAAAATGATAAATGATCTTATTTTTCAAATTACCAAAGATAATATGTAAATGATTAATCAATACACAACTATAAAAATACAAGATCATGGTGTACGTAGTTGTTAGCATACAATTTCTCATCCTCGTTTATTCCCAAGCCACTGTGCATTTTTCTATTTCAAGTGTATTATGCGCTAACTTATCTAAAAAAAACATTATGCGCTAGCTATTTCAGGGGATACAAACTCTATTTTAATTAATATATGATGTTCAATTTGAATTCGAAATACAATTATTCTAGTTACATCATTTATTGTTATTGTAATTGCAGTAATCGACAATGACATTAGCAAAAGACTATGTCTAAAAAAGGTTCCCACATTGTCCATCATTGGCAATGTGGTTGATAGAGACGAGTTATGTTACACCTAACTAAGGTAGATCAACACAAACCTGAAAGAGACCATAATATGTATGCATGTCTTCTTTGAGTCAAGTCTCTGTCTATGGATTCTCCAACGAATTGCATAAACTGTATAATCGGTGCTTCCAGCACATATCGATACCCAATGCAAAGCATAGTCAATGTTATGCTTGCAAAAGACAAATATATATGGGGTGGATCGTACTGGTCAAGCAAATGGCAGAGGGATCCCAATATCCTCGAATACATTCACTTCAGACTACAAAGTAAAGTAGGTATTGTCAATGAAATTAAAATAAGCCCTTTTGAAGGTGAATGTTACATTATCAAACCTTTTAAATATTAATATGCATGGTGCAATATGATATTATCAACTTATTATTAAAATATCTTAATTAAATTATTTATTATAATTTTTATAAATTTAGTCAAGTTGACTGGTCAATTGTACCAAAGGATTTAAAATGGGACGAAAGAAGTAAATATTTATGTGTATGTATATGCATGCAAATTAAGTAACTCTTTCATTTCCACTTTTGGTTGTAGGACCGTATCAAACAAACTCTGTGCTCAGAGATCCAGAGAGAAGAAAACTCATTATATTATTGACATGGAAAACAAGGCGGAACTTTTGCAGGTAAGTATGAGATTAAAAATTCCGTATATTTTCAATGAAAACAAGGAAATGTTACTGTTTTTAGAGCAATCTAAACGAGAATATAAAAATTTATTCGAAAGCTACAAGAAAATAAAGCAATATTTGATTACATAGTTTTGTACTCAGTCCTAATTCTTTCATACCTCAGTCCTAATTTGCAACAAAACAACGACTACTATTTGCGACAAGTACTCGAGTCTGTCGCAAGTTTGTCGCAAAATTTTTGCGCCAACTATTAACGACAAGCAATCGAATATGTCGCAAGTTTGTCGCAATTTTTTTGCGCCAGCTATTTATTTCTGACACCAAAAGTAGCGACCATAGTCAATTAAGTAAATATTTATATGTATATCAAAAAATTAGGACTAAGGAGTACAAAATTATTTAATCAAATATTTCTTTATTTTCATGTAGCTTTCTAATAAATTTTTATATTCTTGTTTATATTGATCTAACAAAAGTAACATTTCCTTGTTTTCATTGAAAACATACATAATTTTTAATCTCATACTTACCTGCAAAAGTTTCGCCTTGTTTTCCATGTCAATAATATATTGAGTTTTCTTCTCTCTAGATCTCTGGGGACAAAGCTTGTTTGATATAGTCCTACAACCAAAAATGGAAATGAAAGAGTTACTTAATTTGTATGCATATACATACACATTTAAATATATACTTCTTCCGTCCAATTTTTCCTTATCCCTTGTTATAGTTGACCAATCAACTTGACTAAATTTATAAAAATTACAAAAAAATAATATAATTAATATATTTCAGTAATAAGTTGATAATATCATATGGAACCATATATATTAATATTTAAAAGGTTTGATACACCACAAATGTAACATTCACCTTCAAAAGAGTGTATTTGAATTTCATTGACAATACATACTTTACTTTTAGTCTGAAGTGAATGTATTCGAGGATATTGGGATCCCTCTATCCTTTGCTTGACCAGTACGATCCACCCCAGATATATTTGGGTAACGATTTGTGCTAGAAGCACCGATTATACAGTTTATGCAATTCATTGGAGAATCCATAGATATAGACATGACCCAAAGAAGACATGAATATATATATTATGGTCTCTTTCAGGTTTGTGTCAATCTACCCCAGTTAGCGTGTAACATAACTCGTCTCTATCAACCACATTACCAATTATGGACAATGTGAGAACCTATTTTTTTTTTTTTTTTTTTGAGGAGCAGAGTAAAGAATTCATTAATCACGGAAGTTCCGAAATTACAATGTTATGAATAAACAAAGGTAAATCAGCAGTAAGAAGACCACCAGAAACAATAAGTTTAGCTAAATAATGGGCCGCCATATTGCATTCACGGAAAACATGAGAAGCTCGGAAAGACTCTAAACTAGACGCCAAACGTTTGATATCATCAAAGATGTGACCAAGTGTGCCAAACGATCCGTACGGATTTGAAATGCCTTTGATAACCATTGAACAATCACCCTCAAGAATAATGTGGTTCCATCCCGAAGTCACCCCAAAAACTAAAGCACGAAGAGCAGCCGAAGCCTCAGCAGCTTCCGGATCTAATGGTAAGCGAATTTTTTCTGAATTCCAGCCTACACATTCCCCTGCACTATTCCGGGCAATCATCCCAAAACCAACAAATTCACCATCACTAGAGAACGCCGCATCAACATTAATTTTAATAAACAAACCTGGTGGGGGCTGCCATTTCGAGTTTGAACGATTAGGTGCTGGAATTCGCGAAATGGCAGTAGCATTTTGGAATCTTTTGTAAAATTCTTGGGCAAGAAAAATTAATTCCATAGGTTCAATATCTTCCTTCTCCCACAGAAGCCTATTTCTCGCATACCAAATCCACCAAAGCAAAGTCATATTCCATCCAAGTTGTTTGGTATCAATTTTAGAACGTAAAGAGTCGAACCATACCTCCACCTCATTACTATCGGTGTTGTAAATTCCAAATGGTGTTCCAGAAAGAGCCCAGATTTGGCGAGCGTATGAACATCGTAATAAGCAATGAATTATGGATTCAACAGCATGGTCACATCTTGGACAACAGTCGTCTAAGGATACTCGTCTTTGCCGAAGGCGTTCACATACCGGTAAAGCTCCAGTACAACAGTTCCAAACAAATAATTTCACTTTCGGTGGTGCTACTCTCCAAATCCAGCTCCAATCCCGTGAGACTCTTGAGCTCGGACCCCCAGTTTTAGCTTCTAAATCCATTTGATGAATATCCCGTATTAATCTATATGCTGATTTAACCGAGAAGACTCCCGAACGTTCAAAATGCCAAATTAGGCGGTCTTCCCCAACTTGAGAGCCCAGCGGAATAGATAATAAGATTTGCCTCCTCTTCGCTGAAAATTGCTTCCACGAGCGATCGGTTCCAAGAATACGTAGAAGTATCAAACAAGGAACTTACTACACTGTTTTGGTGAATAATATTGGGTGGGGAGGTTACTTTGAATGAATGTGATCTGGGTAACCATCTATCGCCCCAAATTCGAACTGTGTTCCCATCTCCAATCCTCCAACGTGTTCCAGCGGCAATGAATCTGATTGACTCTCTAATACCCCTCCATGTAAGTGACGGATTTGAGCCCAACAGTGCCTCTAATAAGTGCAAGTTGGGGAAGTATCTCGCTTTAAAAACACGACTGAGTAACGAATCTGGATGAATGAGGAGTTTCCAAGCCTGTTTTGCTAGTAAAGCCATGTTGAACGAACTCAAATCCCGAAAACCCAATCCTCCATCTCTCTTACTCGAGCAAAGAGAGTCCCACTTTATCCAGTGAATTTTCTTCGCATCTTTATCATCCCACCAAAAGTTCGCTATCATTGAGTTGATTTCTGAAATAAGATATCCCGGGAGTTTGAAACAACTCATCAAATATGAAGGGATAGCTTGTATAACGGACTTGATGAGCACTTTTCCAGCTTTTGATAGGGACTTGGTTCGCAAACTCTGTATTCTATCCCTTACTCTTTCCCGAATGTAATCAAAGACCTCCCTTTTTGATTTTCCAATCACAAGTGGAAGACCCAGATAACGATTATGTTTTAGCTCTCTTTGTATAGGGAAATATGATAGGATCAAATTGATCAAAGTCTCCGGGGTATTTCTAGTAAAGACCACACTAGACTTCTCGAGATTAATGTGCTGCCCAGAAGCAAGTCCATACGCATGTAACAGGTTAGGTACACAGATTGACGCATCAGTCGTGGCCTGGCAAAATATAAGTGTGTCATCCGCAAATAGAAGATGTGAAACTCTGGAAGCTCCTTCACAAACTGAAATTCCTTGTAGATTACCCCTGTACTCCTCGCGAGAAATAAGAGAACTCAAACACTCTGCACAGAAGAGAAATAAGTACGATGAAAGAGGGTCACCTTGTCGGATACCTCTTTCCGGCTTAACAAAACCAATTTGAGTTCCATTTAAAATAAACGAGTACGTAACAGTAGAAACACATAACATGATCAAATTTTCAAATCTCACATCAAACCCTAGGCGGATCATCACAGCCCTAAGAAAATCCCACTCTACTCTATCATAGGCTTTACTAAGATCCAACTTAATGGCCATGTGGCCCATGTCGCCCCTAGTTTGATTTTTCATGTAGTGGGTTGTCTCATAGGCTACTAGGACATTGTCGGTAATCTGCCTACTTGGTACGAAAGCTGATTGGGATTCAGAAATCACAGAGTTCAATAAAGGCTTAAGGCGATTGGCTAATGTTTTGGAACCTATTTTAGACATAGTCTTTTGCTAATGTCATTGTCGATTACTGCAATTACAATAACAATAAATAATGTAACTAGAATAATTGTATTTTGAATTCATCTTAGTTGTGTTCATTTGGTGAAATCAAATTGAACTTCATTTGGGTTCACTGTTGAGTTTATATTAATTAAACTCGAGTTTGTATCACTCGAACTAGCTAGCGCATAATATTTTTTTTCAGATAAGCTATCGTATAATACACTTGAGATACAAAAATGCATAGTGGCCTGGGAATAAAGTAGGATGAAAATTGTACGCTAACAACTATGTACACCATGATCTAGTATTTTTTTAGTTGTGTATTGATTAATAATTTACTTATTATCTTTGGTAATATGAAAAATAAGATCTTTTATCATTTTAAATCTAGCACAACATAATTTCTCATACGAAAAATACCATAGATAACTTTCTTTATCCAACATTTAACATAGTGATAAACAACATAATTTGTCATACAAAAAATACAATAGATTACTTTCTTTATCATAAACTTTTGAAATCCAAAAGGTGTTACAAAACAGTTGAACTTGAAATATTGGAATGATTCAAGAATACTTAAATTTTATCTAATAAGTTTAATTTATTGAAAACTACTTAGAGTTACTTAGAGTACCTCAACAACAACAACAACAACAACAGAGGAAGATCTTCCTTCATATATCCAAGTAATCATTAAATAGATTTGGCCTATTAGGAAGTAAAATCTTAAATTCTTCTTTTTAAAAATCTTAAGTCT
>JAYDYQ010002577.1:0-49982 GCA_034814905.1 Penstemon davidsonii
TGAGACCACTTGTTGAAATTTGTAAGGACAATCAACTCATCTTTATCATCTCATATGTGCTTCACCTACAAAACAGATGACTGTTTTGGTAACCCTTGTTTACTAGGTCCAACAGGGTTAGTATAACCTTTGAAATGTGATGATCTAGTGACTTTAGTTTCATCATGAAACAATGCTCATGATTAAAACAATGTTCATGATTAAAATAGTGCTCATAAGCAAGGTAAAATGCATGAAGTACGTGATAAGCATGCATTGTGTAATGAATATGACAATCAACACAGTGAACATGATCAGCATGATAATGTGGATAAGCAGAATGCATGTCATAATAACAATTATCATAATGTGACTCAAATTCTTGCCAATTATTTCATTTTTGCCTCAATTTCTTATCTGAGTTATCTAATAACTCTCCGATAGATTAATCAGACTTAACATTTTTAATTTTACTCTTATAAGCAGCATCTTTCAGCTAGCTCGACTGATGAGTTTACTAGTCTGTTTAGTCTTAGGTTGCTTACTAGGTTTCCTAATCTTTTGAGCTTCAGTAGGCATTTTCCTTTTAGCCTCTGATTTCTTTTTAAAGAATGATGCAATTACTTCTTTCAAATTCATCTGTATTATTAATACGAATTGCATATTCAGCTTTTAGAGTTTCATTCTCATGCTCAAGTTTTTTGTAGTTAGCTGATTCTTGAGGTTTTTCAACCTAAAGTTTCAGTGATCTGTTTTGCTTTTTTAAGTAGAGTCGTCTCTTCCTTAAGCTTGGCAAATACACCAACAATATTTGAATTTTTAATTAACATTTGTTCAAACGATTCAAATAGTGCATTTAAATTACAGTAGAAGTTACCTTAGGTTCAGAATCATCAGATTCAATGACAGTTAAGCATAGAGTTTCAGGTACTTCTTCAAATTTTTTATCAAACTACTGGTTGTCTGAATAAGATATGCCGGAGTTTGTTAGCTTTGCTGCATTAGCTAACTTTGCTTTGCTCTTACTAATCTTACGCTCCTTTTTGGCACGCTTTTTCTTTTCAGCAAACTTCTCAGATGATGAGTGTGGATGATCTTTGATCAAGAGTCCATACCCTTTGTCATTGTTGTCTCTAAGTTTTGCTTTTGAGGAATCCCTGATTCCTGAAAATGATCAGAAGAAGATGAAATAGCATTTTCATATTTTAATTTCATTTTCTTTTTATAAACCTTCTCGAAATCATTCAGAAGAAGGGTAACGTCGTCAGCCGTGTATGCTTTTTCTGATTTCAGCAGAGTTTTCTCTTTTGACTTGTCTGCTGATTTTCTTGACTTGTCTGACGCGATAAGAGCAGCAGTAGGGTCTGAACTGGTTGACACATTTAATCCCATTCTTGACATCTTATACTCATACGCTTTGAGGGATGAGAACAGTTAGGAAAGAGAAATCTTCTCTAAATCCATTGATTCTTACATGGCTGTCACCTTCATGTTGAATTTAGGTGGAAGAATCTTGAGAACCTTGATGGTGATCTCTTTGTTTGAAAATTCTTTACCAAGTGTTAGAACTTCATTCAGAGTTTTGGTAAATCTGGTATCCATTTGATCAATCGTTTCACCAGACTTCATTTTGAAATTTTCAAACTCCTCAAGAGCCACACTGAGCTTTTGTTCTTTGAAGCGTCGTTTCCTTCGCTTAGCTAACATACTTTATCCCACATCTCTTTAGCTGTTTTAAGATGTTTGATCTTCTGTAATCTGTATTTATCTAGAGCTTTGAACATGATGAACTTGGCCTTTTTGTCAAGATTTACTAACTTGATATCTTCGGGTGTCAGCTCATCCAGCTCTTTGTCAACAATCTGATCAGGCTGGTCAGCAACCTTCACAGTCTTCTTAAATTTGAATGGTCAAAGACGGATATAAGCTTCTCACAATTTACATTTGAATGTCACTCAGACAGACAAGAGTTTGGTCTTGTTCTTCAACAATTTGCTCCGTCAACAAATGACTTCGCTTGTGATCAGACGACTCAACTGATGGATTCTTGCTCTAAAGATGTGATCTTGAATTGTGCAAGTCTCTCTTGAATCTTCAGTTTATCATCTATTTATACTCTTGGATTTGAAATTCTACCTGTTGAAGGTAGGCGAAATTACACTTTAATCTCGAGCAACAGTCTTCAATTTTACGGCAGCTTTTGCAGATTGTTCTCTGTACACTCTGCTGTACGGATATCTACTTTATGTCAGTCACATTTAATGCACTCAGCTTGTTAACGTTGATAAGCTTATTGACCGGCTTCACTTAGCTGATGGGATTACTCTGCTGATGATCATTCTATTGAATGATCAATCTGCTGATAGCTACTCTGCTGATTAAAAAATGAACACATCTATCTTGACTCGGCTGATGATAACCAATCTGATCTTCACTGATCTGATATCCCACTTAGCTGATTTGGTCACTTAGCTTCCAGACCGTGAGAGAGGTTTACTAAGCTTTTCAGTTCTTAGTTGATGACATCCTTTTTAGCCTTTTTAACCTTTTACTCTTTTTGTCATCTTCAAAACCTTCTCCTTAATTCTTTAACTCAACTGATAAGATCACTTAGCTGTTCTTGAGTTAATTACTCTTTCCAACATAATTTATCATGATAAATCATTTACAAGATTGAAAATTTTAACCGGGTACTGTAGCTAATGGATTAAAAATAATGGGACGGAGGGAGTATCTTTATTTTCTTGATAATGGATTTATATATATCACCATCACTACCGAAGGGACTAGTCACTATAAAGTAGCGAATACAAGTTCGAATCCTTGTTGGGAGAGGTTCCTATTTAAAGTGTCCGACGCGCCTCGATAAAAATTAAACCTTTGTAAAACCAAAAAAAAAAAATATCTACAACACTTTTTCTTAGAAAGAAAAAGTTATGTTAATATTAATTTCAGAAAGTGAAAGTAGTAAAATATAGGAACTGGCTTCTATTATTATGACGAGTGGCCTCAAAATTAAGTTCTCTTGACATTCATTATATTAATGGGCATTTTCATTGCCATCTCCACCCTAATTTATTAAGGTTCTGTAAACACTAGCTCGTATGCCATATGATAAATATAAATGTCAGTCCTGGGCCTCAGCCTACATATAAAGTGTGATAACTTATAAAATATAGTCCATAATTCCATTTACCTGGGCCCAAATTTTATTAATGGTCCGGTTAACTTCAAATTACAAAATCTTATGTTGGTTTTTATTTTTAAACTTTTTGAATTAAACCATGAATGCATCATTTAAATCTCCAGTGGGACATTACCAATACATGGAAACCAGCTTCCAACAACTTTTTCCAATGGGATGATTTCCAAATGTCTTAAGAAAAAAATACTATTATTTAATTTAATCGTTGCACCACGTCGTCATCAAGCACACGTGATGCAAATCATAACACTCATCTCATGTCTGGAGTGTGGATCTATACCACCAATGTTCTGACACATAATAGCCAAAAATATGGGATTTAAAAAATTCGTTCACATTGATCTCTCCTAATAAATAAACATAAATTAAATGCAATAATTTTCAACATACTTTAGATTTTTGTTTTCATAATCACAAATCGAATCAGGAAAATATGAAATTATAATTCCTATGTCCATTAAAACCGCATATGCAATATAAAGAATTATTTGTAAACCGCCATGTGGACAAGATAAGGATAAGATTGCAATATTTGTAAACTACATGTGCTGGTCCCAAAAGTGGTCAGGTGAGGTCTAGAGGGAGGGGGGGAGGGGGGGGGGGGGGGGAATAAACCTCTAAACTTTTTAAAACTTTTCTCTAACTTTTCTGTCAGCAGGGTAAGCTGATCTTATTCGTGAGACTACTATGCTGATTTAGCACTCAGCAGATTCAGCAGAGTCAACCACTAGTCTGATTTCACTTATCTGTTTCAGATACATTCAGAGTTTCAAAACTTGTATGCAACGGATTTTAGCAAGTATGTTTTTCAAACAAGTTTCTCATCAAAGTTTTACCCCAATTTTATAAATTCCTCAATTTAAAAGACTCTTCTTTTAAAATATTTACTTAGCATATGAAATATGCGATGCAAGACAAGTAAAGTAAATAACACAGGGAATTTTTATAGTGGTTATACAGGAACAAATCCTCTTAGTCTACTCTTCTAAATCATGAAGATTTAGGTTCTACTAGAAACACAAAGTAACTAGCACACCACTTGTGCTTTTACAACAAATGATAAAGCATCAAGCTCACACTTAGCTCTTAGGTAGTATTCTAAAGCACTCAACAATTAGAACACTTAAGCTTTACAACAAATGATAAGCATTAAGTAAAAGTATTAAGCTCACTCTCGGAAAATTACTAAGATTAACCTTGCATAGGAAATCACTCAGAAGACCTACACTACGAAGTTACATCACTCACAAAGACGGATATAAGCTTCTCACTCTTACAGTTGAATGTCACTCAGACAGACAAGAGTTTGGTCTTGTTCTTCAACAATTTGCTCCGTTAACAAATGACTTGGCTTGTGATCAGACGACTAACTGATGGATCTTGCTCTAAAGATGTGATCTTGAATTGTGCAAGTCTCTTTTGAATATTCAGTTTATTATCTATTTATACTCTCGGATTTGAAATTCTGCCCGTTGAAGATAGGAGAAATTACATTTTAATCCTAAGCAACGGTCTTCATTTTTACGACAACTTTTGCAGACTGTTCTTTGTCACTCTGCTATACGGATATATACTTTATGTCAGTCGCATTTAATGCACTTAGCTCTTTACCGTTGACGAGCTTACTGACCAACTTCACTTCGCTGATGGGATTACTCTGTTGATGATCACTCTGTTGATGGCTACTCTGCTGATTCAAGAATAAACACATATATCTTGACTCGGCTGATGATAACCAATCTGGTATTCCCACTTAGCTAATTTGGTCATTTAGCTTACAGACCGTGAGATAGGTTTCACTAAGCTTTTCAGTTCTTATTTGATGATTTTCTTTTTAGCCTTTTACTCTTTTTGACCTTTTTGTCATCTTCAAAACCAACACCAACAATTTCCCTATTTTTGATGATGATAAAACATTCAACTAAGAACGTCTTCCAAGTATTTAGTTTTAGTCTTCATACTCTGAGATGGAAACCATTTGATCTGATGCAACTTCATTTCGAAACCAATTGTTGGTTACTTCCCCTTTTTTTTTTTGATTTATTTCCTTCCGTTTAGAGGATTCTTAGTTGCATCTCTTTCTTCCCCCTTTTTGTCATCAACACCAATACTTAGTTGCATCTCTTTCTTCTTATTTCACCGTTTATAAACTTGCAAACTTAGTATGCTGAGGACAAGTAGGTGAATACTTAGTTGTTCGGGGTAATTAGCTGTTAATAAGCCAACATTTAGTAGTCTTCTTTGATGTTTATCACTCCAGCTTGAATAACTGTTCCCCTGACTTCAAGAATTGATAAAACTTGTGGTCTGATACCACTTGTAGGATTTTATATTCTTGAGAGTCACTTGGCTGTTGAGTTTCAGTCGGCTGATGAAAAGCAGTCTTTTGATAAACTTCATTTGACTTATTGAGAACTTCATCTCTGATCATGAGTACCACTAGTGGAACACGTTACCCATGAGTTCAAAAGTCTGTAGTCAAGTAGTCTGATTAGAGTCAATCTTAACACTAAACCGTTGAATTCCAGTAAGCTGTTGAGATGAGTCTTCTGATATGTTCCCCCCCAGCTTATGAATCCAAAATCAACACACCCGATTTCAACTCTTGAGAGCTGAAATTGTATTGTCACATGGTTAGCTTTGCCACTTGTTGTTAATTGTTGATACCACTTGTGAAACCACTTGATAGTCTCTAATACCACTTGTAGGACCTCAGATGCTACCAGTTGCCCCAAAACCAATTGGTGTTCTGTGATAAGCTTCGACTTTCCAATAATCTTGCTTTCCTTGAAATCTCCTAATGTAGCGGCTACCACTTGTTGATTTATACCAATTGCTGATACCATTTGTTGGTACACACTTGTTGGTGAGACCACTTGTTAAAATTTGCAAGGACAGTCAACTCATCTTTGTCATCTCACATGTGCTTCATCTACAAAACATATGACTGTTTTGGTACCCCTTGTTTACTGGATCCAGCAGGGTTAGTATAACCTTTGACATGTGATGATCTAGTGACTTTAGTTTATCATGAAACAGTGCTCATAAGCAAGGTAAGATTCATGAAGTACGTGATAAGCATGCATTGTGTAATGAGGATAGCAATCAGCACAATGAACATGATCAGCATGGTGCATGTTATAATAACAATTATCATAGTATGATTCAAATTCTTGCCAATTATTTCATTTTTGATTCAATTTCTTACCTGAGTTATCTAATAACTCTCCCTTAGATTCAATAGACTTAACATTTTTAATTTTACTCCTATCAGCAACCTCTTTCAGCTTACTCGGCTGATGAGTTTTAATGGTGTGTTTAGTCTTAGGTAGCTTACTAGGTTTCGTAGCATTATGAGCATCAGTAGGCTTCTCCTTTTTAGCCTCTGATTTCTTTTTAGAGAATGATGCTATTACTTCTTTAAAGTTCATTTGTATTTTCTATACGAATTGCATACTCAGCTTTTAGAGTTTCATTCTCATGCTCAAGCTTTTTGTAGTTAGCTGATTCTTTGAGGTTTTTCAAACTAAAGTTTTAGTGATCTATTTTGCTCTTTTAAGTAGAGTCATCTCTTCCTTAAGCTTGACAAATGCACCAACATTATTTGAATTTGTAATTTAGCATTTATTCAAACGATTCAAATAGTGCATTTCATTTACAGTAGAAGTTACCTTATATTCAGAATCATCAGATTATATGGCAGTTAAGCATAGAGTTTCAGGTACTTCTTCAAATTCTTTATCAGACGACTGGTTGTCTGAATAAGATGTGCAGGAGTTTATTAACTTTGCTGCATCAGCTAACTTTGGTTTACTCTTACTAAGCTTACGCTCCTTTTTGGCACGCTTTTCCTTTTCAGCAAATTTCTCAGATGAAGAGTGTGGATGATCTTTGATAAAATCCTTGCCATTGTTGTCTCTAAGTTTTGCTTTTAAGGAATCCCTGTTTTCCTGAAAATGATCAGAAGAAGACGAAGTAGCATTTTCATATTTTAATTTCATTTTCTTTTTATAAAACTTCTCGAAATCATTTAGAAGAAGGGTAACGTCGTCAGTAGTATATGCTCTTTCTGAATTCAGCAGAGTCTTCTCTTTTGAATTGCTCGCTGATTTTCTTGACTTGTCTAACGCGATAAGAGCAGCAGTAGGATCTGAACTAGTTGACATATCTAATCCCATTCTTGGCATCTTATACTCATACGCTTTGAGGGATGAGAACAATTCGAAAAGAGAAATCTTCTCTAAGTCCCTTGATTCTTCCATGGCTGTCACCTTCATGTTGAATTTAGGTGAGAGAGCCTTGTGAACCTTCATAGTGATCTCCTTGTTCGAAAATTCTTTACCAAGCCTTAGAACTTCGTTCAGAGTTTTGGTAAATCTGGTATTCATTTGATCAATCGTTTCACCAGACTTAATTTTGAAATTTTCAAACTCTTCAAGAGCCATACTGAGTTTATGTTCTTTGATAGCGTCGTTTCCTTCGCTTAGCTCACAGACATTATCCCACATCTCCTTAGCTGTTTTGAGATGTTTGATCTTCTGGAATCTGTCCTCATCTAGAGCTCTGAACATGATGAACTTAGCCTTTTTTTCAAGATTTACTAGCTTGATTTCTTCGGGTGTCAGCTCATCCAGCTCTTTGTCAACAATCTGATCAGGCTGGTCAACAACCTTCACAATCTTCTTAAATCTGAATGGTCCTTTTGTAATACATATAAACATGTCATCATTATAAGCATCAAGAAGGATTTTCATTCTGATTTTCAAATTTTCAAAGTCCATATGGCCAATGTGAGGAACATGGCTTATGCACTCCATTTTTCAAAAAGTTTTTGATTTTTCAAAATATGCTCTTTTTGAAAAATTTGAAAAACACACCTCGAATCAAGCTCGTTGATCAGGCAAATGATTCAAATGAAGACAATAATTTTCAACATACTTTAGATTTTTGTTTTCATAATCACAAATCGAATCAGGACTATATGAAATTATAATTCTTATGTCCACTAAAACCGCATATGCAATATAAAGAATTATTTATAAACCTCCATGTGGACAAGATAAGGATAAGATTGCAATATTTGTAAACTACATGGATTGGGCCAAGTTCACTTACACGGCTTAAGTCTAACTCACCTCAAAAGCTAACTTAAGAGGTGATGATTGCCTAAGACTTTATAAGGTAGACTTATTATTGCTTTCCAATCCATGTGGGACATTTAGTCTCAATATTCCCCCTTCATGTGTGGGCGGACTAAATGTGTGGGTGAAGCAAGTCCATCACGTGACATTATATAAAACCCAGCCTTGAGAATTTGCGACTTGTGGGTAAAGCCCCACACACAAATAATGACACTCCAGGCATTTGTTAACCGGAGAAATAATGACACTCCAGGCCTTGTTAACTGGAGGAATAATGACAACTCAGGCCTTTGTCAACTGGGCGAAGCGTGTGAGTAGATAATTAAACCCATCATGTGTACAAGGAGGAGACCTTCACGGAAGGAGGTGGCTCACTTCAACCAGGGCTATGATACCATATCAAAATTTACCACATGGATTGGGTCAAGTCCACTTACACGGCTTGAGCCTAACTCACTTCAAAAACTAGCTTAAGAGGTGATGATTGCCTAAGATCTTATAAGGTAGACTTATTATTGCTTTACAATCCACGTGGGACATGTTAGTCTCAATATTAATCTCCATAGGTGTTAGCGGCACCAAGACTCTAAATTTAAAATTTGCTCTGCAGTGTATTTGTCATGGTCTTGCCAAAGAATTGACTATAAAATTATCTAGAGATTCAAGAAGTGGGTTTGAGAAGATGAATTTTGGAATTATATAATAAAGAAAAAAAAATGAATTTTGGGAAGTAACGACCATGTTTAATAAGTGGGTTCAAGAATGGGGTTTGAGATTTTGGGATGATGAAGTTTGTTGAAGAATCGGGTTGAAAGGATAAAGAATTGTTCAAGATATGGTATTTTTTAAAGAATGTAAAATTGGTTTGAGAAGATTTTGAGAAATATTAATTTTGTTAGGTCACTCATAGATGAAGTGTTACACTTACGTCCCTCATGTTAATATTTTGTTTCATTTTCTTTCTTATGTTAATATTTAACATCTCCATTTTTATTTTATTTTATTTTCTCATTTTTTATTGTAAAAATCTTCTAAGTACAAATATTTTGTTATAATTTTTGGATGAAGAATTCGGATTTATTGAAAAAATGAATCAAACGCTAAATTAATTTAATAAAAACATATATACTAGAATCAATTGTTTTAAAACCAGTTATACAAAAGTGAAACCAAACTAACACTTCATCTAAGAAATAATCTGAAATTTTCATTTCCAATCATTAACAGATAAGAGAAACATACTTTTACATCATAAGTCTTGGGCCACTTTGAACCACAGTCGTGAAGGGCTCGTCTGCCGTGTATTTGAGCAATCCACAATTATGTATAGTTAATTGTTTAAATTTGGTGAGGCGTTGCATGGCTTCCTTAGAGGGCAGTTGCCTTAGTTTTCTACAATCAATTAGAAATAATTTCTCCAGAGATGAAATGTTTCCAAACCATTCAGGCAAAACTTCTACTCCAAAATAATACAAACGTAAGGAAGTGATATTAGTGAGATGCTGAAGTTGATCCGGCACAGAGTCCCACTCCTCATATCCACATAACTCTAATTCGCGAAGTGAGGTCAGTCCTCGGATGCAATGGAGAGTCTGCTTTAACATATCAAAATCATCTGGAGAGAAGCCAAGAGTAAGAGCACTTAAATGGCGAAGACCTCCGATATCCTGGGGAGTGCTCCTCCAATTGAGACATTTATGAATACTGGCAATGGACAGGCTATGCATTCCCTGCCAGTCTACTATAAAAGAGGCCAAATTTGGGCTACCTTCAATACTCAAACGTTGAAGAGAAGTGAGGCCTTGCAATCATCCGCTTGTATATCCAATTGACTTGAGACTCTGGCAATCCCATATTGTTAATCTCTTAAGGGACTGCATAATGTGCTCATTGTCCTCCGGAAATAGAATGTCGGTTAGGTTACTGCAATTAATCATCGTTAGAACTTCAAGGTGTTGATTGCTGTCAAATAGCATGCTAGGAACACAAGTGAGATTATAATTGCATTTTAGTGTCAATTCCCGCAAGGAGCTTAAACCGCGTGCCATGTCCAATAACAGTATGCTGCTATCTACATATCCAATCCTCAATGTTTCAAGAGATGGAAAATCATGATTTGGAATAGTCACCAATTTTTTGCATCTTTCGATCTCAAAAAATTTAATGCTTGGAAAACCATTAACTCTAGTCGTTGTTGGTGAATCCTTGACTGCAACCCACTCTTCTAAATTCGGCATGTTCTTTAGGGTGAAACTTTCAAGTGCCCGAAACGGTGTTGGTGGGGAGTAAAGACTACTCCATGTGCTTCTTGACTCAATCCAGTCATGGGGATAATAAAATGAGGGCCCTATTGATTTTACATTTTTCAGCCCATACAAAAATAAAGTCTAGGGGTAATTTAGGCATCTTTCACAGTTTACCAATGTAACATCGATCAAGTTTTCGAGCCAAGTTACATCACGAACAATCATATTCATAGTCCACGATGGAAAGTTGTCTCCACCGAATCGTTCAATGGTTAAACTTTTTATATTTGGATGAGGTTGGAGGCCTTTCAAAACTTCTCTATCCTTGTTGTTTCCATCCCTTGATCACAAGCTCCAAATAAACGTTAGTTTTTGTATATTTGGCTTTCCAAGAAGGTCTGCTTTTGTAGCTTCTTCCATGTTGTTCACTTGTTCTAGATTATGTATCTTTAGTTTGCCCTTCAGATGTTTCAAATATCCCAACTCCTCAATTCGACGGCCTTTCTCTAGGCCTACATTAAAGAATTTCAATGTTCGAAGACATGTTAATTTTCCAATTCCAAGTGGCATCGGAAAATATCCATTTTTAACCAACATATGTCTCAAATTAACTAAGAGATGCAATTGGCTTGGAAACTTATCACACTCATTGGCCCTCAAAGTTTGTAAATTGTAAAGCTTGCAAAGAAAGTCTGGTAAAGTTCTGATGTTTGAGGAAGACACATCAAGGAGTCGTAAATGAATCAAATCCCCAATGGAGCTTGTCAATTCTTCAATATCTGCATTGTGTAGATTTAGCACGCGCGAACGTGTGAGATTTTTTAACACACTGTCAGCTGCTTTGCTTCCCAAAAACAAAGTCCGTAAATATATTTCATCCTCTTTCGTGATCTTGTGTGCATCTCCAAGTGATTTTGTCGCTAGGTATCTAATTTGAGGATGACACCTAACTATCGTGTGATTTTCATCATTAAAACATTCTCCTCTTGAAATAAAAACAGCCAAATCATGCACGAGATCATGCATCTTAGAATAAATAATATTGCCATAATAATCCTTGACGGCCTCTTGTAAGAAAGAACTCTGCAACAAAATATTGAAAACTTTATTGCCTAAACTTTCCATGTCATTGCCATGATTTTCTTGAAGAAATCTTTCAGCCATCCAAAGTTGGATTAGTCGATCTTTTTCTATTCGTTCATCCTTGCAAAAGATAGAACAATATGCAAATTAAGCACTTTTTAAGTAATGAAGATGGTAAACGATCGTAGCTAATCTTCAATATTGACAGCACACCATTTTCTTCTGCATTAGGATTTGAAAATCCACTTTCTAGAATAAATCTCTTATCATCTTTTCCTTTTCCTTGTAAACTTCCACCTACCATGTTTGCTGCTAATGGTAGACGTCCACATTTGCAAGTAATTTGCTTTCCGATGGCCTCCAATTCTGCAGGTACATCTCCAACCAAACAAAGCTCGGTTCATAATTATAAACCAACAATCATTATCAGATAACTTACCAAGAGAATACATAGGTTTTGAGGTCACTATTGATGCCAAATTCTCAAGCCGAGTAGTAGCAATAATGAAATTTCCTTTGTTCGAACTGATGCCTGCAAGAGTATTTCTGAAGTTTTCCCAATCTTCTCTTTTATCATTCCACAAATCATAAAAAATGAGTAAATATTTTTTACCATTCAATTTATCTTGAAATTTTTTAAGGATGACTTCCATACTCTCTTCACGAACGGCATTGTTGGTCAATAATTCAAGGATTCTTTTGAAAAGCTTTAGGCTATCAAAATTTTCAGATAAACAAACCCAAATAGTTTCATCGAAATGTTTGATTATATTTGGTACATTGAATATTAATCGAGCCAAAGTTGTCTTTCCCAATCCGCCCATCCCAACAATTGGAATAACCGAAAGAACCTCTTTATTTGGCTTAACCAACATACAAACTATCTTCGAAGCATCATCATCTCTACCAAGAACAATTGGATCAACACTCAAGGAATTAGTTTCCATGACCGGGGGAGAGCAAAAGAAGACTCGACAACTCTTTTCTGAAGGCCATACCTATTAGCCTCTTCATCAAGCGTTTTCAATTTCATATTCAGATTCTTGATCTCACAAGACATTTTGGAACGGATCACCAAAGGATTAGAGGAAGAAAAGAAGTTAGATACCTTCCTCTTCATTTGGTCTCGGATCACAATCTTGCGGCGAAGGATTTCATATTGAAATTCATCCAGCAAGTTATCAACTTCATACATGACATGTTTGAGCTCCTTCAGCCAAAGCTTCACGGATTCGTCTTCTAATTGCCGCCTTGAAGCATCGCGTAAGAATGCCTGAGCCATACTTAATGATTTGTTCAGCTTTTGCCAGATCAATCTTGACACCAAAAACGAACCTGATCTCTTCGGTACTAATCGCAAGCAGCTTCTCCATCACAACTTGCACCGTAGCACCGATCACAACTTCAAAAGTAAGTCGTCTCTATGTAAGTTTTGGATATATACAAATGAAACATATATTTTTAGTTGAGGATAGCGTTGTTTTCTTCTCTTTTTTTGCTTTGTAAATGTCGTCTCTATGTAATGTAATCACATTGTACAAAGCCAACCACTTTGCTAATTTATTAAACAGAAAGAATAAGACAGGGTAACATATAATCCAAAAAGTGAAGTAAATTTTGATGCTTATTGAATAAGTTTCTGAAATTTAACTTCTTCCATGATTCATATACCAATTGTCTGGTTAAATTTATACACGTTGAAATCACAAAGAATATCTATACAGTAGACAATCATCACTCACAGGAAGTGTTACAACGCTTGATATTAAAATGATGTCTATGCAGAAGACAACTCTGTTTATATTCCAACTTAGTTCAAAATGATTTTCTTAATTAGATTTTAATTAGCTTAGTTCAAAATTCGGGGAAAATGCAAGATACTAACTTGTGTTATGTGAAACATGTATAAAACTATCCTATGATTTTTTTTTTCACCAAATTCCCTTGTACTTTTAAAAAGTCTGCATAAAATACCAAATCTCCGTTGGTTACTAACACCGTTAATTTTTAATTGAATTGCCTAAATTACCCCTAGATATATTAAAAGTACAAGGGGGTTTTGTGCAACCGTTCAAAAGGACAAGGGAGTTTTGCGCAAACATTCAAAAGTAAAAGGGAGTTTTCGGATGAGAAAATTATGCAAAAAACAAAAAAAATCACATATTGTTCGCGTGAAACACACTCGCGTTAAAAAATGGATGGAAGGAGACGACTTGGTGCTATATGCAGGGTTTCTTAATGTAAAAGGAAGTTTGGTGCAAAAAAAAAAAAAAATTCACAAAGTAGTTTGGTGCATGTTTCACATAACACAGAGTTGTATTGTGCATTTTCACCTCAAAATTTGTTTGATAGATTTCATTTTTTTTTTTAGAATAACCATGAAGAATTTATTCATTTACAATATTTGAATAATAACAGGTAAATCAGAAACATCTTAGAACATGACTAACCACAAACGAATCAAAAGATCCAGTCATATATTTATTAATTGAAAGAGTTTGGGCTTGTTTGGTTGGAAATAAATTTGAAAACATTGAAAAGTTCAATAGAAATCTCAAATTTTCATGAAAAAATTGATTTTGAATTTGTTTACCCTTTTTTTTTTTAAATCGAATTAGACATTGTATTTGAACATTCTACATTTTATAAGGGTTGAATTTCCATTAAGTCCGGAGAAAAATTGGGCTTAGTATGAAAGTTGCAATAAAAATATATCTTGTGGTATCAAAGTTACAAAAGATGGTCTATCATGTGGTACAAAAAAAAAAAAAAAATTCCCCATATTCGTGGACCAAATCATTAGGTGGGTAAAATGCTTATTAGACAATATCACTAGGAGGTAAAGGGCAAAAATTTATTTTTCCTATCTTAGAATAGCCCAAAGTCCATTTTTTATACCAATCGAACGAAAATCATACAAATCCACACTACCGTCAGTTTTTTAACAGAACTGCCACGTGTCCGTTAAGTTGACTTGAAACGGAAGTATGATTTTCGTGCGATTAGAAGGAAAAATGAACTTTGACTTATTCTATAGTATGAAAATTGAATTTTTGCCTCACTTTCAATTTTAATTGTAATTAACTTTAATTAGTTTGTTCTTGACCATACATTTTCATCTAAAGAAATATTGCAATGTATATTAATCAAAGGGACAGACTACATTATATTTTATTCTTAGTATCAAAATAGTCCGGTAAAGATAGGGACAAGCAAATTTTAATTCGGAACGGCTCCATGATGCAGATTGCTTCTAAGCTTGTCCTCCAAAGTTTTGTAACAAATAGAATTAGGTGATATATTTATTGGAGCTTATAATTTTTTTGTTTATGCTTAACTTAAAATAAAAATGACAATATGTTATTTTATTTATGTAAATAGTTGTATTTGCAAATCATTGAAAAACACAAAAAAATATTGCATTTGACATAAGCAAGTTGATAAATCGAATGTAACCATATATTTATTCAATTTTTCAAACTACTTATTATACTTCAAACAAGTTTCAGCAAATACCACAATGAAATATTTCAAGCACTAGCTAAAAAACATGACTACTTCTCCACTACCTTAAACTAAATATGGGCAATTTTGTTTATCTACTAAATAATGTTGCATAGTTATATATTCGAGGTCATACAAAGACCTGCACAACTTTATTCCGTTTGGTGTATTTAATTAAATTCGAGCATAACTATATAGGTTGTGCTCATAGTTACTAATTAGGGTATATTTCCAACATTAATGATGGATTACTTCATGGAAGTAGATAATCATCAATGAACTTTTACGTGTAGGTCTCACATTAGAATGAAGTGTTGATCAATGAAATCGATCAACATTCCTAGCTAGCAAATGGGTGTATTGTGAAAAAAATTATTAGGGCGCGTCGAAGTTGATCTTAGCAAAGACCATTCAATGTTTGAGTTGGATCATATTAAAAGTGTAACACTCAAGTAGTTGAGTAATTTGAAATGTATATTTGATACCATTATAGGAGGTGAAAAACCTGATTTCACCTGGTGAGACTGGACAACAAATGTTTGAGTGGTTAATAAAATAAATTGAATTAATATATATCTATGTCTAATTAAATAAAATGTAACAGGCAAAAATTTATTTTTCATACCATAGAACATGACAATTTTCATTTTTCATACCACGCGTGCCTCACATGTGAGTTTTTTTCTCCCGCTCAAGGCGACTTAACGGACCACGTGGTAATTCCGTTAAAAAACTTGACGGGAGTATGATTTTTGAAACGTCCGTTTATTCTACAGTATGGTTTTCATTCGATTGGTACGAAAAATGGACTTTGACCTATTCTATGGTATGAAAACTGAATTTTTGCCGAGGTAAAGTGTCAAGTATAGCATTTTACAGGAGTAAGTGAATGGTATGTTATCAATAAAGGGTTAAATTGGTGATTTTTTGCATCAAAATGAAGACCAACTCGTAATTTTGAACGAGTGTACAACAATCCGTTAAGGAAGAATGTAAAGTGTTCATTATTATTGTTCATTAGGGCTGGGTAACATGTCTATTTTTATATTAAATGGAGTTAAATTGCTCATTAAACATATTACATAAAGTAACCTAAATAAAACCTAACTAAAATTGCTATTATGGATTATTTTTTTATAAAAAAAAGATAGTTAAAATAGATATTGTTCAAACTCAACTTAATCTTATTATCGAGTTTAATATTGTATTACAAGTGGTCTGAATTATAATAAATTCACCTAAAATGAATAGAACTTTAATCGAGCCCTCTGAAGTCATATAATTTAAAATTTATACTTATAGCTCTTTGCTTCTAATTTATAAAGTAGAAATCAAATCAAACTCTTCTTGGGAGCATGTAATAAACTTATAGCTCTTCTCAGGCAAGCTTTTAGTCAAAATGAGCATGTAGCCCTTCTTGGGAGCTGCTGTTATTTTTATATTGTCGCCTCGAAGCATCAAGAATGCGCGCGTGAGCCATAGACCATAGCCAATGATTTTTTCAGCTTTATCACTATTGACGCCAAAACCGAGCATGTCATATTTATTTTGACATTGAATAAAAGAATAAAATAGGAAAAATAAACTTAAGAATTTTTGTTAGATTATGATACATAATAAGTTATCTACATCTCTCATATATTATCTACAAAAACTTACTCCTTCCGTTTTTTTTATTTGTCACTTTGGTAAAAAAAGTTTGTTCACTTTGATTTGTCGTTTTAGAAGTTCAATATAAAATTAATTTTTTTTCTACCAATTTTACCATTCTTGTTAATGCTTGTAATTAATGCTATGATTATTTGATTAAAATTTTGTTTTAGAGTTTTTGCTTAAAAAAGTGGTTATTTATTATATTTATTAATCCGTGTGCAATATGATAACGCCGTGAAAACGTCGTTTTTACCTATCTCTTTAAGCCCAAAATGTCTTGTTTTGATCCGAGTTTCTGTTTGTCTCCGCGTGTTTTCGTGTCTTTTGTGCTTTTGGTCCCTTTGTTCGTTTTTCATGTTTTGTTCGTGTTTTAATTGAGTTTATCGGTGGTTTGCAGGATTCGACGCCTTGAAACAATTTCGGGAGCGTTTACTGCGTGAAGTGCAAGTCGCTTTCAACCCGAGGGGAGGCCTAACGCAAAAGAAAGAACAAGAATAGAGAATTTAGGCCTCTGCCTCACCTCGCCGCCGCGAGTTGGTGGCAGAGAGTTGTGCAAACTCTCTGCCTCAACCTCGCGGCCTCGAGCTTTGATCTCGCGGACGCGAGATCCTGCATAACTGAAGACTCGCGGCCGCGAGGCCTGCTTTGTTTTCTGCGCAGATTGGAGGGGCTTTTTGTACATAACCCCTTTTCCCCCAATTGTAATTCTAAACTCTTTAGGGGACTTTTTGGTCTTAGTTACCACAGTTTTTGGGGGTAACTTCGGCTTTAGGAAGTTATTGTTTTGCTAGGTTAGAAGGTTAGGAGGTGAAATCTAGGACAACTTCTATCATCTCATTTTATCTCTTGCCTCCATTGAAGAAGCCAACTTTTGCTTGCACTTTTCAATGAAGAACAACAAAGGCTTGAGGGAGGAGTTGATATAGATTTCACTACCTAAGCTTACTCTAACTCTCTTACTTTGTTCATTTACATTTATGGCTTTCATTAATATAATGAATGATATAATTATTGCTATGAGTAGCTAATCTCCTTTATTCTAGGTTTTTATTGATCCTATGTTTGATTCTTGATTAAATGATGATATGATGATTGATATGATGCTTACATGTGTTCGTTAATCCGATTTCGTGCTTATTGTTCGTCTTAAGGTTTGGCCAACTTTGAGGTGAAATTATTGATTCTTGATTGCTAGATATAGTGATTTTGAGGATTTGATTATGAAATTGGATTGTGATTCGATTCTAGGGTAGACATATACCTAGGTCGTTTCGTATTCGTTTAAGGTTTGAGTTTAATGCTTCGATTAGATCTTAGTCCATTTAGGCATAAATTGGATTAGTTTAATTCGATAGGTTGGTATGCAACTCGGAAGATACATACGAACGTCATTGAATCCTTGAATAGCAAACACAAGCATTAGTTATCTATTGTCGAGTTATTTATCTTGAATTGAACTAGGTGACGTAAAATCCTAGATGTCTTTATCTTATTAACAAGTTAAGTACTTAGATATCTCTTAATCACTTCAATTTAGTTGGAGTATCAAACAACCATTTCACCAACATCATTTACATGAACTCAAGTAAAGTCTCAAGATAGCTTTTGGTAATTAATTGAACAATTCCTCGTGGGTTCGACACCCCTTATCACTTTATTACTTGTAAACGACCTTATACTTGCGCGATTTACGTACTCGTATTTGGAACGTAACAAGTTTTTGGCGCCGTTGCCGGGGAGTTGTAACGATTATTGCCAATTTATATTCTTGTGTATCTTAGCTTGAATTTGTTATTTACTTTGTGATCTTTGTCTTCATAGGTGCCTTTCTCTTAGTGTATGCCAAGAGCTTCGACATTACCCCTTGCTCTTGTTGATCCGGAGATCGAGAGGACCTTTCGAAAACGAAGGAAAGCAAAGAAGAAAAAGGAAAAGGGTAAATCCTTACCCATGGAAAATCAATGAATCAATCCGGCTATGGTGAACCCTATACAAGTTGCTCCCGAAGAGCCAAATAATAGGAACCGTCCTATTAATGAGTATGGTACACCTAAGTTGGATGAGCTCGGTTCTAGTATTATCATACCCACAATTACGGCATCTAACTTTGAGCTTAAGCCGGTAATGTTCAACATGCTAAACGCCACGGGTCAATTTGGAGGTCATCCTAGTGAAGATCCTCATGCTCACTTGAAAAAGTTTATGATGATTAGTGATTCATTCATCATTCCGGGAGTAACAAAGGATGCGTTGAGGTTGATGCTATTTCCATACTCATTGAGAGACCTCGGAAAAGATTGGTTGGATTCTTTACAACCCCAATCTATAACTTCGTGGGAAGATCTAACCGGGAAGTTTTTGAGGAAGTTTTTCCCTCCCCCGAAGACTACTAAATTGAGGAATGACATTCTAGCATTCCGACAATTGGATCAAGAATCGTTGTATGAAGCTTGGGAGAGATTCAAAGAGTTATTGAAGAAATGTCAACACAGTGGCATAGCCGAATATATTCTAATGCAAACATTTTATAATGGCTTGCATGGACCTACTAGAGCTTTAGTCGATGCAACTGCGGGTGGTGCTATGCTTTCCAAGTCTTACGATGAATCGTGGGAAATTCTTGACACCATGGCTTATAACAATCATTCATGGACGTCCGAGAGAGCAACTTCTGCCAAATCTACTCCCGGAAGACTTGAATTGGATGCAATTACGGCATTAAGTGCCCAAATGGCGATTTTGAGCAATAAAGTGGACAGACTTGGCCAAAAGCCAGAGGTAGTCCAACAAGTACAATCCATGCCACCTAGTTGTGTAACGTGTGGATGAGCTCATGCTTATGAGATGTGTCCCGGAAATCCCGAGGCGGTGAATTACCTTGGGAATAACTATCGAAACAATCAAGGACACCAATCATACCAAAACAACTATGTCCCTCATTGGCAAAAGCATCCAAACTTCTCTTGGAGTAATCCAAATAATGGCCAACAACCTTATCAAGGAGGCCATCAATCCTCCGCACCCCCCGGGTTTCAATAAAGGCAAAAATAGCCCGTTGAATCAAAACCAGCATGGGAGGATGCATTTGGTGAGTTCATGAAGCACACCACCAAATACATGGTTACCAACGATTCTAAATTGGAAGATGTTTCCAAACAGTTGCAAGAACACTCGGGGGTATTAATGAATCTTCAATTGCAAATGGGGCAGGTTGCCCAAGCTTTAAGTGCAAGACCCCCGGGAGCTTTGCCGAGTACAACCGAATCGCCGAATCAAGGTACAATTGAGCATTGCAAGGCTATTTCCTTGAGAAGTGGAAGAAAATATGAAGGTCCGGTCATGCCTAATGAGAATTCGGTGGAGACCAATGTGAATCAACAAGGAAATAAGGAACCAATAGCCAATGAAGTGGAGTCGGAAAAAGAAACACCCAAAGAACCAATTCCTTTGACACCCATACCCACAAGCAAGCCAACTCCTCCCTTGTTGGTATAAATTAGAGAAGGTTTTGAAGATGACAAAAATGCCATAATGGTTTTGAAGATCAAAAGGTTAAGTCCTCAACTAAGAACAGCTTAGTGAAACCTATCTCAAGGTCTTGAAGCTATGTGACCGAATCAGCCGAGTGGGATATCAGATGGGTATTATCAGCCGAGTCAAGATAGATGTGTTCATTCTTGAATCAGCCGAGAAGCCATCAGCCGAGTGATCATCAGCAGAGTATTTCCACCAGCAGAGTGAAGATGGTCAGGAAGCTCAACGGTAACGTGCTAAAAGCTGAGTGCATTAAATGCGACTGACATAAAGTAGACATCCGTACAGCAGAGTGTACAGTGCAACAGTTGCAGAGAGTCGTTCCGCATTTTAAGGACCAGTACTCGAGGACTGTAGATTTCTGTCTCATCTTCAACGGGCAGAAATTCAAATCCACGAAGTATAAATAGAAGACAAACTGAAGATCGAAGAGAGACTTGCAAAAATTCAAGATCACATCTCTAGAGCAAGATTCATCAGTTGAGTCGTCTGATCACAAGCCCAGTCATCTGTTGACGAAGCTTTTCGTTGAAGAACAGAGAACTTACGTTGGCTGTCTGAGTGACTTTCAACTGAGAAGAGAGAGGAGTGTATATCCATCTGTGTGAAGTGATATAGCTTCTTAGTGTAGGTTTTCTTTGTGACCTCCTATACTGAAAATAGCGTGAGGAGTGTAGATCCGTCTAAGTGAGTGGTCTAGCTTCGGAGAGTAGGATTTCTGTGTGATTTCTTACCGCGCACTTGTGGCCATTTCATATGTTGATTGGCGCAAGCATTGTATACTGTTAACTTAGTGTTTTCTAGTATAATCCAAGATCTTTGTGACTTGGAAGAGTAGACTAAAGGACTAAAATCCATATAACCACTATAAAAATTCCTTGTGTTTGATTACTTGTTTTATCTTGCATATTTTCATAAGTAAACAAACTGTTTTGAAAGAACAATCTTAAATTGAGGAATTTATAAAACAGAGGTTAAACTTTGAAAGATAAACTTGTTTGAAAAACATACTTGATAAATCCGCTGCATACAAGTTCTGAAACTCTGATATTTCATCTGAATTAGCTGAGTGAAATCAGATGAGTGGTCAACTCTGCTGCTCAAAGCTTTGTGCGCGAACAGCTTAGTAGTCTTACGAATTCTCGATCAGCTTAGTCTGCTGACAGAAAAAGTTAGAGAAAAAGTTTTGAAGTTTTCAGAGGTCTATTCACCCCCCCCCTCTAGACCTCATTGACCACTTTTGGGACCAAGAAGTGGTATCAGAGCAGATTGGTTCATCTGATCCTCTGCCTGATCAAACGAACTTGATCCAAGGTGTATTTTTCAAAATTTTCAAAAAGAAAGCATATTTTGACAAATCAAAACTTTTTGAAAAATGGAGTGCATAAGCCATGTTCCTCACATTGGCCATATGGACTTTGAAAACTGGAAAATCAGAATGGAAATTTTTCTTGCTGCTTATAATGATGACATGTTTACATGTATTACAAAAGGACCATTTAGATTCCAGAAAACTGTGAAGGTTGCTGGTCAACCAGATCAGATAGTTGACAAAGAGCTGGATGAGCTGACACCGAAAGAAATCAAGTTAGTAAATCTTGATAAAAATGCGAAGTTCATCATGTTCAAAGCTGTAGACGAAGAAAGATTCCAGAAGATCAAGCATTTCAAAACTGCCAAAGAGATGTGGGATAAAGTCTGCGAGCTAAGCGAAGGAAACAACGCTATTAAAGAACACAAGCTCAATGTGGCTCTTGAGGAGTTTGAAAATTTCAAGATGAAGTCTGGTGAAACGATTGATCAGATGGATACCAGATTTACCAAAGCTATGAATGAAGTTCTAAGGTTTGGTAAAGAATTTTCGAACAAGGAGATCACAACAAAGGTTCTCAAGGCTTTGCCACCCAAATTCAACATGAAGGTGACAGCCATGGAAGAATCAAGGGATTTAGAGAAGCATTCTCTTTCCGAACTGTTCTCATCCCTCCAAGCGTACGAATATAATATGCCAAGAATGGGATTAGAAGTTTCAACCAGTTCAGATCCTACTGCTGCCCTAATGGCGTCAGACAAGTCAAGAAAATCAGCAGACAAGTCAAAACAGAAGACTCTGCTGAGTTCAGAAAAAGCCTACACTGTTGACGACTTTACCCTGCTGCTGAATGATTTTGAGAAGTTCTACAAGAAGAAAATGAAACCAAAATATAAAAATGCTACTTCACTTCTTCTAATCATTTTCAGGAAAACAGGGATTCCTCCAAAGCAAAACTCATGGATAACAACGAAAAGAAGTATGGACTCTTGACCAAAGATCATCCACACTCATCATCTGAGAAGTTTGCTGAAAAGGAAAAGCGTGCCAAAAAGGAGCGTAAGCTTAGTAAGAGCAAAACAAAGTTAGCTGATGCAGCAAAGCTAATAAACTCCTGCACATCTTATTCAGACCGTCAGTCGTCTGATAAAGAATTTGAAGAAGTACCTGAAACCTTATGCCTAACTGCCATAGAATCTGATGATTCTGAAAATGAGGTAACTTCTACTTATTGATGAAATGCACTATTTGAATCGTTTGAATAAATGCTGAATTACAAATTCAAATATTGTTTGTGCATTTGCCAAGCTTAATGAAGAGAAGACTCTGCTGAAAAGAGCGAATTAAATCACTGAAACTTCAGGTTGAAAAACCTCAAGAATCAGCTGACTACAAAAGCTTGAGCATGAGAATGAAACTCTAAAAGCTGAGTATGCAATCCGTTTAGAAAGTATAAATGAACTTAAAAGAAGAAATTGCATTATTCTCTAAATAAAAAGAAATCAGAGACTTAAAAGAAGAAGTCTACTGATGCTCAACAGGTTAGAAAACCTAGTAAGCTACCTAAGACTAATCAGACTACTAAAACCCATCAGCCGAGTAAGCTGAAATAGGCTGCTGATAGGAGTAAAATTAAAATGTCAAGTCTGCTGAATCTAAGGAGAGTTATTAAATAACTCAGGTAAGAAATTGAGGCAAAAATGAATTATCTGGCAAGAATTTGAATCACAGTATGATAATGGCTATTATGACATGTACTATGCTTATTCATATTATCATGTTAATCATGTTCACTGTACTGATTGCCATCCTCATTTCAATATGCATGCTTATCACATATTTCATGCATCTTACCTTGCTTATGAGCATTGTTTTAATCATGACCAACAAGTGGTATTATCATGATAAAACATAAGTCACTAGATCATCACATGTTAAAGGTTATACTAACCATGCTGGACCCAATAAACAAGTGGTACCAAAAATTGTCATCTGTTTTACAGGTGAAGTTCATGTGAGATGACAAAGATGAGTTGACTGCCTTGCAAATTTCACCAAGTTCAACAAGTGGTCTCACCAACAAGCTTACACCAACAAGTGTTATCAAATAATTGGTATCAACAATTGGTATAATTCAAGTGGTAGACTCTACATTTGGAGATTTCAAGAAAAGCAAGATTGTTGGAAAGTTGAAGAGTATCAAAGAATAACAAGTGGTATTAGAGACCAACAACTGATCGCAACAAGTAGTATCACCAACAAGTGTAGTATCAGTCAACCATGTGACAAAAGTATTTCAGCTACCAAAAGTTGAAATCGGGTTTGTTGATTTTGGATTCATAAGCTGAGGGGGAACACATCAGAAGATCAACCTAAAAACAGCTTATTGGAATTCAACGGCTGAGTACTTGTCAAGACTGACTCTCATCAGGCTACTTGACTACAGACTCTTGAACTCAGGGGGAACGTGTACGACTAGCGGTACTCCTGAATAAAGATGAAGTTTTCAATAAGTCAAAATGAAGCTATCAGAAGACTGCTTCTCATCAGCCGACTGGAACTCAACAGCCAAGTGATATTCAAGAATATACTACACCAAGTGGTATCAGCGAGTATTATCACATCAACAAGTGGTATCAGCTGACTAATCTGATTTACATTCATACAAGTAGTGTCAGACTACAAGTAGCATCAGACTACAAGTGAAATCAGACCACAAGTGGTATAAAGTGGTATCAATTCTTGAAGTTAGGGGGAATTTTCTAGCTGGAGTGATAAACAGCAACGAAGACTACCTCAATCAGCCAAGTACTTACCTAATTGTCTTCAGCATACTAAGTTTGCAATCCTATAAAGAGAAAAAGGGGAAGAAGAGATGCAACTCAAGTATTGGTGTTGATGACAAAAAAGGGGAAAATAAAGGATGCAACTAAGAACCCTTTAAGCAGAAGATCAAAAAGGGGAAAATAACCAACTATTGGTATTTTTGAAAGTTGTATCAGATCAATAAATTTTCATCTCAAGGTATGAAGACTAAATCTGAAGACTTAGAAGACGTTCTTAGTTGAAAGTTTTGTCATCATCAAAAAGGGGGAAATTGTTGGTATAAATTAGAGAAGGTTTTGAAGATGACAAAAAGGCCATAATGGTTTTGAAGATCAAAAGGTTAAGTCATCAACTAAGAACAGCTTAGTGAAACCTATCTCAAGGTCTTGAAGCTATGTGACCGAATCAGCCGAGTGGGATATCAGATGGGTATTATCAGCCGAGTCAAGATAGATGTGTTCATTCTTGAATCAGCCGAGAAGCCATCAGCCGAGTGATCATCAGAGTGATCATCAGCAGAGTATTTCCACCAGTAGAGTGAAGATGGTCAGGAAGCTCAACGGTAACGTGCTAAAAGCTGAGTGCATTAAATGCGACTGACATAAAGTAGACATCCGTACAGCAGAGTGTACAGTGCAACAGTTGCAGAGAGCCGTTCCGCATTTTAAGGACCAGTACTCGAGGACTGTAGATTTCTGTCTCATCTTCAACGGGCAGAAATTCAAATCCACGAAGTATAAATAGAAGACAAACTGAAGATCGAAGAGAGACTTGCAAAAATTCAAGATCACATCTCTAGAGCAAGATCCATCAGTTGAGTCGTCTGATCACAAGCCCAGTCATCTGTTGACGAAGCTTTTCGTAGAAGAACAGAGAACTTACGTTATCTGTCTGAGTGACTTTCAACTGAGAAGAGAGAGGAGTGTATATCCATCTGTGTGAAGTGATATAGCTTCTTAGTGTAGGTTTTCTTTGTGACCTCCTATACTGAAAAATAGCGTGAGGAGTGTAGATCCGTCTAAGTGAAAGGTCTAGTTTCGGAGAGTACGATTTCTGTGTGATTTCTTACCGCGCACTTGTGGCCATTTCATTTGTTGATTGGCGCAAGCATTGTATACTATTAACTTAGTGTTTTCTAGTATAACCTAAGATCTTTGTGACTTGGAAGAGTGGACTAAAGGACTAAAATCCATATAACCACTATAAAAATTCCTTATGTTTGATTACTTGTTTTATCTTGCATATTTTCATAAGTAAACAAACTGTTTTGAAAGAACAATCTTAAATTGAGGAATTTATAAAACAGAGGTTAAACTTTGAAAGATAAACTTGTTTGAAAAACATACTTGATAAATCCGCTGCATACAAGTTTTGAAACTCTGATATTTCATCTGAATCAGCTGAGTGAAATCAGATGAGTGGTCAACTCTGCTGCTCAAAGCTTTGTGCGCGAACAGCTTAGTAGTCTTACGAATTCTCGATCAGCTTAGTCCACTGACAGAAAAAGTTAGAGAAAAAATTTTAAGGTTTTCAGAGGTCTATTCACCCCCCCCTCCCCCCTCTAGACCTCATTGACCACTTTTGGGACCAACATCCCTTTCCTTAAAAGTTTCAAAAGAAGAAAGAGGAAAAACAATTTGAAAAATTCATGGGAATTTTGAAACAATTGCATATCAATATTCCTTTGGTAGAAGCTCTCGAGCAAATGCCGAAGTATGCGAAGTTCATGAAAGATGTGCTATTAAAGAAAAGAAGGTTTGGAGAATTTGAAACAGTTGCTTTAATCGAGGAATGTAGTGCCATGGTCCAAAAGAAGCTTCCTCTAAAGCTAAAGGACCCCGAAAAATTCACCATCCCGATTGCCATCGGAGATAAATACCAAGGGAAGGCCTTGTGTGATTTAGGCGCAAGCATAAACCTCATGCCTATGTCGGTGTTTAAGAAATTGGGTATTGGAGAAGCTCGACCAACTACCGTGACGCTTCTGCTTGCCGACCGCTCTATCACGTACCCGAAGGGAAAAATTGAAGACGTGCTAGTTAAAGTCGACAAATTCATATTTCGGGCCGACTTCATCATTCTAGATTGTGAGGCCGACGAAGATGTCCCAATCATCCTAGGAAGACCATTCTTAGCCACGGGACAAACTCTCATAGACGTGTCAAAAGGAGAACTCACTATGCGTGTGGAAAACGAGGAGGTTAAATTTAATGCTTCCGGTGATATTCCTAATTCTATAACCCCTATTGTTTGCTACATGATTGACAAGGTGAGAAAGAATGAGTCACGGAATGATGAAGTCCACAAAGAAACCAAGAAAGATAATCCGTTTAAGGCGGGCCCAAGGAAGAGAAAAAGGCATCGAAAGAAGAATCCGGAGATGAGAAAAAAGATCAAATGGGAGGAAACAATGAAGGATGAACAATGTTCTCCTAAGCTCCTAGCTTGCGGTGGCATGAAAAATGAGACCCTGAGAGTCAAATGGAGTCCGAAAGGGATTCAAAGTCACCCAAGCTAGTTTCAACGTATCAAGTCGAGCTCATGACTATAAACAAGCGCTTCTTGGGAGGCAACCCGAGCCTATTGCTTTACCTTTTGTTGTTTCGTGTTTGTGTTTTGTGTTGTTTTTGTTTTTTTTTTTCCGTTTTCGCGTGTTGTGTTGTAGGCGAAAGAGCGCGCATGAAAGATCGAGGATTAACAAGCACAAGTCGAGTGAGATCGAGCGAACGAACCTTGGATTACGAACAATGTAAGGTGAGAAGTTGAATTATGTAATCAAGTAGTTGAGTAAAACTCTCTGCCCAACTCTCGCGGCCGCGAGCTTTTATCTCGCCTCCGCGAGGTGTTGGCAGAGAGTTTGGCAAACTCTCTGCCCAACTCTCGCGGCCGCGAGCTTTTATCTCGCCGCCGCGAGATGTTGGCAGAGAGTTTAGCCAACTCTCTGCCTCAGTCTCGCGGCCGCGAGACGTGTTTGATTTATAACCTGTAACACACCTCCCTTCTCCCTCACTCCCTACATTCAAATCCTTCCCTCTCACTCTCAAAATCTCTCACGTAAAATCCTTCCTCACTCGTCTCTCACGCATTCAATCTCCCTCTTTCTCACATAATCTCTCAATTTCCCACAAACAACTCACCAAATCACTCCAAAATCCTCAATTTCCTCCACACTCAACTAAAAAAAAAAAAAAAAAAAAAACCGAACCATTCCCCCAAACTTCAAAGACCAGAAATTCCTCCAACTTCAACCGATTTTGTGCATCAAAAGGTAAGTGTGGCTTAACCCCTTGTTGGTATTGCTATATTTGGTGGAGAATTCGGAATACATTGTAGAAAAAGAGTAAGTTGGGGGGTGCACACAAAGTGTTCGATTAATTGCCTGTGAGAAATTTTTGATCTCTTTGCTTGTATAGTATAGTGGTGTTGAGTTGGCATTGGTTTGTTGAAGTTGTGGTGTAGTTGTTACACAAGTTTGGGGGAGTTAGTGCAAGTTCGAATATGGGAAAATCAAAAGGAGGTAGTTCGAATGTGGGAAAATCGAAAGGTGCTAGTTCTAGCGATCCTCCTAGGAAGAAAAGAGACGCTAAGGGGAAGAAGAAGGTGGTCGAGGAGGAGTACGACACCTACAGGTTCTTATCCAAGCCAGCCTCGGATGCATATACGGAGGATAAGGGTTGGTCATTCGTTACGGAAAGATTCGTGAACTACGAGAAGGAGGCCTTTCCGTATATACATGAGCAGATTGAAGCTAGAGGTTGGACCGAGTTCTTGAAACGGCCACCTCGTGATACCTTCGCCGGTGAGATTGTTAGAGAATTTTACGCTAACGCCGGTTGGAATAGGGACGACAGTGCCACAACTGTGAGGGGTAGGGAGATCAAATTTGATCCGGAAACTATTAACGCCTATTACAGGATCGAATGGCCCGCTAACCAAGATGATGAGCTCGATGAACTATTCAATGACAGTAGTAGTACTATGGACGAAATGAAAGAGTTCATCACTTTGCCCGGAACCGTCGTTCAAGGTATTCCGAAGGTGGCACATAACCGGTTGACTCAGGAAGCGAAAGCTTGGTCCTTGGTCTTGCTTTCTCACTTCCGTCCGGCCAAACACAACACATATTACGGTGAGGATCGCATCCCTCTACTCTATGCACTCACCAGGGGGCTTACAATCAACGTTGGTCGGATAATAAATGAGGTGCTTGAGGAAACCATTTCGAAGAAGAAAGCTAACATAAGGAGCTTCATGTTTCCGCATCTCATTGACGGCTTGTGTAGAAATGCCGGGGTCGACTTTGGGGAGGTCAGCGAAGAAACTAAGTTGACTGGTCCGATCAACACACTAGCTATCTGCAAGACTTTGAAGCTAGACTTCAGGAGTGCTTACACCGATAAAACCTACACATTCAGTCAAGCAGATCAAGAGGGTCAGGCAGATCAAGAAGGTCAACCAGATCAGCAGGGTCAAGGCGGTCAGGAAAAGGTGTAGGTTGAAGGGCAGCCAAGCAGTCGGGAACAGATGGGTATCCGAGATGAGATTCGTGGTTTGACTCATCTTGTCCAAACCATGAGCGACAAACAAGACATGCTGGCTCGGTTCGTCTATGCCATGAGTGATAGGCAGGATGCTATGTTCCGTGCAGTGCTTGGAGATGACCGATACGATGCCATTCAGCAGCCCGTTCTTCCTAGGCGTATAAATCTACAGCAGCCAAGAGATCAAGAAGACGAGCTGCATTTTGATGATGAAGAAGAGCATGCCCTCAATGCACGAAACCACTAAAGACTGGAGCAACCACGGGATGCATTCAAAAGGGACGTTGGTTTTAAATTTACGCAGTCCCGTCGGTTTATATTGAGCTTACAATGTTTTACTTCTATTCTCGTCTTGTATTGGTTTTGTTTTTAACTCTTGAGAGATGTTGGCATGTTTACTTGTTTAAATTTATATCGTTTGCTCGTTGGATTTAATTAGAGCCGTGCTCGCTCATTTATCGCTTTGTTTTGTTTTGTTTTTCTTGTGTTTTTGTTGTGTTCTTGTTTTTGTCGTGTCGACCCTTTTTCCGCGTTTGTTGCATGCTAGGTCGACCCGCCAAAATTTTTCAAATTCCTTTTATTCTTTCAGCATGCTCTACAAAGTTTGAGCACATCGGCTATAGCTATGATTATATTTAAAGTGGATAATGAACTTTAGTGATAATAGGATCGACTCCCTTTGCGTAACTTAGAATCCCTCCAATCTTTAGCTTGGAATCTAAATGTGAAAAGAGCAAAATGACTTAAGTTTGGGGGAGTGAACCCTTTTCAAGAATGAAAAAAAAAAAAAAAAACCTAGCTCTTAAAAGAAACGAGTAGAGAAGTTGCTAAAATGTATGCACTTCTATGAGAGAAAAGAAAGGCTAAGCCTTCAAATGATGAAATTATTGAATTATTTTTGTAATTGCTCTATTTCGTTGTAATGGTGCAAGTTTTGTAATGAAATGCACAAAGGAAAGGAATGGTGCTAGTAGCCCAAAAAAAAAAAAAAAAAAGTTAAATGTTTAGAAGCACAAACAATCTTCATCATTAGTGCTGGTTTGTTATTGTAAAATCATTGTAAAGCACAAGTGCAATGTTATCATTGTAAATCAAAAGAAAAAGCAAAGTATGGTGAGAAAGAGCTAGGGACTAAAATCGTCAATTAATTCAAGAATAGGGACAACACTCTTAAATTGCCTATAACTTAGTTTCGTGAAGTGATTTGAGCATTAAGTTTGTAATCTACTGCTAGGAGAGATTCTTTGTGAAACATTAGAAGTCCGTGCAAATAGAACCGATGATTTTGACCTATCGGGAAGTATTCACCTAAGATAGAATCTAGCCGAAGCCATCACACACACACGTGGAGCTTGTTTAAAGAATAATTTGAAAGTGTTAAGCTTTGGCATTTTGATCTTAAGCATGCTTGTTTTGTTCTTGTTTTGTTTTCTTTGCTCGGGGACGAGCAAGTGTTTAAGTTTGGGGGTGTTGATAACGCCGTGAAAACGTCGTTATTACCTATCTCTTTAAGCCCAAAATGTCTTGTTTTGATCCGAGTTTCTGTTTGTCTCCGCGTGTTTTCGTGTCTTTTGTGCTTTTGGTCCCTTTGTTCGACCTTTGTTCGTTTTTCATGTTTTGTTCGTGTTTTAATTGAGTTTATCAGTGGTTTGCAGGATTCGACGCCTTGAAACAATTTCGGGAGCGTTTACTACGTGGAGTGCAAGTCGCTTTCAACCCGAGGGGAGGCCTAACGCAAAAGAAAGCACAAGAATAGAGAATTTAGGCCTCTGCCTCACCTCGCCGCCGCGAGTTGGTGGCAGAGAGTTGTGCAAACTCTCTGCCTCAACCTCGCGGCCGCGAGCTTTGATCTCGCGGCCGCGTGATCCTGCATAACTGAAGACTCGCGGCTGCAAGGTTCGGTCTCGCGGCCGCGAGGCCTGCTCTGTTTTCTGCGCAGATTGGAGGTGCTTTTTGTACATAACCCCTTTTTCCCCAAATGTAATTCTAAACTCTTTAGGGGACTTTTTGGTCTTAGTTACCACAGTTTTTGGGGGTAACTTGGGCTTTAGGAAGTTATTGTTTTGCTAGGTTAGAAGGTTAGGAGGTGAAATCTAGGACAACTTCTATCATCTCATTTTATCTCTTGCCTCCATTGAAGAAGCCAACTTTTGCTTGCACTTTTCAATGAAGAACAACAAAGGCTTGAGGGAGGAGTTGATATAGATTTCACTACCTAAGCTTACTCTAACTCTCTTACTTTGTTCATTTACATTTATGGCTTTCATTAATGTAATGAATGATATAATTATTGCTATGAGTAGCTAATCTCCTTTATTCTAGGTTTTTATTGATCCTATGTGTGATTCTTGATTAAATGATGATATGATGATTGATATGATGCTTACATGTGTTCGTTAATCCGATTTCGTGCTTATTGTTCGTCTTAAGGTTTGGCCAACTTTGAGGTGAAAATTATTTATTCTTGATTGCTAGATATAGTGATTTTGAGGATTTGATTATGAAATTGGATTGTGATTCGATTCTAGGGTAGACATATACCTAGGTCGTTTCGTATTCGTTTAAGGTTTGAGTTTAATGCTTCGATTAGATCTTAGTCCATTTAGGCATAAATTGGATTAGTTTAATTCGATAGGTTGGTATGCAACTCGGAAGATACATACGAACGTCATTGAATCCTTGAATAGCAAACACAAGCATTAGTTATCTATTGTCGAGTTATTTATCTTGAATTGAACTAGGTGACGTAAAATCCTAGATGTCTTTATCTTATTAACAAGTTAAGTACTTAGATATCTCTTAATCACTTCACTTTAGTTGGAGTATCAAACAACCATTTCACCAACATCATTTACATGAACTCAAGTAAAGTCTCAAGATAGCTTTTGGTAATTAATTGAACAATTCCTCGTGGGTTCGACACCCCTTATCACTTTATTACTTGTAAACGACCGTATACTTGCACGATTTACGTACTCGTATTTGGAACATAACACAATACTAAAAACGACAAATAAAAAAAGCGGAGGGAGTAGTTTTTAATTTAATCAAATAAATATTCAATCCACCATGTGATATGCGCATAATGTTCAATTCTCCCTATGTGATTTGAAAAATAGAACACTTTACCCCCGTGAAATTTTAAAGAAGATATCTCATTCTAACGGAGTGTAACACACTCGCCGAAATTGAGAGTGAGCATGAAAAGTGTTGTGTAAAAAGACAAAATTATCCTTCATGGATAAAGTATCACATTTATCATAACACAATGGGTAAAATATCACATTTATCATAACACATGAGGAAAAAAATGTCACATTTATGATACCACAGGGGGTACAATGCTACATTTACAATAACACAAGAGGGTAAAGAGCCAAATTTATAAAATGATTGGGTCAAAGTATATTATATAAGAGGGGTACTGTTGTCAATTCGTAGTTTTTTTAAATTTAAAAATGTCAGGGAGACACTGTAAACTTTTTATATTATAGAGGGATAAATTGCTCTTTTTCAAATCACATGAATGTAAATTGAATATTATATATAACACATGTGGTTAAATTGTCGTTAACTCACTTTAAGATTGATTTGGACCGATTGGAAATTAATCAAATTTGTTTTCAGGTGAGGAATGGATCTAGTCTAGAAGGGACCAATCACAAATGTTCCAGTATTGTTTGGTCGATTAATGGATCTAATAAACTTATTTTATTAAGGGTGTTTTTCATGGAGAAAATCTTACTTTTTCTCCTGAACTTCAATTTTGTGCATTTTTCACCATGAACTTATATTAGTATTGTAATTTTTCCCTTGAATTATTTTTCGATTAGTTTTCCAGCCAATGTAGATCACGTGAGAGGAACATGCCAATGTGTGGGATGTTTTCATCATTTAAAATCAAGGGGAAAGTGCAAATCCGAAATATAGGGAAAAAAGTTCAACGAGGGTTTAAGTTTGGGGGGAGGGGGTGGGGAAGTGCAACTTCATTGTAAGTTTAAAGTGCAAAACATGCTTTTTGCATTCAAATATGTTGTTAGTTTTAGTCTTTATATTTAAATTAAAGAAATCTCATTTTCCAATAAAATTACTCGAAGGGTTCATGTTGGAAGCAAATTGTACAACTTATTATTATTATCAGAAATGATGAAATAGAATGTAATTAAGTTGTATTAATAGGACAAATAATTTGTAATTAGGTTTTGTTGATAACAAAAGAGCAAATTATTTATCATCAGCATAAATAAGAAAAATGTACTAACTAGTTAGTAGAATTAGAACAGCTTACCACAAGGGAGATAGACATCATGTTAAGTTGCAAGAGTTGGATTATGAAGTCTTAACTTGGGGCAAATAACGAAATTACATCAGCTAAGTGAACGGGGTAAATGCAAAATACTCCCCCGTGTTATGATAAACCTGTAAGAAACTACCCTATAAAATTTTTATTGCGCCAAACTTCCTTGTTCTTTCAAAAACTCTGCAAAAAACACCCAATTTGTAAAAAATAGGTCGTTTTGGATCGACATATTTCAAGAAACTATTTTTAAAATACTTCAAGTTGGTCCCTACAACTTCACGTGAAATATTTTTAAAATTATTTCTTGAAATATGTCGATAAGAAAAGACCTATTTTTTAAAAATTGGGTGTTTTTTGCTGGATTTTTTAAAGTAAAAGCAAGTTTGGCGCAATAAAATTTTTACAAGGTAGTTTCTTGCAGATTTAACATAACACATGAAAGTATCTTGCATTTTCCCCTAAGTGAACATATAAGTCACTTAAGAGCTTAGTGCAAACAACAACATACTTTTCATAAATATCGAAATGCTCTTTAAAAATTTGCAATTTCTCTTCATCTTTTCATTTTCAAAGTTCAAAAAATAAAATGGTCTCGCATTTTGGATCATATGCTGACGTCTACATCATTTGTCATTCTAAAATAGGATTCATATTAGACATTCTATCTTCATAACCAAAAGTAAGATCAAAATAAAGAAAATCCATACTATATTAGAAATAACAATAGTACGTCTTTCTAAAATGAGATTTCATGGGACAATGATGCATATGAGATATCCTATTTTAATAATAAAAAAAGTCAAAATAAAATTTGGATCACAAAAAAAAGTCAAAATGTCTGATGATGACAAGACAATTGGACATTTAAAAAAAGTACGCTTATAGTAAATAATTACACAAATAACCCTATACTAAATACAATATAAGCCTAATAAATATATTTTAGAAAGAGATTAGATTTTCTAACTCCATTATTCTTGTGCTCTTGTCATTTCCTCTCTCAAAATTCCCCAGTCTCCAAAACGTCAACCACACCTTCATCTTCATCTTCTACCTTTCTACTTGTTCATAGGGTTCAATTAACGTTATAAATGAGCCCTATAGTATATTTGAAATTTCCGGATCTCCAAATGAACAAACAAACAATTAGAGTATGTCTAATCTAATTTATGTATAGATCTACATATTTTCCTGAAAAATTTATGAAATTTTTTATTTGTTTACTGTGCATAAGGGATCGGTGCCGCAAGGGGGAGACGATTGAAATGGGTTGGGGGGAGTGTATTATTTTCTGAAAAATTGCAGCTTCATCCTTAAACTCTAAATATGTGTTTGATTGAGTGCAATTTGAATTGTCAATTGGGTTCTATATTTTCTGATTTAATTCAATATAGTCCCTAATAACTTGAATATCATAATTTTTAACCCTTCAAATAAGCAGAATTATCAAGTAATAATTACAAAATCATTCTCTAATTAATTTTTCATTTACAAAATATTAATAGTTTAAACTATTGATTAGAAAAATAGTGAAAGTGATTTTTATTAGTCTTTTTAATTCACATATTTTTACATGTAATATACGTAATCAAAGAGTCTAAAATTTGAAATATGATAAAAAAAGGGTATAGTTGTCTTTCTACAATTAGATAATTTTAAATTAATTTAAAATGTGGCATTTGTCTACATGAAAAAAGGGTATCTCACGTGCTCTTCATTCGATGAAATCTCATTTTAAACAAACCCACAATAGTATGTTCAAGTGCGGAGTAAGTTATTACTCGTATTGAATGTTTAATTCATTTAAACATTTAAATTTTAAAAAAAAAACTAATATTTATTATTTAACGCGTCTTCTCAAATATATAGGCAATATACAATTTCCTGAAAAACCTTACATTGCGGAAATCGAATACAAGATCTCTTCTTGAACCAAATTATTTTAATCTTCAACTATTAAATAGGAGAGACATTTGATATATACTAGAAAAGTGCACGTACGTTGTACGTGTCAAGTTTTAATTTTATAGGGATTTTTCGTAAATTAGAGTAAAATTAGCTTATTCTTTTTTATGCCATAAAATATCATATATTTATGACTGATATTCAATTTATTTTTTATGAAATTTATTTTTATTTATTATTATTTTTTTACCAAAAAAATAATGATGTTTTTAATTAGTTGTAATAAAATATAAAATAATGACATATATAGTCAGTACATCTTATAGAATTTGTTCTATAATAGTAGTTTTCAAGTTAAGTTTATCCGTTATTCACCGATGATACATGTTTCATCAGTTTCTTTACAAATTTCACCCGAACTTTCATCAATTTCACGAGTTTTTTTTTTTCTTACTGATTTCACAAGTTTTTTCACCAATTTCACCCAAAGTTTCATAGATTCATATGTTTCCACTGTTTAAGTTTTTTTACCGGTTAATATATATTTTTAGCGATTTTTTCTCTTTTTTTTTTAATCAGTTGTTACCTTTTTCATTGTTTTTCCATTTTTCTTCGATTTTTTTCCAATTTAAACTATTTTCCCACCGATTTCACCTTGTTTTTGTTGTTTAAAGTATAATTTTTTTCCACCTATTTCACTGATTTCTCATGTTATTCACCTGAATTTTTCATTGATGGAACATGTTTTCACTGACTTTAAGCTTTTTTGACTTACCTTTTACACTGATTTCATCCGTTTCCTTACAAATTTCACACAAATTTTCATAGATTCATATGTTCTCGCTGTTTAATTTTTTTTTACCGGTTTACATTTTTTTTAGCGATTTACCCCTTTCTTTTATCAGTTATAATAATTTTCGTTGTTTTCCCATTTTTCTAACGATTTCAGCTCGTTTTTGTCGGTTAATTTTTTTTTTAACTGATTTCACTTGTCTTTATCATTTAACCCGTTTTCACCTATTTCACGTGTTTTCTTTACATGATTTCACATGTTATTCACTTGAATTTTTCATTGATTAAATATGTTTTTACCGACTTTATGCTTTTCGACCTATTTTACCATTTTTTCACCCGTTTTTACCGGATTTCACAAGTTTCATCATTTTTATTACAAATTCCAGTCGAATTAATTTTTATTGATTCACATATTTTCACAAACTTTACCCTTTTTAACCGATTTTACCCGTTTTCATCCATTTTTCACAAATTTCACCTGATTTATTTTATCGATTTCAAATGTATTTACGATTTCACGTTGCACTTTTTTTTTACCGGTGTCACCCATTTTTAGCCAACTTCACCAGTGTTCACCAATTCACCCAAACTTTCATCGATTTCACATGTTTTCATTGATTTTTTTTTTATTGATTTCAGCAATTTTCATCGATTTCACTATTTTTTTTACCAATTTCACTCATTTTTCACGAAACGAATTCCATGAAAGTACGGGGTTATGCATGTCTTGATATTATTTATATTTTGCTTCTCTAGCCAAATAAACATTAATTTCTTAGCTAAGTCATATGCATTTTTTGTTCATTTATAGGTAAGATGTGATTCTACTTTAACTTTTAATTTTTTAATTTTTTTTCTTCTTCTGTATAGCATAATGATATTTAAGAGAATTTCATTTTAGTATTTTGCTTCTAGAGGATTTTATATGACTTATTTTGTACTAAATCTTTCAACGATACAAATAACATATTTTTACTTAAAACTTATTGCTGCTAAATTAAAATAATTTTACATGTATATTTTAGGAGCTATTTAAGAAAACAAAGTTTTTTTCTTATGGTTTTTTAATTTATGTGTTATAAGAGAAGAAAATTAAAATTATAAAATTTAATGTAAAAGATAATTTCAAAATTTTAGGAGATTATATAGGAGATAAATATAATAAGATTTCATGTCTAATTATTCTTCTTCAACTATTTTTACATATTTACCATTAAATTAAATATCACTAACTCAAATAAGGGTATATTAGTCTTCACAAAAAAAGAAAAAAACTTAAATTATTCACATTTATAATAAGTACTAGAAAATGTAAACTATTTTTTTGCAATGTTTAGAGAGAGAAATATTTGCATTTTGCTCTCTGTTTGACTTTCGTTTCTCCACCGCACTTTTCTTCTGCTGATTACTGTCCATCACCATGAATCATCCACCTTCCCCTTCAGTGTGCCACCATTTTCCTCCCCCCCACCTAGAGGAACGTTCCTCAAAAAAGGTTAGGACCCAGGATTTACCGGCTGATTTTTGTCCCATGGAGAGTGACCATGGAATGACGAACTCAGCTACTACTACCCCCATGGAGAGCGTTCCGGTGCCGGAGGTGGCTTCCTACCGGAACAAACTGACTGGAAATAAGGGTCAAAGGGAAGCTATGAGATTCGACAAGACTACAATGTTTGAACTTGAAAAGATAAAAGTCCTTGAACCAACTGAGGAATGCCCTTTTCCTAATGTGGTGCTGGACGATGACCTAATCGAAAACATCAGAAAACCTTGGAAGGAGTCATTAATCTTAAAAATCATGGGAAAGTCATGGAACTACAACTGGCTCTTCACTAAGTTTGACACCTTGTGGAAACTCAGTGGAGACTTCGAACTTATTGATCTTGGTTCAAACTGCTATATCCTTAAAGTTGAGGACCAAGTTAAGAGAGAACACATCCTAACAGAAGGCCCATGGATGATCGCTGGACATTTTCTTGCTGTCCGAAAATGGATGCCAAACTTTCAGGCATCTACGGACCGAATCACAACGGCCATAACTTGGATTCGCATCGAGGAACTCGCGGTGGAATGCTACAAGGAAGCTATTCTTTATTCCATTGCTAAGGGCATAGGCAACCCGATTAAGATTGACCATGATACGTATTGGGGAACCAGGGGTAAGTTTGCAAGACTTTGCGTGGAAGTTAATCTGGAAAAACCCCTTCAAAAAGGAGTGAAGGTTTTAGGGAAAGTATATCCAGTGAAATATGAAAATTTTCCCGTTCTTTGCTATGAATGTGGTCGTGTTGGTCACCGCAACAAAGAGTGCCCGCAACTGCTAAAAATCACAAATGCGGCAATGGAGGTGGAAAATTCCAAGCGGGTTGACTCGGCCACTACTAGTGAGTCACATGGGTCGACTCAGTTGGGGGATAACCTACGTACAAATGGATTTGGAGAATGGATGCAGGTGCACCGACAAAAAAATAGAGGCAGTCGTACGCAGACAAAGCAGATTAAGGAAAAAAATGCAGTGAATCAAAGGAACAGATTTCAATCACTATCACAAAAAGAGGAAGATTTGGTAGAAGAGGGTAGCATGGACAGAGATGTGTCTCTTTCTGAGATAAGAGACAAAAAAACCGTGGCAACAGGTCAACTTTCGACTGCTGGCAAAGGCAGGCGCGTGAATTCGAATTCAAGAAAATCTGCTGGACACAATTCTTTGGTGGGCCAAGCTGAAGAAAGTGAAGCTGGATCAAATAAAAGCTTGGGCCAAGACTCAAATGATAAAAATTCATTTAAAGAAATTGGGCCTGTAACTCAATTAAAAGAGGGAACTGAGCCCACTTTGATTATTTCAGCCCACACTAAGACCACTAACTCAAATCAAGATATGGATTGGTTGGCCCAATCAAACTTTGAACCAATAACTCTTATCCCCAATTCCAATTTTGAGCGTGCAACCACTGAGCAAGCATCTTCATTTGCTTATAACTCCACTGAAAATAATTCAAAGCAACAGAACAATGGACTCCAACCTATGCTACCCCAGAGTCAGCAGCATAGTTCAACGGGAATGGATATTTCGATGGGAACCCCTCTCCCACTTTGCTCTAAGTTGTCTAATGGCGAGGGAGAAACTATTGACGGCAATCATCGTTTTTCAACTGATGAAAATCTTGGCAGAACAGAGGGTATGTAACCCTTTTTTATTGACACACCACCTTAATTATTTATCCATGAAAATCATCACTTGGAATTGTATGGGTGCTGGCAATGAGAAGTTCCTTACAAACTTCAAAGAATTGGTTAGAGTACATAAACCGGATGTTGTATTCCTCCTTGAAACGAAAGTGTCCGAGGAGAGGGCACACATCATTTCGAGTCAATTAGGTTATTCTGGGGTCTGTAGAGCTCCCACGGTAGGGAGAGAAGGTGGCATTTGGATGCTTTGGAACAAGGAGAATATTCGGGTAGAGATTTTGGGTGTGCATTCTCAGGCCATCCACTCGATTATTGGCCCAAAAATGAATAACGAATGGCTGTGCTCAGGAATATACGTGAAACCCAATCCTGCTAACAGAGAGGACTTTTGGAGAAATCTGGAGGACATGAGCACTGCTGTAGATTTACCATGGCTCCTAACAGGAGATTTCAATGAGGTTTTGACGGCGGATGAAAGGAGAGGGGGTCGGCTCCCTTCTTTTGGGAGATGTATGAGATTTAAAGAGATAATGGATGAGTGTGGACTCATGGATTTGGGCTTTAGAGGCCCCAAATTCACCTGGACTAATAAGAGGCATGGCTTGGCTAAAATTAGAGGAAGGCTGGACAGATCAATGGCTAACACGACTTGGCGTAATTTATTCCCTGAAGGTATGGTTCTCCATCTCCCCCGAACCCATTCGGATCATCACCCAATCCTTACTCTTTGTCATGGTCTCGAACAACCTACTATTGTAAAACCGTTTAGATTTGAGCTTGCGTGGACCACTGACCCACAATGCGGAGAAATTGTTAAGGAAACTTGGATGAATTCTTCTTCTATATATGATGCTGTGAGAAACCTTCCAAAAAAAATTCGTGAATGGAATAAGACTGTTTTCGGCAATATCTTTGAAAAGAAACGTAGGTTGATTGCGAGGATTAACGGTGTTCAAAGAAGCTTGGGTATGGGGGAAAATAATTTCCTTAATATCCTTGAAAAAGAGCTGATTGATGAGTATAACAGGGTGCTGGCCCAGGAGGAACTTATGTGGTATCAAAAATCCAGGGTTAAATGGCTTGAGCTCGGTGATAGAAACACTAGATTCTATCACATGACTACCTTGTGTCGGAGACGGAAGAATAAAATCACATCTCTCAAGATAGATGGGAATTGGGTGACAGATGGTGAAACCTTGCAAAATCATGTTCGTGATTTCTTCTCGGGTCTTTTCAGGCAAGACGAAGGTGTTGGTAATAATCAGCTTCAGATCAGTTCGCTGCAAAAATGCATCACTGAAGAGGATAGAACCCTTTTGAATAAAGGAATATCTCGCAATGAGGTTTTAATCACTGTTAAAAGTCTAAATCCTCATAAATCCCCTGGCCCTGATGGACTGCAAGCTTTTTTCTACCAGAAATATTGGGAGTTCGTGGGAGATTCAGTCTTCGAGCTTGTTCAAAATGCCTTTGTGTTCGGCAATTTTCCAGAGGTTTTGGGAGACTCTTTCATCTGCCTCATCCCGAAAGAATCCAATCCGGAAACCATCACTAAATTCCGGCCTATTGCACTTTGCAATGTCCTGTACAAGATTATCACCAAAACTATAACCCACCGCCTGAAGCCACTTATGCCAGATATTGTTAGTCCGCTCCAAAGTAGTTTTATACCGGGTCGGGGGACTCATGACAATATTCTCATGATCCAGGAGCTCCTCCACAGCTTACGGAAGAGACAAAAGAATAAAACGGGCAGCATGATTATTAAATTGGATTTGGAAAAAGCATATGATCGGGTGAGTTGGGTGTTTTTGGAGCAGACTCTTTGTTTCTTTAACCTACCCGAGAACCTCATCAAACTCATTATGCACTGTGTCAAGTGCGTGAAACCGAGAATTCTATGGAATGGGGGTCAATTGGATCCCATTGAACCAAATTGTGGTTTAAGACAAGGAGACCCCCTATCTCCTTATCTCTTTGTCCTGTGCATCGAAAGACTCTCCTACATGATAGGGGAAGCTGTGGGAAATAAGAAGTGGCAACCTCTTAGCCCTTGCCGTGGAGGACCTAAGATATCTCATCTGTTCTTCGCGGATGATCTTCTCCTTATGGCCAAGGCGAGCACGAGTAATGCTAGATGTATCCGACATATTCTTGATACATTTTGTGACTCCTCGGGACTTAAAGTTAGCTACCATAAATCCAAAGTCTTCTTTGCTAAAGGTGGTGAAGCTAGAACCAAAAGAGAGATTGTCTCTATCCTGAATGTGGGTCGTACGAGTAACTTAGGGAGATACCTGGGGGTTCCTATTATCCATGGGAGGGTCTCCCCCAGGCTCTTCCGAGAAGTGATAGACAGAGTGGCTAATAGATTGAGCTCGTGGAAGGCAAAACTTCTCTCTTTGGCTGGAAGAACCACTCTTATCCAATCCGTTACCGCTGCTATCCCGAATCACCTCATGCAAACGACGTGGCTGCCTAGCTCGACTTGCAACCATCTTGACAAAATAAACCGGAGTTTTCTTTGGTCTTCTGATTTCTCCCAACGAAAATTACATCTCGTTGGATGGCACAAAGTTACAAAGAGCAAAAGATGTGGGGGCTTAGGGATTCGGCAAACTCGGCACACCAATACTGCCCTACTTGCTAAAGTGGGTTGGAAGACAATGAGCGGTGAAAATAGTCTTTGGGGCGAAACCTTTAGACAAAAATATCTTAAGGATTCTGATTTACTTACTTACGAAATCAAGGGGGGTGATTCTTATATATGGAAAGGTGTGGTTCGAAGTATGAGGGAGATGGGGTCTTGTATTAGATGGAGATTGGGTGATGGTAGTGCTATATCTTTATGGCATGATAAATGGCTTGGAGATGAGACTATTGCTCATAAACTCGAGGGGAATATTCACACGGAAGAAATAGATTGGAGAGTCTCACGTATCATTGACTGTAATGGTAAGTGGAATAAAGATATGCTGAAGACGGATCTCCCGGAAGAGGTCTGGAACATGATTGTCCAAACCCCTGTTCCACTAAACCGAGACCAGCGAGATAAACTCATTTGGGGAGCCTCACCAAACGGTTCATTCTCTTGTAAATCTGCGTATAGAAGTATTACTTGCATCTCCGACTTCGTGATTGGAAGCAATGGTAGTTGGGAATGGCTCTGGAAATTTAGGTGCTCTGAAAGAATCCGGCTCTTCATTTGGATGAGCATTCACAACAGCTTGGCTACGAATGCTCTTAGGTATCACTGAAAGCTTTCAAACTCGGATATGTGTCTTAGGTGTAACAACGGCTCTGAATCTATTTCTCACGCTCTAAGGGACTGCCCCGAAGCCTTGGAAATTTGGGAATTTATTATCTCTCCTACTCAACTTTTGAAGTTCACTCTCCTTGATCCCCACTCATGGATCAAGGACAACATTATTCGAGAACATTTTGACAACATCATTCTACCGAATGCCCCTTGGTACATCATCTTCTGTGCTACAATTTGGTTGATTTGGAAGGCGAGAAACAAGTTTATTTTTCAAGGAGTTAGGGAGGATAAAAGACGTGTCATCTATGCAGCTAAAACTCTTGCAATGGACATTATGAAGATATCGGGACATAAAACTAAGGAACAAACAAGATCTGCGGACAACGTAAAGTGGATCAAACCAAGAAAGGGTTGGCACAAACTCAACACAGATGGCAGCGTTCTAACCAAGAAAAAAAGTGCGGCTTGTGGAGGGCTGGTTCGCGCAAACTAGGGGACTGCTCAATTACCATGGCCGAGCTCCTTGCTGCTCGTGAGGGATTGGCTATTGCTTGGGAGAGGCGCCTGCCTCGTATTGAATTAGAGGTGGATTCGGAGGTCGTAATACATCTTATACGTGATGCTAATGTGGATACTCACCCCTTGGGTTGTTTAATCGAAGACTGCCGACGACTTTTGGGAAAGCCATGGGAGAGCAAGATCATTCCCACGAAAAGAAGTGGAAATAATTGTGCGGACGCCCTTGCCAAATTGGGCCATGACTTACGCGAGGGAGACATGGTTTGGGATTTTATCCCCCCTGATATTTTACCACTGCTACTAGAGGATATCATGTAACTTTTATGTTTTGTTCTTCCTTTGTAACACCAAAAAAAAAAAAAATAATAAGTACTAGAAAAGTGCACGTACATTGTACGTGTCTAGTATTAATTTCATGGGTATTTTTCGTAAATTAGAGTAAAATTAGCCATTTTTATGTCATAGAATATCATATATATATGACTGATCAATTTATATTTTATGAAATTTATTTTTATTAATTATTATTGATTTATAAAAAAAATGATGGCTTTGAATAATTGTAATAAAATATAAAATGATGACTGATTTAGTCATTACATCTTATAAAATTGGTTCTAAAATAAGATCATAAGAATATTATTTAGTTCATTCCATCATAGTAGTTTTCATGTCAAGTTTATCCGTTATTCACCGATGACACAGGTTTCATCCGTTTCTTCATAAATTTCACCCGTACTTTCATCGATTTCACGAGCATTTTTTCTTACTGGTTTCACCAGTTTTTTCACCAACTTCACCAGTGTTTACCAATTTCACCCGAAGTTTCATCTATTCATATGTTTTCACTGTTTAATTTTTTTTTATCGATTTTTCCGCTTTTTAATCGATTATAACATTTTTTATCGTTTTCCCTTTTTTCGTCAATCTTTTTTCCAATTTAAACCATTTTCTTTCGATTTCACCTTGTTTTTATCGGTTAATGACTCGTTTTCACCTATTTCACTGATTTCACATGTTATTCACCTAATTTTTCATTGATTAAACATATTTTCACCCAAGCTTTTTTGACTGATTTATCCGTTTCTTTAAAAATTTCACCCAAACTTTCATCGATTCATATGTTCTCACTGTTTAATTTTTTTTACCGGTTCATTTTTTTTTAGAGATTTATCCCTTTTTCTTTATCGGTTATAACATTTTTCATTGTTTTCTCATTTTTGGTCGATTTCTTTTTTTTTTCTTCAGTTTAAACCAATTTTCTACCGATTTCACCAGTCAAACTCTTTTTTTAACTGACTTCACTCGTTTTTACCATTTTAACCCATTTTTACCTATTTTTCATTTTTTTCACTAATTTCACATGTTATTCACCTGAATTTTTCATTGATTAAATATGTTCTTACCAACTTTACGTTTTTGACCGATTTTACCCCTTTTTTCACCGGCTTTACCCAATTTCACTGGTTTCATCATTTTCTTAGAAATTCCATTCGAATTAATTTTCATCGATTTCACACATTTTCATCAACTTTACCTTTATTTTAACCGATTTTACCTGTTTTCATCAATTTTTCACAAATTTTACCCCATTTTTTTCATCGATTTCAAATGTATTACAGATTTTACATGCAATTTTTCACCTGGTTAAAGTGCACATACGTTGTACGTGTCTATTTAATTTTACTGTTATTCTTTTGTAAATCAGAGTAAAATCAACTTCATTATGTCATAAAATAGCACATATTAATGACTACTATTCAATTTATTATCTTCATCGTGGGTATTTTCATCGATTTCTTCAGTTTTTTTAGGTTTAAACCATTTTTCTAATGGTTTGACTTTGTTTTTGTTGGTTGAACTTTTTTCTTTTTATTGATTTCACTCATTTTTACCACAAATTTTCACACATTTTCACCGACTTTAGCCTTTTTCACAGATTTTACCCGTTTTTCACATAATTCATCATTTTTTATGTAATTTCATCTTTTCACCGATGTCATCCATTTTTTTTCGTGAATTTCACTTGAATTTTCATCGATTTCACATGTATTTACAGAATTTTCAAATCAAATAATTATACATCTTCAATTACTTTTAAGTATATCTCAAATTATGTCACTTACATTATCATTTGAAAGATATTTCTTTACCGATCTAAGCTATTTCACTTATTATATTAATTATTTTAATTCAATTTTCATTGATTTTTATTGTTTTTATAGTTTTTTACTGATTTACTCGTTTTTGATCAAATATAATCTATTGTCCATTGTTTTTCCTATTTTTCATCGATTTATTTTGTTTTCTCCTATTAAAAAAAAATTCTACTAGTTTAGTTCACACTGTTTTTGCTAGTTAAACTTTTTTTTTTTACTTTTTCTGATTTTACTTATTTTTATCAGTTTAACTTATATTTCACTGATTTAATTTTTTTTTTTTTATCAATTTCACTTGAATTTTCATTGCTTTCACATTATTTCACAGACTTTTACCTTTTTTGAATAGGTAAGATGCGATTCTACTTTAACAGATTTTATGATATTTAAGAGAATTTGATTTTTTTTAAGTAGTGACATATTGTACTAAATCTTTAAATGAAACAAATAATATTTTTTACATTACAACATATTGATAATACATTATAATAGTTTTACATATATATTTTAGCAGCTATTCAAAATAATAGTATTTATTTATTTATTGATATGTGTTATAGGAGAACAATAATGAAATTGTAAAAGTGATCTAAGAGTTAATTTCTCAATTATTGGAGTTAATGTAGGAAATAACTATAATAAGACTTCATGTCTAATTTGAATATACTTTTGTTTTTCTTCCATATTCATGGTGCTTGGTTAGGAGGAAAGGAAGTTACAAATTTTCTTAAAATATTTTCCTACCAAATTTTTGATGAGAAAATTTAAGGAAAATGCATGTCTAATTATATTGTATTAATATACTCTACAACTTGAATAAGGGCATTTTTGTCTTCACAAAAAAAGAAAAAAACTTAAATTATTCACACTTTTAGTAATATATTATTATTATTATTATTATTATAGATAGATTATAGATTATAGAATTATAGAATTATAGATTATAGATTATAGATATAAATATAGAGTATAGATAGATTACTTAGCATTTTATTTAAGGACTATGCTAGCATCACAGCCAAGCATCACAGCCAACATCACAACCCATAATATAAAATTGCAAAAAAAACCCACAATTAATCATCAAATAAAAATAAATCATATTTATAAAATAATCAACACTAATTCATCAATTTCAAACCATATCTACGACTTTTGAAATTAAAATAAACCCTATTTATAAAAAAACTTGAAAATATTATTATAAAAAAAATAAAAATAAAATAATTATATGACCCACAAATAATTACCAAGAAAATATAACTCATGTTTGTAAAGGATAAATCCTAAACCTAAACCCTAAACCCTAAAACCCTAAACCCTAAACCCTAAACTCTAAATTAAACCCTAAATTTAACATTATGTCATAAACCCTAAATTCTAGGCATTGCAAATGCTTTTAAATTATGAATTTATATATTTATTGTAATTTTTGAGATATTTTATATTCAAATATTGATAAATGATAAATTATCATTTGGAAAGTAATGAATTATTTTTTATATGAGTAATATCGTATAATTTAGGTGCTCTTTTATAATTTTTGAAAGTTGAGTGGGTTGTTAATAGATTAAAAACATTATTTGAAGAAAAAACCTATTAAACAAGTAGTAGGTAACACATTTACCTTCAAAACCATAAAAAGTGGGTTGTACAAAGGGTTGTGAAGTTTGAGGTTGTGATATAATCATTTTCCTTTATTTAAAAATGATGAATCTTTTAATAATACTAGAAAAGTGCACGTACCTTGTACGTGTTTATTTAATTTCTTGGTATTTGTTGTAAATTAGAGTAAAACTAACTTCATTATGTCATAAAATAACACATATTAATGATTCATATTCAATTTATTTTCTATAATTTTTTTATTATTAAAATTACTATTTTATACTAAAAAAATAACGGCTTTCAAATTGTAATCAAATATAAAATGATGAATGATTTAGTCACGAAATCTTGTAAAATTTGTTCTAAAATAATATCATAAGAAAATTATTTAGCTCATTTCATATTCCGTTTTAAGGAATATACATCATTGAACGTCTTCATTTTTTTAATTTTACCAATATAAAATTAATATCATTTGTCTTTGTATCTGTCAAACACGAGAAATTTTTATCATCACAAATTATAATGTGAATATGACATCAAGTATTATACAATAAAAATAATTATGTTGATTTATATATTAAGAACCCATCCAAATTTCTTGCACTGTTTGACAACAAAAATTGTGAAATCCTGTTTTTTGATCAAATGAAATTGGGTCCATTTTTAAGTAGATTTCGATTATTTCTCTTGCCCTATCATTTGAAATGTATCTCTTTACTTTTTTTTTGTACTACATCTCTTCACTGACATAGGTCATTTTCACTTATTCAATTCATTAGTTTAATTCGTTTTTCACTGGTTTAATCCATATTTTTGCCGATATCATTCATTTTTAGTGAAATAATTCTTTTTACCGATTTTTTTATCGATTACAACCTATTTTTATTATTTTCCACATTTTAATTGATTTCTTTTGTTTTTTTCGATTTAAGCCATTTTTCTAATGGTTTGACCTTGTTTTTGTTGGTTGAACTTTTTCCATTTTATTGATTACACTCGTTTTTATCAGTTTAACCAATTTTCACACGATCTTAACTAATTTCACATGATTTTTTCACCAATTTCATGTGAACTATGATTGATTTCACATGTTTTCACTGACTTTAGTCTTTTTTACCGATTTTATCCATTTTTCACCTACTTCACCATTTTCTCTTTGATTTCACTGTTTCACCGATGTCATCCATTTTTTCAAGAATTTCACCTTGTTGGTCCCAAGTTGTCAGATGAGGTCTAGAGGGGGGGTGAATAGACCTCTTTAAAAATTTCTCTTTTAAAATTTCTCTAACTTTTATGTCAGCAGACTAAGCTGATCAGTAATAGTAAGTTGACTAAGCTGATCTCGTACAAAGCTTTGAACAGCAAAGTTGACCACTCTTCTGATTTCACTCAGCTGATTTTGTCAAAATCAGAGTTTCAAATTAACTAACTTGCAGCGGATTTTATCAAGTGTTTTGTTGGGATTTATGGGGTTCCAGCAGTCACCCTTACGGATTCGCTGTGGCGCTATTGCTACATCGGAGTCTGGCAACCCAACTTGCCGAGGTTCACGGAGGAGACCCGAGGATCCACGTGAATTCTTGCGAAGCCCCTCATGTCCGTCCACCGCTTAGTGTGGGGCTCTGCGCTGCCGTTGTGAACTGTAGGGGGTGCCCTACAGGAATCAACCTTGGGTTAAAGATTAATAGTTGCGCCCTCATTAACAGCAATTGCTTTTGGTGTAGTGGTAAAGCGCTAGAGATCCTACAACTGGTATCAGAGCGAGGTTGCAGGTTCGAATCCGCCCGGGTGCCGCTGGGGGGGAGATTGTTGGGATTTATGGGGTTCCAGCAGTCACCCTTACGGATTCTCTGTGGCGCTATTGCTACATCGAGTCTGGCAACCCAACTTGCCGAGGTTCACAGAGGAGACCCGAGGATCCACGTGAATTCTTGCGAAGCCCCTCATGTCCGTCCACCGCTTAGTGTGGGGCTCTGCGCTGCCGTTGTGAACTGTAGGGGGTGCCCTACAGGAATCAACCTTGGGTTAAAGATTAATAGTTGCGCCCTCATTAACAGCAATTGCTTTTGGTGTAGTGGTAAAGCGCTAGAGATCCTATAACATGTTTTTCCCAAGTAGTTTTCTTTAACTTTGAAATAGTTTTATCCCCAATTTTAACAAACTCCTTTAAAACTCTTTTCAACAGTTAACCTTTTCGTGTTTTAAATATGCTCTTTTAAATATGCAGAAAATAATACAAGTTAAAAACACAAAGGATTTTTATAGTGGTTATATGGATATAAATCCTTTAGTCCACTCTTCCAAGTCACTTAGATCTTGGGTTATACTAAATCACACAGATTACAGTATACTCTGCTTGCGCCTATCAACAAATGAAACGGCCACAAGTTCACAATAGGAAATCACAAAGAAGTCCTATACTACAAAGCTTTATCACTCACAAAGATGGATAACAGCTTCTCACAACACTATTCAAACAAAATCACTCAGATTTATATGTATATTCTGTTTTCTCTCTTTTCTGCTTCGTCAACAAATGACTCGGCTGATTTCTGTTCTTGAGTTTGAGACTTAGAAGAATTCTGCTTCAGATTTTTGCTCTAAAAAATGTCTTGTCTCTGTGTTGTATCCTTCTTCATCTCACGAACTGAACTATTTATACAAGAGGTTTGAAAATCTGCCCGTTGAGAGATCGACAGTTGTCAAAGCCTCGAGTACTGGTCCCTTTTCTGCAGAACGGCAGCCTGCGACTGAACACTGTACACTCTGCTGTACTTGCTGTCAGTTCGCATTAAATGCACCAAGCTGATACGAGGTTTCTCTTCAATCATTTGTCATAAATACCCTTCCTCTTCAGCATTTATTACACCAAGTGCATTTATTACCGTTGCACTAACTTCTGATCCACTTCCACTCTGCTGATCGAAGTCACTCGTCTGATGTATACTCGGCTGATCCCAAACTTGAACTAATCTTATTTGAGTCGGCTGATAGTCCACCAGTCTGATTCCTTCTTCAGCAACAGATCAGTAGTCTTCTGGACCATATTTGACTCGTCTGAATAACTTCATATTTGGTCAAATATCTTCTAAGGTTTGTACTAAGTTTCCACCACTTAGCTGATGACTTTGGAAATCATCAAAACCTCCCTTCACTTCAAAGTCATCTTCATCCAACACACCTTAATTTTGATCGATTTCACATGAATTTACCGA
>JAYDYQ010002578.1:0-81600 GCA_034814905.1 Penstemon davidsonii
GGATGTGTCAAGATTTATCTCCACAGCTTGCTGGTCTTCCTTGTGTTCTTCATCAGCTGGCTCATCAGCAATGTGAATGACTTCAGCACCATCAACAGACACAACAGTCTTCCAATAAATCAAGTCAGTTGGAACAAATGGTGATGTAGACTGTTTAACACTCAACTGTTCTTGATAAGTACTGATTTCTGAGCCAAAGGCATTGCACTGTAAACTTGGTAGAGTGGGCATATCACTTGTAGAACCAGCTTCATATTTCGATCTCTCAGCCCATTTCTCCATAGTTGTATACACAGCAACTTTAACTGCTCTATCAATTAGGTCATCAGCAGGACCTGGCTTGTTTGGCAATTGCCTCTTTACTTACAATGACTCTTGCAAAGTCATGTAGTCTGTCTCTGACAAAGTCTGAATCCAATGACTTTGCAACAGAAGTAGTCTGCAGCCAATTAAGAACCCAACGTCCCTCATCAGCAAACTCCTTCCATGCTTGGATTTCTTCCTCAGACTTGTTCAACCTATACTCCCTCCATCTGTTGTACCTTATCTTTTCTGGGAGAAAGGTGGTTTTTGATTGAAGCAGCTGATTCATCTTTTCTAACTCCGCTTCAAACTTCTCAAAGGCAGCATAATCACCTTGAACAATATCAAGTGCTCTTCTGACTTCGAATTTCTTCCTTTTGATTGGTTGAGCTGATGGGTTATTGGTAACGTCAGAAGGTCAAAAGCAGCGGAATTTTAAATTTTTTATTTAAAATAACCCAAGCAGAATCTTTATTCATCTAGTCATACGAAAAGGATTTTATACACAAATCAAAACATCCATAGGGTGTTTAGCGATTTTACCTTACCACGGGAACGGTGGTGGTTTTTCTCCGGTCTTCTTTCAGATCTGTAGGACTTGGTTCGAGAGAAGCACCCCATATGTTGTGCCTCTAGTGGTATCTACACCAACTGGATTGAAGCAACTCCTTTGGATCCACAGTCTCAGAACTAAGATCCAAAGGTTATCAAGCAAGGAAGAAAGAAGAGGAAGAAATCGCATGAACCCTGTAGAATTCTACAGGGTTCGGCGACCATCAAGAAGGATGAAGGGCGGAGGCTGATTTTCTTGGAGAAGAAGGGGGCGACTCCTTCTTGTGTTAGGGCTTAGGTTTTTCACTTATGGAAGAGGTATGAAGAGATATATATTTATAAGAGAAGAATCCTTCTCTTAATAGATATCTCTTCCATGTATATCAAGACCTTTTTCCTTATCTCATTAGGAAACAAGATATACATGTATATCTCTTAGATTTTCCTTGTCACACAAGAAAACAAACTCTTCCATTATTTATCTTGTAAAAATCGCCCCTTATCTTGTTAGGAAAGTAGAATCCCATTCTATCTTTATTTCCTTAATTAACTAGGTCTCCTTTAATTAATTAAACTATTTAATTAATTAGACTCTTTAATTAATTAAACTCTTTTAATTAATTCAGCCCATTTATTTAATTAATCCAATTAATTAATTAATTCTTCTCCATTAATTAATTAGACTACTTCTAATTAATATTTTTCTCCTTTAAGAATTAACACTTTAATTTTCTAGTTTTGATTTAACTCTTTAAATCAAACTTTCCTTTAATGATTTGTTGCAGTCCAATTGTATTGTGTCTGACCCTCTAGGTTCACCATCAATTGGCCGCGGGCCCACGACTTTCGTGATTTAATATGGGAGCTTATTAATTGCTCCGATTAATTGAACACCTTCAATTAACCACTCAAGAATTAATCTTGCTATTAATTCATGAGTACCCACACCTCATGGTCGATGTCTAGTCACAAGCCCATGAGGCCCAACTTCAGGTGAATTGATCTCAGTGAACCTTACCTCTTATAAGTACCATGTACATACGGTCCTTCTATCGACTTAATTTCCCGATCGAGACCTAGGGTGTGTGAATTGATCGGCACCTCTAATTATCTCGATAACTATACTTTCTAATTCCGGATAATGATTCCAGTGTGACTGCTAAATTTGGAAACCCCTTTCCAAATCCGTCATCAACCATGGCCATGGGTTTCTCGAAATCTATTATCTAAGAACGTATAGGAAATTCTCTTAACACACTACGTTGAGTTGGTAGATCCCATATTGATGCTAACCATTCGCGTACACGACTATACGCACCTAACTTAGGCACACAATGATCAGGCTACGTGATCGGCACCTAAATCAAAGTACGCACACCCATGCACCGAATTCGCCTTAGCATCTCAAGTCTAAGGATTAAATCGTACACTATTATAAGTTTGAGAAACATCCCATCGCCGATGTGCATCTGCGCTTCCACAATGGGTTTCTCTGTTCGGGTCGTTCGATGCGTTCGATCCCCTATCGAACCACCTACTCATATGCACTAGCATCAAATGCCTTGCTCATGAAACGCTACAAATTCACTCCATGTGAATCATGCATATTTATACAAGTCTTTGCGATTCCTTCGATACCCCGTCTCGTTCGGAATCTATGAATTGGAACATTTTTAAGATCACGACCTTAGAGACTGTTTCATGATTGCACTCATACTGAAGTGAATCGTCCCATAGTCTATTGTGAATCAAGGATTTCATCCACTCGCTTAAGTGATTTGCGAGAGATGAAGTTGGCCATTGTTTGATTTACATACTATAAACAAACGAGCGTATTAATTCATTTATACTAGAGAAAGTCTACGATAGTCCTATTACAAGCTAAATATATTGGCTTGCAGGGCACTATCCTTTCAATCTCCCACTTGCCCTAAAGCCAATCACAAACGCTTCTAAGACCCATCTTCCAAAGATGTTCTTCGAACTCTTTTCGTGACAAAGACTTTACTAGTGGATCCGCTAGGTTGTCTTCCGAGTCGACGTGATCCATTATGTACGTCTACTCTACCAATGATTTCTCCAATCAAATGGTACTTTTCTCTCATTGTGTTTAGATTTCTGGTGAGATCTCGAGTCCTTTGCTTTAGCAACAACTCCATTGTTATCACAGAAGATAACCACGAGCTTCGCAATGCTAGGCACTACATCCAACTATTGGATGAAGTTTTTCATCCAAACACTTTCTTTTGTTGCATCCGATGATGCGATATATTATGCTTCAGTGGTTGAGTCAGCAACGGTGCTTTGCTTGGAACCTTTCCAACTTACCGCTACCCCATTGAGGCAAAATATGTATCCAAAATTGGATATATATATTCATCCACATCAGACTGAAAATTCGAATAATTAAATCCTTCGAGTTTTAATTCTCCATTACCACCGTAGACCAAGAACAAATCCTTAGTCTTTCTCAAGAGCTTAAGGATATCTGTTACGGTGGTCCAGTACTCTCCACCGGAGTTTGACTAGTAACTGCTCGTGACACTTGAGCAGGTTCTACGTCTGGTCTAGTACATAGTATAGCATACCAAATGCTATCTTTTGTCGAAACATAAGGTATTTGAGACATTCTCCTTTTATCCTCATTCGATGTAGGGCACATCGATTTGAAAAAGAGATACAATGTCTCATTGGAAGCAATCCTCTCTTGGATTCTTCCATACTAAATCTTTTCAGTATTGTTTCTATGTACTTAGATTGAGAGATTCCCAACATCTTCTTCGATCTATCTCTATAGATACGTATCTCAATACGCAAGATATCTCTCCCAAATCATTCATGGAGAATTGCATGGATAACCATGCTTTCGTCTGCGCTAACATCCCGATATCATCCCAGATAAGCAGAATGTGATCGACATATAAAATATGAGCTTCATAAAGCTCCCACTAATCCTTTTATACACTCAAGGTTCATATTCGTTTTTGATGAAGTCAAATGCCTTGACTGTCTCATCAAAACAAATGTGAATTTGAATGGATTCAGACTTTGCTACTGGAGAAAAGGTTTCATCAAAGTCTGTTCCAGAACTTTGTGAATAGTCTTTTACCACTAGTTGAGTCTTAGAGGTCAACACCTCTCCATTTATTCCTAGCTTGAAGATTCATTCACTACTTACAGGGATAAAATCCCTCGGGTGGATCGACCAAGGTCCATACCTTGTTGGAATGTATGGAATCCAATTCGGGTTGCATGAACTCTTGTCATGCATGCACGTCTACATCCAATGTAGCTTCTTCGTATATGGTGAATCCATATCTTTCTAGATCCTTACGAACTTGATCAGATCTACGAAGTATCGGTGTACTAGATGGTTCAGTAGTTTCTGGATTAGCTCCCACTGTTTGCGGGGATGGGTCCAAATCTTGGAATTCATCAAGTTCCATGACATTCCCTATTTCCTTTGACGAGGATTTCATCAACTGAGGAACGGGTAGTTAGGAGAAACGATTGTTTTTCATTGTCGTGGAACAGGTTGTGACGGCCCGGCTCCGCGGGTCCGTCAAATAACAGTCAAAAAATAATTATTATTTTGAAAAAGAGTTAAAATATCGAATTTTTTTTTTTTTTAATAAAACAGAAACGATAAATTAAAAGTTTTAAAGCGGAAGCGGTTTAAAATAAAATAGGAACAATTTAATTTACTATGTTTATTTTTGACGAAAAAGTAAAATTAATTTTCATAATAGAGGTTTAAAGCGGAAGCATTTGATCACAACATATCAAAAGATTTGAACAAAATCAACCGAGGGAGATAACTAAGTAATTTATGAAAATCTTATATCTTTTACGAAAACATAAATCAACTTTAACGATTCAAATATTCTAAGCAAGGTTTTAACAAAATCGAGAAAGAACTCAAATCGACAACAAAATATAACTACTCTACCAAATACTAGGGTGGGACCGCAATCGCGATGACCTAATCGCAACCCGACTATTGTTTTCCAGAACACCTGAAACTGAAAAGAATGAAACATGGAACGCATAAGTTGATCGTCCAACTTAGTGAGGTTGTGGTGCATTGTGTGTGTGACACATGGATGCTACATAATATATATCGTGAGCATATAAACGAATTAAGCATATATCACATATATAAAATCAAAGCATAGAGTTCAAATAACCAAGAGTTGCTGATGCCGACCTCCACTTACCCTCCATCCTTATTCTGATGTCCATCCAAACACACCGAGTAAGGAGCGACCTTACTATCTGAAGTGCATCGACATGTCTTTGCCAAAGTTCGTCCTTACTCCCCAAGTGTTCCTCCCCACTTGGATTGTAAGGCCAGGCCTACGGGTAACCGTGACAATCCTGCCGGCCCTTGCAGGCCAGGTTGTCATCGGGTCCATATACCAAACAAATAGGGCCCACACAAAATCGGAAACAAACGGAAACATAACATATCAAACAGATATACATTTTACCAATAATAACAATTCATCGAAAGCAATTTAGATATATGGCCAGGTGAACATATTCGCAACTAAGTAGATCTAAATTCGGGTGTAGCATGTATTAGGGTAATCATGTTAATATGCTAAGTGATTCATACAAGTCAACCTATTTGCAATATATACAAGGAGAGTAACATATTTTCAGATTATTCATAGCTAATGTACATGCTTAAACTCGACCTACTAGCATATCAGACCGACACACAAATGAACACACAACGCTAACCTTTGTCGCTTAGTATAGCGACTAAAATTCCACAAATGAAGCGTATCCAAAACCTGAGCAAGTACGTATACAACTTAGAATTTATCTAACAACCTTACTTAAACATAACTAATGAAAATCCTACACAAGGATTTGCTAAACTAACACATCACACAAAAGTGCTTAGAACTTCCGACATTAACTCCACTTAAAAGTAATTATTTTCAAAACTCAAAATACTAATTACATAAAACAGCGCCAAAACAGCAAAATTTTCCCTTCATTTTTCAGATTTACAAAACAGCCCCTAAACTTTTAAAAACATCCATTTTTGCGAAAATTTGGAACAAACTTTAAATTAAAGGATTTTTAACTAAACCCATATCGAAAATCAAATAAAAACAGAGTATTAAGTATCTTGTTATTTCAAAAATGAAAGCTTTAAAAATCCCACGAGTTTAAAACTTTTCAAAAATACCCTCATAGTTTTCAAAAACTTAATAAAATCAACTTTCTTGAAAAATAATTCAAGATCCAAGCATCTAAGCAATATTTAAAAATAATCAAGCATATTTTTCACTATAAAACTGAGATTTAAAATAAGTTTTAATAACTTTTCACCAACTAACAATGAGAAACAAAAAGTTCTTTGATCATAAATTTTCTTCGGTAAAATTTACAAATTTCAATCTTAAAATAAAAGTGAACAAAGCACTACATCAAATCAATTAATCAAAAGTTTGTAAAAGTAACTATGTAAAAACAACGACAAAACAACGCCTTTACCCCTTATTTTCGGATTTACATAAATAACCCCAAAAGTTTCAAAAACTCCCTTTTTGCAAACAACTCGGAGCAACTTTAAAACAAATCATTTTTAAGTAAACTCATACCAAATATCAAACAAAATAGAGATTTTCAGTCTATTTTTACTCCCAAAAAAAATATCACAGCCGTAACCCTTAAACTTTTAAAACCTTTCAAAAATACACCCAAAGTTTTGAAATTTAACAACATTAACTTTCTTACAAAAATAAATCAAGATCCAAACATATAAGCAATATCTAAACAAAACCAAAGTGAAGTCACATTAAATATCTTATAAAAAATTAAACTTAACAACTTTTCACAAAAACTACATGGATAAACTAAAGTTCTTCAATATATACTTTGAAGAAAAGAAAGTAAAATCACAAATATTAAATAACACATGCATAGACGGATTTTTACCCAAAGCAACGAAGGAGATGAAGCTCTCTTCATTTTCAGACCTCCGAAGGTGGTGGTGGTGGCTCCGGTGGCAGTGGTGGCGGCTCCGGTGGTGGTTCATAACAAAAGCCCTCAAATCCTTACTGTTCACGAATTTCTGACGACTGCCGATTCACTCCGGGTGATCCAAACGACGATCCGAACGGTCAATATGTAGCCCCATGTGTGTAGGACCTTCACGCAAAATTTGGGCATGAACCAACGGTGGACGAAGACGGGATTGTCGAAAAACCAAGGCTGTGCTGAGTATATCCGAAAATTCTCTTTCTAAATGTGTTGTATCTTTCCCCCTCTCTTCTTAACTATATCTAAGTATTTTTAAGTTGTAAAGAAGATAAAGTGGGTTTGAGGGAGATATTTAATGGCCTATGAAATCGGATTTTTAGTGTATAGATACATATACACACAATATAGGGAAGAGGTGATTATAATTACTCACCAATTCCACCAATGCATGTCTTTATTGGGTGGTGGAGTTTACTCCACCCAAGGGCATGCCTTAGCAGCCCTTAGGCTGTCCTAGGATAGAAAATTATTGCTATTTAGCAGCCTACAAGATTCTGGGGCAAATTTGCACTTTGCCCCCTAAAGTTTTGAAAACTTACATTTTATCCCCAAAAATAAAATTGTTGTGCATCCAAGCCCGAAATTTTTCAAAAAGGTCTTAATCTAATTTTAAAGTAACTTTTATATTTTTAATTATTTCAAAGTTCAAAAGATCACAAGATTTAATTAAATTGTATATTTTAGTTCAAATTAATGCTCAACTTTGAAAATAAAAAGTAGCACATAAATTTGGATTAAAATCCAATCAAAAGGGTCCGAAATTTTTGGGGCGTTACAATCCTCCCCCCCTTAAAAGAATTTGGTCCCCAAATTCGCTCTTGAGATTCGCGTGGTCCGGGTAACGCCGACGTATCTTCTTTTCTAGCTCCCGAAATGTTTCTTCCTTAGTCTGTGTGCGTCATAAAACTTTTACTTGTGGAATCTCCAGCCTTCTTGATTAAAATGAGTGTGCGAAAAATGTTCTCTCATACATTAGACGTTTTCAAAACTCTGACGTATCTTTTTCTCTAACTCCCAAGTCACATTTTTATACTCTGGCCGATGGAATTCACTTGTTTCTTCATCTAGATGAGTATGCAAACATGTCTTCATTTATACGATAGATATTTCTGAGGATCTTAAGATATGCAGTCAGGTTCACGAGGATGATCGATGTAGTACTTCATATACGTTACGTATAATCATGATGCGATAGAATGGGATACGACGATAATTTCAACTCCTATGCCGCGGATTAAGATTCTTCTCAAAAGAAAAACTACTCACATAACAATATATAAGATCAGTTTAGCCGAGGGAATTCAAAAGGTATTGAATGACATTTGACTTGGGGTTCTCGCAAGGAACAAAATGAGTCAAATAAAGAGACACGATAAGGATTAGAAAAGATGATCGAATCAAGGTGCTCCATACGACAAGACAAGAATTAGCAATGGCAACATATAGAAGAATCAACGAAGATTGCAAAAGGACTGAAATATCGATAAGAAAGATAACCAAATGAATAGTTCGATATAAGTGACAAGGAGAAGGATTAAGGCGCACCGATAAGAATAACAGAAGGGATGAGCCTCACCATTTCAAATGGTGTAAATAAGAAAAATATCAAAGCAAGGATATCGATAAGGATAATAGAAAGTCGAAACAAGTGTCCTGACGATAATAACCAAAACATTAAAGTGAGTTTGGTCATTTGAAAAACAAGTCAAGATAAATGGCGCGGTTTAAAGATTCATTACAATAATGATTGCAACAAGCTGCAATAGGAAACAAGTAAAGCTCAATAGTGAAATCCGAGAACACCGAAATGATTTGATTGACCGAGATGGTGATTAAAATAAGATCAAAACAAACAGAAGGTAAGTCCGAAGTTCAAAAGGAATTAAGAATAAATCGATCTTATTCATGCGGCTCGCAAAAAGGAATGAAATAGTAAAAGGAACAACAATTTATGAATGGACAAAATGAAAACGTGAAGTTCAAAAAGAAACCGAGACAATTCAATTCGTTCAGGAAATTTAAAGATTGCATAATTGAATACAACGAAAAAGAGTGACATGAAATCATATGGATAATTTTAAAACGATCACAACTCAATAAATAGAGTCGGGAAAAAGAAGGACAAGGAATAATAACATTCATAGAATCCGACAAAAATAAAAAATTTTGGTTACGAAGTCGATACGAGAAAGTACTTCATGAAATAAAGAGGGGAAAACTCTGAACGAGTACAAAAATAGGGGATCAAAATAAAAGCTTGATAGGATACAAGAAGTCAATCCCCAATAGACAAAGACATGTTTATTGAGAGTGTAGATAAGCTCTCAAGGAAAACAATCAAGGAGTCAGATTAAATGTAATTAAGGGTACGACTTCAAGAAGCCATATTAAGGATAAGGATAAGGCTAAAATGATTGAAGAAAATTTTATGGTAAATTACACTCCATGAATGAAAAGATACAGTCGGGCAATCGCATTTAGAAACTTCAGAAAAGCACGAGCAAAAATGAAAAGATTAGACATGAACTTAGTGTAGTTTTAGAAATCAAAATGAAGTGACTCGCTATCAATAGTAATTCATAGCTGATTGCAAGGAACGAATAATAGACGAGTTAAAAATCAAGACTGGTGTCAATGATATTTCGTCTATTAAAAGAAAGATTGCATACATAACAATTTGGTTCACCAAAATGATGAAGAAGAGACATCTAGGGATCACAAGCTCAAAAATGAATAAGTACCAACATTAGAATGAGGGCGAAAAAATTAATTTAACGAAAATATGCTCAAGAAGGATTACTGAAGTTGAGAGATCAATTTGGAGATGAATACGTTTAGAATTAGAATTATGAGTTCTGAATAAGGTAAACTCGATAAGGAATTCAAAAGAATTACGGCTATTTTAGTCATTCTACATGTACTTCGAGAAAGGTCGCTTGATTCAAATATTTTAATTTACGAAATTCACGGAGTGCACACATATACAATCATAACCATACAATAAGATCAACAATAAAGTTCAAATAACGTTATGGTATTCGAGATACCACCAACAAAATAATAAATCAAGAAAACACAGAATCAAGCAAAAATAACCCTTAACCTCAAGGACACGTACTATACATATGGTTTCGGTTGCGGTCTTGTCCTAACAGTGAACTACCCAATGTGGGTAGATACCCTAAAGTCATGACGGTGAGTCCCACCTTACTATCACCTCAGTACAAATCCGAGGATCCTATCCTAGCCTTGAGCCGAAGCTCTGATACCATCTGTGACGGCCCGGCTCCGCGGGTCTGTCAAATAACAGTCAAAAAATTATTATTATTTTGAAAAAGAGTTAAAATATCGAAATTTTTTTTTTTAAATAAAACAGAAACGATAAATTAAAAGTTTTAAAGCGGAAGCAGTTTAAAATAAAATAGGAACAATTTAATTTACTATGTTTATTTTTGACGAAAAAGTAAAATTAATTTTCATAATAGAGGTTTAAAGCGGAAGCATTTGATCACAACATATCAAAAGATTTGAACAAAATCAACCGAGGGAGATAACTAAGTAATTTAGGAAAATCTTGTATCTTTTACGAAATCATAAATCAACTTTAACGATTCAAATATTCTAAGCAAGGTTTTAAACAAAATCGAGAAAGAACTCAAATCGACAACAAAATATAACTACTCTACCAAATACTAGGGTGGGACCGCAATCGCGATGACCTAATCGCAACCCGACTATTGTTTTCTAGAACACCTGAAACTGAAAAGAATGAAACATGGAACGCATAAGTTGATCGTCCAACTTAGTGAGGTTGTGGTGCATTGTGTGTGTGACACATGGATGCTACATAATATATATCGTGAGCATATAAATGAATTAAGCATATATCACATATATAAAATCAAAGCATAGAATTCAAATAACCAAGAGTTGCTGATGCCGACCTCCACTTACCCTCCATCCTTATTCTGATGTCCATCCAAACACACCGAGTAAGGAGCGACCTTACTATCTGAAGTGCATCGACATGTCTTTGCCAAAGTTCGTCCTTACTCCCCAAGTGTTCCTCCCCACTTGGATTGTAAGGCCAGGCCTACGGGTAACCGTGACAATCCTGCCGGCCCTTGCCGGCCAGGTTGTCATCGGGTCCATATACCAAACAAATAGGGCCCACACAAAATCGGAAACAAACGGAAACATAACATATCAAACAGATATACATTTTACCAATAATAACAATTCATCGAAAGCAATTTAGATATATGACCAGGTGAACATATTCGCAACTAAGTAGATCTAAATTCGGGTGTAGCATGTATTAGGGCAATCATGTTAATATGCTAAGTGATTCATACAAGTCAACCTATTTGCAATATATACAAGGAGAGTAACATAGCACATTTTCAGATTATTCATAGCTAATGTACATGCTTAAACTCGACCTACTAGCATATCAGACCGACACACAAATGAACACACAACACTCACCTTTGTCGCTTAGTATAGCGACTAAAATTCCACAAATGAAGCGTATCCAAAACCTGAGCAAGTACGTATACAACTTAGAATTTATCTAACAACCTTACTTAAACATAACTAATGAAAATCCTACACAAGGATTTGCTAAACTAACACATCACACAAAAGTGCTTAGAACTTACGACATTAACTCCACTTAAAAGTAATTATTTTCAAAACTCAAAATACTAATTACATAAAACAGCGCCAAAACAGCAAAATTTTCCCTTCATTTTTCAGATTTACAAAACAGCCCCTAAACTTTTAAAAACATCCATTTTTGCGAAAATTTGGAACAAACTTTAAATTAAAGGATTTATAACTAAACCCATATCAAAAATCAAATAAAAACAGAGTATTAAGTATCTTGTTATTTCAAAAATGAAAGCTTTAAAAATCCCACGAGTTTAAAACTTTTCAAAAATACCCTCATAGTTTTCAAAAACTTAATAAAATCAACTTTCTTGAAAAATAATTCAAGATCCAAGCATCTAAGCAATATTTAAAAATAATCAAGCATATTTTTCACTATAAAACTGAGATTTAAAATAAGTTTGAATAACTTTTCACCATCTAACAATGAGAAACAAAAAGTTCTTCGATCATAAATTTTCTTCGGTAAAATTTACAAATTTCAATCTTAAAACAAAAGTGAACAAAGCACTACATCAAATCAATTAATCAAAAGTTTGTAAAAGTAACTATGTAAAAACAACGAAAAAAACAACGCCTTTACCCCCTTATTTTCGGATTTACAGAAATAACCCCAAAAGTTTCAAAAACTCCCTTTTTGCAAACAACTCGGAGCAACTTTAAAACAAATCATTTTTAAGTAAACTCATACCAAATATCAAACAAAATAGAGATTTTCAGTCCATTTTTACTCCCAAAAAAAATATCACAGCCCTAACCCTTAAACTTTTAAAACCTTTCAAAAATACCCCCAAAGTTTTGAAATTTAACAACATTAACTTTCTTACAAAAATAAATCAAGATCCAAACATATAAGCAATATCTAAACAAAACCAAAGTGAAGTCACATTAAATATCTTATATAAAATTAAACTTAACAACTTTTCACAAAAACTACATGGATAAACTAAAGTTCTTCAATATATACTTTGAAGAAAAGAAAGTAAAATCACAAATAATAAAGAACACATGCATAGACGGATTTTTACCCAAAGCAACGAAGGAGATGAAGCTCTCTTCATTTTCAGACCTCCGAAGGTGGTGGTGGTGGCTCCGGTGGCAGTGGTGGCGGCTCCGGTGGTGGTTCATAACAAAAGCCCTCAAATCCTTACTTTTCACCAATTTCTGACGACTGCCGATTCACTCCGGGTGATCCAAACGACGATTCCTACGGTCAATATGTAGCCCCATGCGTGTAGGACCTCACGCAAAATTTGGGCATGATCCAACGGTGGACGAAGACGGGATTGTCGAAACACCGAGGCTGTGCTGAGTATATCCGAAAATTCTCTTTCTAAATTTGTTGTATCTTTCCCCCTCTCTTCTTAACTATATCTAAGTATTTTTAAGTTGTAAAGAAGATAAAGTGGGTTTGAGGGAGATATCTAATGGCCTATGAAATCGGATTTTTAGTGTATAGATACATATACACACAATATTGGTAAGAGGTGATTATAATTACTCACCAATTCCACCAATGCATGTCTTTCTTGGGTGGTGGAGTTTACTCCACCCAAGGGCATGCCTTAGCAGCCCTTAGGCTGTCCTAGGATAGAAAATTATTGCTATTTAGCAGCCTACAAGATTCTGGGGCGAATTTGCACTTTGCCCCCTAAAGTTTTGAAAACTTACATTTTATCCCCAAAAATAAAATTTTTGTGCATCCAAGCCCGAAATTTTTCAAAAAGGTCTTAATCTAATTTTAAAGTAACTTTTATATTTTTAATTATTTCAAAGTTCAAAAGATCACAAGATTTAATTAAATTGTATATTTTAGTTCAAATTAATGCTCAACTTTGAAAATAAAAAGTAGCACATACATTTGGATTAAAATCCAATCAAAAGGGTCCGAAATTTTTGGGGCGTTATACAAGTATCCAATGGATTTCGTTGGATACCCCACAATAATATACAAATTGGATCTACTAGCCAATTTATCTCATTTCTAGTTCCCAACTTAGGTAGGAGATCTCCATACTCAATAGTAAAAGTGCAGAGGTATTTTGCCATATCTTTCTTGGTAAAGCTTTATAGGCACGGACTTTGAAGGTACTTTGCTCAGTATCTTCGATGCAGTCAGGAGGACCAACCCCTAGAATGCATAAGGAAGCTTAACAAAACTCAACATGGATTGAACAATGTCTAACAATGTTCGATTCCTTCTCTTAGACACTCCAATAAGTTGAGGCATCATAGGAGGAGTTTGTTGTATGAGAACCCCATTCTCAGTAAGATAATTGAGGAATTCTTGACTTAAGTATTTGCCATCTCGATTAGATCGAATGGCCGTAATACTATGCCTTTGTTACTTCTCTACTTCGTTTCGAAAATTCTTTGAACTTTTCAAAGGTTTTTCGGATTTATATCTCACTAGATACATATATCACTAACGACCAAAGTCATTAGCAAAAAGGTACGAGGTATGAGTAATCTCCTCTTACACTAACCTTTAGTGGTCCATATTCATTCGTATGGATCAAATCCAAAGTTATTTGGTTCGCTCTTGATTCCCTGTGAAGGGAGATCTGGTCATCTTTCCTGTGAGACATGATTCGCAGGTTGGAAGTTCATCTAAGTTCTATATTTCAAGAGCTTTAGAAGAAACCAACTTTTGAATCCTACTCTTGGAGATATGTCCAAGTCTAGCATGCCAAAGTTGTGGATTATTATCTTGGTATTAATTGAACTAAGCACATTAATTCTATAGAATTGAGTTAACGGTTTAATTCAATTAATTTGCTTCCTTTCAATTAACTCTTTAATTGATTCATCTCCTTTTCAATTAACCCTTTAATTGAAACGTTGCTTAATTAATTAGACTTTCTAATCAATTAAACTAATCAGTGCCTTTCTAAGATTCAGTGGGATAATTCGACTTTTAGACTACTTGCGTTCTTTCGACTACCTTTATGGTCGATTTTAGAAGAGAACAACTTCTTCTTCACATTACTCTTTTTTGACTTTGCAGTCCATGAAGTGTGAACGATCATGACATGTTTATCCTATTTGTCTTTTACCAATACTTTGATTAATTCATGAAATGTGATCAACTTATCAAATAAGATCAGAGTATTTCACGAATCTTTTGAATGAGCGGGAGGAGAATTTAAATGGAGGTCAATGTTAAGATCACTTGCAGGCCTACGTTTAATTGATGCAGTTTTCAACTAGATTGATAAAACAAGGACAGTGATCCTTGACATTAGTTCCTTCACTTATTCTCGAATTTTAAAACAATTCCTTATTGGTCTCGAATCAAACGATTCGAAACTGCTCCTCAAAACAAGCTTTTGAAGTGGAGGTTTGTTTTAGAAGCTTCAGACATACTCCTATGTCGCTTCTTTAGCTCGTTCAATCTTGATGCTTATATGAGGAAACGATCGTTAAGATTCCCATACCCTATAGGTGATTCGTTCCACTTTTGAGACTCGTCCTTATATGAGGAAACGATCATTAATATTCCCATACCCTACGGGTGATTCGTTCCTCCTTTTAGACTCATCTCGGAAGTGCATCAGGCATAGGCTAGTTATTAAAAACATGATTTCGACTTTCGAAATTGAGGACAATCCTCAAGTTTCTATGCCAGTCGATATTTTGATCCAGTTATTTTATAAGTCGAGGATAAATAGTATAATGGATTATTATAGATATCTTAATATCAATTTTAAAGAGAAGACAAATATACAGAGGACTAGTTAATGAATAATACTTATAATCTACGAAGGTTGGACTTCTTATCGTAAAAGTTCTCCCACTATTTTATCGAAACAATTACCCCTTCAATTGTTCGGGAAATCCTATTTCCTAGTAGGTCTTGATGTCCCAGCAGACATTAATCGCACCCACGACTCGTGGCCATACAACTAATTCCCCAGGTAGGCATACGTATTGCCAATTGTGTCTCTACACTACCTTCAAGCTATTTTGCCTCGAATTTCGCACCCATCTAGCACTGCTACATCATGAGTGGTACTACTCGTTAAGTCTAACCCAATCAATCTCGATGAGCAACGGGCCCGGTCATGAAATCCCAGTAACTGGTTATCGGTCGATCATACATGTCCCGACCAGTCCCCACCCTTGTCGAGTTTATTTAATAAACAAGAATCGAGAGATTTCACGTATTGTCCCTTTCTTCGCCTCGGGTGCCAGACTCTGGATCACCTTAATCGATAAGTAGACAACATACGCTAGTCCCTATTGATGGAAGGCTTGGATTTATATAAATACTTCATTTTATTTTAACCCAATATAACTTAATATTTAATTCAAGAGGGGATTTACTGGTTTGAAAGTTTAAGGCAAACTCTCTCGAGATCTCACCGCTTTGATTATGAATTATCTTATTTACGTTCTAATATTCTAGCGCGCATCACTATACAAGCCAAATAATAGAACAAATAAATAAATAAACCTAGCATGCATTTCTAACACAATATGTTTTCGATCGGGAGCCACCTAGGCTTGGGCCATCATTGAGCCAATAATGTTGGCCCAATTGGTCTATCTAATGGGTTCTTAATGGGCCTAGGCTATTACATTAATAACCAAGCATGCATGGCCTTCATTCTCCACTGGGCTTCCTTCTTGCATGTAATGGGCCTCCATCATAAACTATTTAATGTAAAGCCCTAATATATTACATTGGCACAAAAAGGCCCAAATAAAGGCTCGCAGGCCCAACAAAAATCCAAAGCAAAATAAACCAATCACATCTAAGGTCAAGGCTCTTCTCGATCGAAAACCACGTAAACAATTCACGTTAAGCAAAGAAACAAGTAAACACATTTACTAGTATCCTATCTTACTTTAATTATTTTAAACGCCTTTAAAATATTTCTCTAGATTCTTACTTTAGTCTCTACTAATTATAGGTAATCTATATTCGGATAAACAAAACCATTTAATGCATAAAAACAGAATAAAAATTTTCAACTTTTGAAAATTGCAATTCGGCCCCCCAACTTTTGGAAATTGAGATTTGACCCCTGAAGTTTTGGAATTTACAAATTAATCCCAAATTTGAAACAGGGCAGAGGACCGAAAATAAAAATTTTATTTCCAGAAAGAGAATTCGAATTTGCAATTCAGCCCCTGCAGTTTTTGGTATTTACAAAACAGCCCCAAAACTTTCATTAATTGCAAAACAGCCCCAAAATTGAAAATTTCCAGAAATTTCCATTCTGTCCAGAAAGTACACAGTTCGTAAAATCTCAATTTCAGTCCAGGTTTTCCAAAAATTGCTAATCGCAAAAACAGACCTTTATTTTCGAAAAATACAAAATTGGCCCAAAACGTTTTTATGCAATTTTACCCAAAATCAGATCTACCCACAACAAGTAAGAATCAATAATACGAATATAACATGCAATACAATAAGGCAATCAAATTATATTCAGACATTTTCGTATGAGAGTAATGAACTAGGCTCTGATACCACTGATGGGTTATTGGTAACGTCAGAACGTCAAAAGCAGCGGAATTTTAAATTTTTTTATTTAAAATAACCCAAGCAGAATATTTATTCATCTAGTCATACGAAAATGATTTTATACACAAATCGAAACATCCATAGGGTGTTTAGCGATTTTACCTTACCACGGGAACGGTGGTGGTTTTTCTCTGGTCTTCTTTCATATCTGCAGGACTTGGTTCGAGAGAAGCACCCCATATGTTGTGCCTACAGCGGTATCTACACCAACTGGATTGAAGCAACTCCTTTGGATCCACAGGCTCAGAACTAAGATCCAAAGGTTATCAAGCACGGAAGAAAGAAGAGGAAGAAATCGCATGAACCCTGTAGAATTCTACAGGGTTCGGACGACCATCAAGAAGGATGAAAGGCGGAGGCTGATTTTCTTGGAGAAGAAGGGGGCGGCTCCTTCTTGTGTTAGGGCTTAGGTTTTTCACTTATAGAAGAGGTATGAAGAGATATATATTTATAAGAGAAGAATCCTTCTCTTAATAGATATCTCTTCCATGTATATCAAGACCTTTTTCCTTATATCATTAGGAAACAAGATATACATGTATATCTCTTAGATTTTCCTTGTCACACAAGAAAACAAACTCTTCCATTATTTATCTTGTAAAAATCGCCCCTTATCTTCTTAGGAAAGTAGAATCCCATTCTATCTTTATTTCCTTAACTAACTAGGTCTCCTTTAATTAATTAAACTCTTTAATTAATTAGACTCTTTAATTAATTAGACTCTTTAATTAATTAAACTCTTTTAATTAATTCAACCCATTTAATTAATTAATCCAATTAATTAATTAACTCTTCTCCATTAATTAATTAGACTACTTCTAATTAATATTTTTCTCCTTTAAGAATTAACACTTTAATTCTCTAGTTTTGATTTAACTCTTTAAATCAAACTTTCCTTTAATGATTTGTTGCAGTCCAATTGTATTGTGTGTGACCCTCTAGGTTCACCATCAATTGGCCGCGGGCCCACGACTTTCGTGATTTAATTTGCGAGCTTATTAATTGCTCCGATTAATTGAACCCCTTCAATTAACCACTCAAGAATTAATCTTGCTATTAATTCATGAGTACCCACACCTCATGGTCGATGTCTAGCCACAAGCACATGAGGCCCAACTTCAGGTGAATTGATCTCAGTGAACCTTACCTCTTATAATTACCATGTACATATGGTCCTTCTATCGACATAATTTCCCAATCGAGACCTAGGGTGTGTGAATTGATCGGCACCTCTAATTATCTAGATAACTATACTTTCTAATTCCGGATAATGATTCCTGTGTGACTGCTAAATTTGGAAACCCCTTTCCAAATCCGTCACCAACCATGGCCATGGGTTTCTCGAAATCTATTATCTAAGAACGTATAGGAAATTCTCTCAACACACTATGTTGAGTCGGTAGATCCCATATTGATGCTAACCATTCGCGTACACGACTATACGCACCCAACTTAGGCAAACAATGATCAGGCTACGTGATCGGCACCTAAATCAAAGTACGCACACCCATGCACCGAATTCGCCCTCGCATCTCAAGTCTAAGGACTAAATAATACACTATTATAAGTTTGAGAAACATCCCATCGCCGATGTGCGTCATGCGCTTCCACAATGGGTTTCTCTGTTCGGGTCGTTCGATGCGTTCGATCCCCTATCGAACCACTTACTCATATGCACTAGCATCAAATGCCTTGCTCATGAAACGCTACAAATTCACTCCATGTGAATCATGCATATTTATACAAGTCTTTGCGATTCCTTCGATACCCCGTCTCGTTCGGAATCTATGACTTGGAACATTTTTAAGATCACGACCTTAGAGACTGTTTCATGATTGCACTCATACTGAAGTGAATCGTCCCATAGTCTATTGTGATCTAAGGATTTCATCCAATCGCTTAAGTGATTTGCGAGAGATGAAGTTGGCCATTGTTTGATTTACATACTATAAACAAACGAGCGTATTAATTCATTTGTACTAGAGAAAGTCTACGATAGTCCTATTACAAGCTAAATATATTGGCTTGCAGGGCACTATCCTTTCAATCTCCCACTTGCCCTAAAGCCAATCACAAACGCTTCTAAGACCCATCTTCCAAAGATGTTCTTCGAACTCTTTTCGTGACAAAGACTTTACTAGTGGATCCGCTAGGTTGTCTTCCGAGTCGACGTGATCCATTATGTACGTCTACTCTACCAATGATTTCTCCAATCAAATGGTACTTTTCTCTCATTGTGTTTAGATTTCTGGTGAGATCTTGAGTCCTTTGCTTTAGCAACAACTCCATTGTTATCACAGAAGATAACCACGAGCTTCGCAATGCTAGGCACTACATCCAACTATTGGATGAAGTTTTTCATCCAAACACTTTCTTTTGTTGCATCCGATGATGCGATATATTATGCTTCAGTGGTTTAGTCGGCAACGGTGCTTTGCTTGGAACCTTTCCAACTTACCGCTACCCCATTGAGGCAAAATATGTATCCAAAATTGGATATATATATTCATCCACATCAGACTGAAAATTCGAATCATTAAATCCTTCGAGTTTTAATTCTCCATTACCACCGTAGACCAAGAACAAATCCTTAGTCTTTCTCAAGAGCTTAAGGATATCTGTTACGGTGGTCCAGTACTCTTCACCGGAGTTTGACTAGTAACTGCTCGTGATACTTGAGCAGGTTCTACGTCTGGTCTAGTACATAGTATAGCATACCACATGCTACCTTTTGTCGAAACATAAGGTATTTGAGACATTCTCCTTTTATCCTCATTCAATTTAGGGCACATCGATTTGAAAAAGAGATACAATGTCTCATTGGAAGCAATCCTCTCTTGGATTCTTCCATACTGAATCTTTTCAGTATTATTTCTATGTACTTAGATTGAGAGATTCCCAACATCTTCTTCGATCTATCTCTATAGATACGTATCTCAATACGCAAGATGTCTCTCCCAAATCTTTCATGGAGAATTGCATGGATAACCATGCTTTCGTCTGCGCTAACATCCCGATATCATCCCAGATAAGCAGAATGTGATCGACATATAAAATATGAGCATCATAGAGCTCCCACTAATCCTTTTGTACACTCAAGGTTCATATTCATTTTTGATGAAGTCAAATGCCTTGACTGTCTCACCAAAACAAATGTGAATTTGAATGGATTCAGACTTTGCTACTGGAGAAAAGGTTTCATCAAAGTCTGTTCTAGAACTTTGTGAATAGCCTTTTACCAGTAGTCGAGTCTTAGAGGTCAACACCTCTCCATTTATTCCTAGCTTGAAGATTCATTCACTACTTACAGGGATAAAATCCCTCGGGTGGATCGACCAAGGTCCATACCTTGTTGGAATGTATGGAATCCAATTCGGGTTGCATGAACTCTTGTCATGCATGCACGTCTACATCCAATGTAGCTTCTTCGTATATGGTGAATCCATATCTTTCTAGATCCTTACGAACTTGATCAGATCTACGAAGTATCGGTGTACTAGATGGTTCAGTAGTTTCTGGATTAGCTCCCATTGTTTGCGGGGATGGGTCCAAATCTTGGACTTCATCAAGTTCCATGACATTCCCTATTTCCTTTGACGAGGATTTCATCAACTGAGGAACGGGTAGTTAGGAGAAACAATTGTTTTTCATTGTCGTGGAACAGGTATCTAATGGATTTCGTTGGATACCCCACAATTATATACAAATTGAATCTACTAGCCAATTTATCTCCTTTCTAGTTCCCAACTTAGGCAGGAGATCTCCATACTCAATAGTAAAAGTGCAGAGGTATTTTGCCATACCTTTCTTGGTAAAGCTTTGTAGGCACGGACTTTGAAGGTACTCTGCTCTTGACTCAACAACGGGTGCCACAGCTGTTGGTTCTGGAACAGCAATTGCTACTGGTGCAGCAGCAATTGGTTCAAGGATATGCACTTCCGGATCCTTTTGAGGTTGAGCAACCTCAGCTGTAGGTGCAGAAATAGTCTGTTTAACTTGTTCAGCAGCTGACTCCACGGCATCATGCTTCTTCTCAGATCCAACAGGCCTCTCTGCTGTTGGGGGACTTTCCCTTACTAGCTCATAAAGTTCAGTAGTTTCTTCAATAAACGTCATCTTCTTTCTGGCAGTCTTCTTGGTGTAATGGACAGCAGCAGATGTAGCAATATCTTTTAAAGCGCTCCTTGTCCTTTTAGAAACATTTTCAGCTGGCACTTCAGCTGAAACAGTTCTCTCATGAGAGATGTCAAAGGCCATTTGTTCAATCTCCTTAGCTGTCTGATTGATAATATCACCAGCAGCATCCTTATCTTTAGGCGAATCTGTTCTGGCTTGAACAGCTGGCCTGGCTGTTTGAACAGATGCCTTAGGAACAATTGTCTTGCTCCTCTTTGCTTTAACAGCTGGCTGCTTTGGCTCAGCAGCAGCCTTCCTTTTTGGTTGCTCCTCTGTCTTTTCTGGAGTCCCATCAGTTGTCTTTGAGCGAACAGGCTCATAAACCTTCAACTCCTTAGCATTATGTATGACCTTTCCATGGGTCATACCGCAACCAAGATTCATGAACACATGACTAAGAAATATTATGTGGTTGGATTGACAACGCTCCTTGTGATCAGCCAATATGTACCACATGAAAGTTGTCCAGTTCACCTTCAAACCATAAAAGACAGCAATCATGGTATGAAATCTTTTCATCGGCACACTATCCAGCGAGAATGTGCAATTTTCTAATACTTTGGCAACCAAATCTGCCATTCGCTGAAACTCCTCCTTCAGCTGAGTTTTCTTGATGTTTCCAGACAACACTTCATTTTTCTTGGCAGCCAGATTCCAGAAATCTTCCAAGGGCTCAGCTAGAGTAGAGATTTATGTGGAGCCTTCAAGAGATAAGTGATATTTCTCATTCAGCAGCTTGGGAGTTATACAAACTTCTACTCTCCCAACTGTAGTCTTGATCTCCAGCTTCTCATAGTCAGGTTTTACCTTCGAACCATAAAACTCCATGATTTGATCTTTAAACACCATTGTTTCATGGGCCTCCATGAAATCAACCAGTGTAGCAGCTTTGAATTTCTCCAGAATTTCTTTCATTTTTGGAGTGCCAGTCGCGTGATAAGTCAGGTAGTTCAGGAATCTACCTTCAGCATTAGCTTCTTTGGCAGGCATTTTTTCTGAAAAAGAATAAGGAGAGAAACGAGAGAAATTTGCAGTTTGAATTGAAAGCAAAAAAAACTCTAGTATTCTTGAGAATTTTGAGGGTGCGTACAGATTAGTTAGCTGATCAGATCTGAATTTATAAAGGTTGCTTTTATGTCGGTTTCCGTGATTTGTGCCAACCGTTAGATCAGTTACTGAAAAGGTCGATCGTGTGATAGTGATACGCGGATTTCAAAATTCATTAAATATGTCAGACGGGCGGGAATTTGAAACGCCACTTGTCTGTTATTTATAAAAGCGTGTTTCTGATAAAATGTTTTTAATACAACACTTAAATATAAGCTGACATAAATAAACAGATGAGTAAAATAATACTTATCTGATAGATGACTTGTCTGATACAATATATCACTAGTGAAAGCCAATACCTAGTGATCTTCCTTTGTTGTTTGTCAATCCAGCAAGGTAAATAATCTTTAAGTCTTCAAGAATTAAGAACAAATCTTATGATTAAAACAACTTCAACTAACTGTCATTGAAGATTTCATCTATAAAACAAGACTACCGCTAGTCTTACATGTTCTGCCTGAATTCAAGAATTCATCAGTCAACTAGTCTGTTGAGAGTCAGTCTTCTTGAAGTGTAACACTTGTTGCTATCAGATTAGTCAGCTGTTGAACCCAGTCTTCTGATAGGTTCCCCCTCAGCTTATGAATCCAATTTTAACAAGCCCAGTTCCACTCTTAGAGTAGAAAATCTTGCATCACTTAATGGTTTGGTGAAAATGTCAGCGATCTGATTATCTGTATGAACATACTCAATAATAACACTTCCTTTTTCAACATGGTCTCTGATGAAGTGATGTTTGATCTCAATATGCTTAGTCCTGGAATGACTAGTAGTATTCTGAAGAAGTGAGATTGTACTTGTATTGTCACAGTAGATATGGATTCCACTGATCTTGAGATTATAGTCTTCTAGTTGGTGCTTCAACCAAAGTATCTGTGCACAACATGCTCCAGCAGCAATGTATTCAGCTTCAGCAGTAGATATGGATACTGAAGTCTGTTTCTTACTCATCCATGAGATCAGACGACTGCCTAGAAATTGACAAGTATCTGTAGTACTCTTCCTATCAATTTTGCAGCCAGCAAGGTCAGAATCCGAATATCCAATAAGTTCAAATCCTGATTCCCTTGGATACCACAATCCCAATTCTTGTGTGCCTTTAAGATACCTTAATATCCTTTTAGCAGCTAAGAGATGAGATTCCTTAGGATTTGATTGAAATCTCGCACAAACCCCAACTGAATACATAATATCAGGTCTGCTAGCTGTTAAGTATAACAGTGACCCAATTATGCCTCTGTACTTGGTGATGTCAACTGATTTGCCATCTTCATCCTTGTCCAGACGAAGTCCAGTAGACATAGGAACACTAACAGATGAGCTAGTTTCCATACCAAATTTCTTAAACAGATCTTTTGTGTACTTTGCTTGATTAATGAAAATACCATCAGGTAGCTGTTTGACTTGTAATCCAAGAAAGTAATTTAGTTCTCCCATCATGCTCATTTCAAACTTGTTCTGCATTAGCTTAGAGAACTTTTCACACATCTGTTGGTTAGTTGAACCAAAAATAATATCATCCACATATATTTGAACTAACAATATATGATTATCCCATTCAATAGTGAACAAAGTCTTATCTACTTTACCTTTGCGAAATCCTTTAACTAAAAGAAAATCAGATAAAGTATCATACCATGCTCTTGGAGCCTGTTTCAGTCCATAGAGAGCTTTCTTCAGACAATATACTTTGTCTCCATGTTGATAAGCTTCAAATCCAGGAGGTTGTTCAACGTAAACTTCTTCTTGCAATTCTCCATTGAGAAAAACAGACTTCACATCCATCTGATAGACAATGAAGTTCTTGTGAGCAGCATAGGCTGAATAATCTGATCGCTTCATGATAGGATAGTGCCCTGCAAGCCAACTCAATAGCTTGTAATAGGACTATTTTATCTTGTATGAATCTTTGATTTATTAATTAATACGCAAAGTTTATTTATTTGATAAGATAAACTAATGGCCAACTTCATCTTTCGCGAACACATTTAAGCGATTGGTTGAAACCCTGAGATCACTCATGACTATGGGACGATTCACTTCAGTATTGAGTGCAATCATGAAACAGTCTCTAAGGTCGTGATCTCAAAAGTGTTCCAAGTCATAGATTCCTGTCGAGACGGGGTATCGAAGGAATCGTCAAGACTTGTAGGATTATGCATGATTCACATGGAGTGAATTTGTGGAGTTTCATGAACAAGACATTTGATGTCAGTGCATATGACTAGGTGGTTCGATAGGGGATCGAACGCATCGAACGACCCGAACAGAGAAACCCATTGTGGAAGTGCGTAAAGCATATCAGTGATGGGATGTTTCTCAGGACTTATAACAGTGTACGATTTAGTCCTTAGACTTGAGGTGCTAGGGCGAATTCGGTATACGGGTGTGCGTGCTTTGATTTAGGAGCCGGTCACGTAGCCTGACCATTGTGCGCCTACATTGGGTACGTACAGTCATATACGCGAATGGTTAGCATCAAGATAGGATCTACCGACTCATTGTAATGAATGAGGGAATTTCCTGTACATTCTTAGATAATACATTCCGAGAAATCCATGGCCATGGTCAGTGACGGATTTGGAAAGGGGTTTCCAAATTTAGCAGTCACACTGGAATTATTATCCAGAATTAGAAAGTACAGAATCGAGATAATTAGAGGTGCTGACTAATTCACACACCCTAGGTCTCGATCGGGAAATTAGTCGTTAGAGGGACCGTATGTACATGGTACTTATAAGAGGTGAGGTTCACTAATATCAATTCACCTGAAGTTGGGCCTCATGGGCTTGTGGCTAGACATCGACCATGAGGTGTGGGTACTCCTGAATTAATGGGAGATTAATTCTGGAGTGGTCAATTAAAGGAGTTTATTGATCGGAGCAATTAATTGAATATTAATTGCTCGTTAATTAAATCACGAAAGTCGTGGGCCTACGGCCAATTGATGGTGAACCTAGAGGGTCACACACAATACAGTTGGACAGTGACAGTCAATTAAGGAAAGGTTTGATTTAAAGAGTTAAATCAAATAAAAGAATTAAAGAGTTAATTCTGAGAGAGAAATAATTAATTAGATAGTCTAATTAATTAAATATTAATTAAAGAGTTAATTAAAGTGGGAGATAATTAATTAGATTAATTGGGTTAATTTAATTAAAGTGTTTAATTAAATTAATGCAAGACATGGGCCAATTTAATTAATGGCCCAATAGCAAGTCTTGCACACAAAGGGGCTTTGGAGGTGGCTATATAAAGGAGTCTAAGTTGAGACTCAAACCCTAAGCTAAACTAAAACCCTAGCCGCCCCCCCTCACTTGGCCGCCCCCTCTCTCCCTCTTGCTCTCTCCTTCACTTAGATCTAGATCTGGATCTAGATCTGCCATTGACAAACCTTCAATTCCAGTTCTTAGCCTAAGGATTCGAAGGTGTCATTCCATCCATCTGGTGTGGACTAATCTCTGGAGGCACAACACTTGGGGTGCTCAAGTGAACGAAAAAGAGAAGACCGGAGAAACCACCACCTTGCCTGTGGTGAGGTAAATCTCGATTTACCATATTTCAATTTAGTAAATTTGTTGCTAAATTGTATTCAACCTTATTCATATGTGCTAATAAATGTTCTTGGGAATTGGTGTATGAAAAATTGAAAAATTTTATATTCCGCAACGTTGTTTTTGACAATCATACCCATAGAATCCCAACAGTGGTATCAGAGCCAAATTTATTATGCACATATGAAAAGGCCTGAACACATCAAAATATATGGATATATGTGTTTGTTGTGTTCTGATTTTTGATTCTTGCTTGTTATGATGAATTAAATTGTTCGGATCTATGCACTTTTCGGTTTTGGGCCAAATCTGTAATTACCGAAAATTTGAGGGCTTGTTTGCAAATTGCGATTTTTGAAAAATCTGGACAGAAAGTATAATTTTCATTTTCTGCAATTCTGGACCAAATTGTAATTTCTGGAATTTTTTAAAATCTGGACTGTTTTTGCAATTTACGAAAGGTTTGGGCTGTTTTTGCAATTGCCGTAAATTCAGGGGTCTGTTTTGCATTAAACGAAAGTTTCTGGAAATTTTGTTAATTTTCTGCTTGCTGGTCCGATTTGCATGTTCTGGAAATTTTGGGGCTGATTTGAAATTTCCAAAAGTTGAGGGGTCAAAATGTAATTTTCGAAAATTCAGGGGCCGAACTGAAATTTTTCAAAGGTTGAAAAACAGAAACTGTTTTGTGCACTAAAAGGGTTTAGTATATCCGAAAAGTTAATTTTATCATAATTAGTAGGGACTAGAGTGAGAATCAAAGGGATTGTTTTAAAAGGTGTTTTAAAATAAGTTTATGGATTGTTTTAAAATGAGTTTTAAAACTAGAATCTGAAAGACATTTTAAAAGGAGTTTTAAAATAGGATAAGAAATAAGAAAATCTGTTTTGCTTGTTTCTTGCTCTACGTGAACTGTTTACGTGGTTTTCGATCGCGCCGAGCCTTGACCCTTAGGGTAGATGTGATTGGTTAATTTTAATTTGTTGGTTTTATTGGGCCTGCGAGCCTTAAGTTTTTGGGCCACTTTGAGCCTTTGTAATAGATAGGGCTTTACAGTTTTAATTAGATTAGGATGAAGGCCCGTTACAAGCAAGGTGGGAGCCCAAGAAGACTAAAGGCCATGTATGCATGGTAAAATGTGTAATAGTGTAGGCCTCTTTGAAACCTATTAGATTGACCAATAGGACCATCGTCTTTGGCTCGATGGTGGTCCGCATAGGAGGCTCCCGATCGAAAACATACTGTGGTAGCATGCATGCTAGGTGTGTATGTTTTTATTTACGCATTTATATTTTAGCATGTATGGTGATACGCGCTAGTAATTTAGATCGTAAATAAAAGATAATGCATAACTGGAACGGTGAGATCTCGAGTAGAGTTACCTCAAACTCTTAAACCCGAAAACCCCCTCTTGATAATTATATTAAGTCATATTGGGTACATTAAAATAAAGTTTTAATATCCAAGCCTTCCATCAATAGGAACTAGCGTGAGTTGTCCACTTGTCGATTAAGGTGATCCAGAGTCTGGCACCCGAGTCGAGGAAAGAGACAATACGCGAAACTCCTTGATTCTCGTTTTTAACTAAACTTGACAAGGGTGAGGATTGGTCGGGATGTGAACATCGATCATAACCAAGTTATGGGGATTTCATGACCGGGCCCGTTGCTCATCAAGATTGATGGGTTAGACTTAACGAGTAGTACCACTCATGATGTAGCAGTGCTAGATGAGTGCGAAAATCGAGGCAAAATAGCTTGAAGGTTGTGTAGGGACACAATTGGTAATAGTATACCTACCTAGGGAATTAATTGTATGGCCGCGAGTCGTGGGTGCAATTAATGTCTGCTGGGACGTCAAGACCTGCTAGGAAATAAGATTTCCCGAACAATTGAAGGGGTAATTGTTTCGAGAAAATAGTGGGAGAACTTTTTCGATAACAAGTCCAATAGTCGTTAATTATAAGTATTAATTTAGATCAGTCAGCTGAACGTTATCATTCTATTTTGTAGATCATTTTGCGAAAATGTCTAAGAATCCATTATCTATCATCCTTGACACTAACAAACTGAACGGATCAAATTTTATCGACTGGCTAAGAAATTTGAGGATAGTCCTCGACTCCGATCGTCGGAGCTATGTTCTCGATGCCCCAATGCCTGGAGCACTTCCGGAAGGAGTTTCGGAAGAGGAACGAGCCACCCATGCTAGATGGGTTGATGATGATATTCAGGTTCGTTGCCTAATGCTAGCATCAATGACCAATGAGCTGCAGAAACAGCATGCAAAGATGTTGCATTCTGTTGATATACTTCTCCATCTCCGAAACATGTTTGGAGAGAAGTCTCGGACCGAAAGGTTCAAGACGACGAGGGAGTTATTCAATCTGAGAATGGCTGAGGGTTCAAGTGTGAAAGATCACTGTCTTCGTTTCATTAATCTGATTGAAAAATTGGAGAATTTGGAAGTAGACTTGCACGCTGATCTTAGCACTGACCTCTTGCTCCATACTCTACCACGCTCATTTGATCAGTTCGTGTTGAATTTCAACATGGAGGAGAGAAATCTCGCTCTTCACGAACTGACCAATATGTTGGTAACGGCAGAAGCTACCCTTAAGAAGGAGAAATCTGTCTTGATTGCTGAGCAACCCAAGGCTGCAAAGCCAAAGAAGGGCAAGAAGAAGAAGAAAGTGTTCTCTTCTAAAACAACCAAGAAGGTTGTCGAGAAAAAGAGAAAGAGCCCAGAAGATGAATGTTTCCACTGCAAGAAAGCAGGGCACTGGAAAAGGAACTGCCCTGACTACCTTAAAACGGTAGCCAAAGGTATTTTCTTTATTGAAGTTAATATTTCAATTAACTGTGCATCATGGGTGTTAGACACCGCAGCTGGTTCTCATATCTGCAATGATTTGCAGGTGATGGGAGCAGTAAGACCTCTTAAGCCTGGGGATAGGATCCTACGTTTTGGAAACGGAGCAAGGGTTGCGGCAGAGGCCATAGGGGACGTAGAATTAGTTTTTGGCAATTTTACTTTGGTTTTAAAGGACTGTTTGTACGTACCAACAATTATCAAAAACATTATTTCGATTCCTTTGCTGGATAATGATGGTTTTTGTTTTTCCATTTCTAATGGAAATTTTAGCATAATAAAAGGTGGTTTTACTTATGCTAGTGGTACTTTGATAGATGGTCTTTATTCCTTAGAACCTGCTAATTCTAATGTCATGCACATTCAATCAAAGAAAAGAAAACAAGATGATAATAGTCCACAGTTATGGCACGCTAGGCTTGGACATATATCCAAGAGTAGAATTCAAAAGTTGGTTTCCTCTAGGGCTCTTGAAATACAGAACCTAGATGATCTCTCAACTTGCGAGTCCTGTCTCAAGGGAAAGATGACCAAAACGCCTTTTACTGGGAAACCAGAGCGAACCAAACAAACCTTGGATTTGATCCATACCGATGTTTGTGGACCACTGAGTGTCAGTGCAAGAGGAGGATTCTCATACTTCATTACCTTCACAGACGACTACAGTCGTTTTGGGTATGTGTACCTAATGAAGTATAAGTCCGAAGCTTTTGAAAAGTTCAAAGAGTTTCGAATGGAAGTTGAGAACCAACTTGGACACAGTATTAAGGCACTTCGATCTGATCGAGGTGGGGAATACTTAAGTCAAGAATTCCTCGATTATCTTGTAGAGAATGGAATTCTCTCACAGCGAACTCCTCCTAGAACACCACAGTTGAATGGTGTGTCTGAGAGAAGGAACCGAACTTTGTTGGACATGGTTCGTTCCATGATGAGTTTCGCTGATCTACCTTTTTCATTTTGGGGCTTAGCCCTCTTAACGGCTTCAAAGATACTTAATATAGTACCTTCAAAGTCGGTGCCGACGACGCCACACCAAGAATGGTTTGGTAAAGCACCCATGTATTCGTACCTACGAGTATGGGGATCTCCTGCCTATGTTAGGAACAAGAAGGGAGATAAACTAGATAGTAGATCTAGTTTGTGCAAATTTGTGGGGTATCCAAAGGAATCCATTGGATACCTGTTCTACGACCCTAAAGAACGAAAGACGTTCGTGTCTAGGAACGCCCACTTCTTAGAGGATGACTTCCTCACTAAAAGAAGCGGGGTGTCCGTAGAACTTGATGAAGTCCAGGAACTGGACCCATCCCCACAAACAGTGGGAGTTGATCCTGAACCTATTGAACCATCTAGTACACCAGTACTTCGAAGGTCCGATCGAATTCGTAGAGAACCCGAAAGGTTCGGCTTCATCCACGAAAATGATCAATTGGATGGTGATCCAAGGACATACGAAGAAGCTATGTCAGACATAGACTCGGGTGCATGGCAGGAAGCCATGCAATCCGAAATGGATTCCATGCATTCCAACAAGGTATGGACCTTGGTTGATCCACCTGAGGGAACTGTCCCTGTAGGCTGTAAGTGGATCTTCAAGCGCAAGCTTGGAATGAATGGAGAAGTTTTGACTCATAAGGCTCGCCTTGTGGCGAAAGGTTATTCTCAAAGGCCTGGTATAGACTATGAGGAAACCTTTTCTCCAGTAGCGATGTCAAAATCCATTCGGATCTTATTAGCCATAGCCGCGTGGTATGACTACGAGATATGGCAAATGGATGTAAAGACCGCCTTTCTCAATGGAGACATTGATAAGGAAATCTTTATGCAACAGCCAAAAGGCTTTACATCTAAAGGAAGTGAGCATAAGGTATGCAAACTTCAAAGGTCAATTTATGGCCTAAAACAGGCATCCCGAACCTGGAACAAACGTTTTGATGAGACAGTCAAAGGGTTTGGCTTCATCAAGAACGTTTATGAGTCATGTGTGTACAAGAAATTCGAAGGGGGTTCAGTACAATTTATTGTGTTGTATGTCGATGACATTCTGTTGATCGGAGACGATATCAGAACGTTAACGCAGACGAAAGCGTGGTTATCCACGCAATTCTCCATGAAAGATATGGGAGACGCATCTTACGTATTGGGAATACGTATCTATAGAGATAGATCGAAGAAGATGTTAGGACTCTCCCAATCTCAGTACATTAACACTATACTGAAACGGTTCAGTATGGAAGAATCCAAGAAGGGATTGCTTCCTATGAGACATGGGATCTCTCTTTCTAAATCTATGAGCCCTACAAATGATGAAGAAAGAAAGAGGATGTCTCTCATACCTTATGCGTCTGCCATAGGCAGCATAATGTATGCGATGTTATGTACTAGACCTGACGTAGCACACGCTCTAAGTGTTACGAGCCGCTATCAGTCAAATCCAGGGGAGGAACACTGGACCGCCGTAAAGGCTATCCTCAAGTACCTGAGAAGGACTAAGGATATGTTCTTGGTCTACGGCGGTAGTGGAGAATTGAAGCTCGAAGGATTCACGGATTCGAGTTTCCAGTCTGACGTGGATGATTATAAATCCAATTCTGGATATATATTTTGCCTCAACGGAGCAGCGGTGAGTTGGAAGAGTTCCAAACAGTCCACCACTGCAGATTCAACCACTGAAGCAGAATATATTGCCGCATCGGATGCAGCAAAGGAAAGTGTTTGGATAAGAAACTTCATCCAAGAGTTGGATGTAGTACCTAGCATTGCAGAACCCATAGTAGTCTTCTGTGACAACAATGGGGCAATCGCTCAAGCAAAGGAGCCGAGATCACACCATCAGTCCAAACACGTGATGAGGAAATACCATGTGATTAGAGAAATCATTGGTAGAGGAGACATTCAAATGGAACGTGTCGACTCAAAAGATAACGTAGCTGATCCACTAACGAAGCCACTATCGCAAAAAGTGTTCGAAGAACATCTTGTGAAGATGGGTCTTAGAAATGTTTGTGATTGGCTTTAGGGCAAGTGGGAGATTGATAGGATAGTGCCCTGCAAGCCAACTCAATAGCTTGTAATAGGACTATTTTATCTTGTATGAATCTTTGATTTATTAATTAATACGCAAAGTTTATTTATTTGATAAGATAAACTAATGGCCAACTTCATCTTTCGCGAACACATTTAAGCGATTGGTTGAAACCCTGAGATCACTCATGACTATGGGACGATTCACTTCAGTATTGAGTGCAATCATGAAACAGTCTCTAAGGTCGTGATCTCAAAAGTGTTCCAAGTCATAGATTCCTGTCGAGACGGGGTATCGAAGGAATCGTCAAGACTTGTAGGATTATGCATGATTCACATGGAGTGAATTTGTGGAGTTTCATGAACAAGACATTTGATGTCAGTGCATATGACTAGGTGGTTCGATAGGGGATCGAACGCATCGAACGACCCGAACAGAGAAACCCATTGTGGAAGTGCGTAAAGCATATCAGTGATGGGATGTTTCTCAGGACTTATAACAGTGTACGATTTAGTCCTTAGACTTGAGGTGCTAGGGCGAATTCGGTATACGGGTGTGCGTGCTTTGATTTAGGAGCCGGTCACGTAGCCTGACCATTGTGCGCCTACATTGGGTACGTACAGTCATATACGCGAATGGTTAGCATCAAGATAGGATCTACCGACTCATTGTAATGAATGAGGGAATTTCCTGTACATTCTTAGATAATACATTCCGAGAAATCCATGGCCATGGTCAGTGACGGATTTGGAAAGGGGTTTCCAAATTTAGCAGTCACACTGGAATTATTATCCAGAATTAGAAAGTACAGAATCGAGATAATTAGAGGTGCTGACTAATTCACACACCCTAGGTCTCGATCGGGAAATTAGTCGTTAGAGGGACCGTATGTACATGGTACTTATAAGAGGTGAGGTTCACTAATATCAATTCACCTGAAGTTGGGCCTCATGGGCTTGTGGCTAGACATCGACCATGAGGTGTGGGTACTCCTGAATTAATGGGAGATTAATTCTGGAGTGGTCAATTAAAGGAGTTTATTGATCGGAGCAATTAATTGAATATTAATTGCTCGTTAATTAAATCACGAAAGTCGTGGGCCTACGGCCAATTGATGGTGAACCTAGAGGGTCACACACAATACAGTTGGACAGTGACAGTCAATTAAGGAAAGGTTTGATTTAAAGAGTTAAATCAAATAAAAGAATTAAAGAGTTAATTCTGAGAGAGAAATAATTAATTAGATAGTCTAATTAATTAAATATTAATTAAAGAGTTAATTAAAGTGGGAGATAATTAATTAGATTAATTGGGTTAATTTAATTAAAGTGTTTAATTAAATTAATGCAAGACATGGGCCAATTTAATTAATGGCCCAATAGCAAGTCTTGCACACAAAGGGGCTTTGGAGGTGGCTATATAAAGGAGTCTAAGTTGAGACTCAAACCCTAAGCTAAACTAAAACCCTAGCCGCCCCCCCTCACTTGGCCGCCCCCTCTCTCCCTCTTGCTCTCTCCTTCACTTAGATCTAGATCTGGATCTAGATCTGCCATTGACAAACCTTCAATTCCAGTTCTTAGCCTAAGGATTCGAAGGTGTCATTCCATCCATCTGGTGTGGACTAATCTCTGGAGGCACAACACTTGGGGTGCTCAAGTGAACGAAAAAGAGAAGACCGGAGAAACCACCACCTTGCCTGTGGTGAGGTAAATCTCGATTTACCATATTTCAATTTAGTAAATTTGTTGCTAAATTGTATTCAACCTTATTCATATGTGCTAATAAATGTTCTTGGGAATTGGTGTATGAAAAATTGAAAAATTTTATATTCCGCAACGTTGTTTTTGACAATCATACCCATAGAATCCCAACACTTCAAGCCTAGCAACTGGTGCGAATGTCTCATCAAAATGAATGCCTTCTTCTTGACAATAACCTTTGGCAACTAGTCTTGCTTTATTTCTAGTAACAATACCATCTTCATTCATTTTATTCCTGAATACCCACTTAGTGCCAATTACTCTTTGATGAGTAGGTCTGGGAACTAAGTACCAGACTCCATTCCTTTCAAATTGATTCAACTCATCTTGCATTGCTTCAATCCAGTGAGAATCACTAAGAGCTTCACCAATCAACTTAGGCTCGATTTGTGAAAGAAAACTTACAAACATTGTTTCATTTGCAGTTGACCTTCTTGTTTTCACTCTATCCAGTGGATCATCAATCACTAAATCAGGTGGGTGATCTCTGAGCCATCTGTGATCAGGTTGCAAATCTGGATTGTCCTCTTGAATGATCTTGCAACACTACTGTTGGAGTCTCAGTAGTAGTCTGTTGAACAGGCTCTGGTCTGTCAGCTGTTTGCAACTCCTCTGTTAGACAATCAACAGACTGATTTTGAACAGCACTTGAGTTAACAGCTTGGTTTAGATCAGGTAGTATGATGGGTACATATTCTTCTTTTCTTTCCACACTCAATTTCTGAAGGTCAGCTGATATCTCTGGCTTAGCACTTTGATTCTTTTCAGAAGATTGGTTTGGTTCATCAAATACTACATGAATAGATTCTTCTACAAGTAAAGTTCTTTTGTTAAAGACTCTGTAAGCTTTACTAACAGTAGAGTATCCTACAAAAACAGCTTCATCAGCCTTTTCTGCAAAAGCAGTAAGGTGATTTTTCCCATTATTCAAAATATAACATTTACAACAAAAAATCCTAAGATAATGTAAATTAGGCTTTCTGTTGTTCCATAGCTCATAAGGTGTCTTGTTTTGACTTTTGTTGATCATACATCTGTTCTGGGTATAACATGCTGTATTTGTGGCTTCTGCCCATAATCTTTGGGGCAGTTTTGCTTCAGCTATCATTGTCTATGTAGCTTCCTTTGGAGTTCTGTTTCTCCTTTCATCAACTCCATTTTGTTGAGGGGTCCTGGCAGCAGAGTACTCATGATTGATTCCTTTGGAGTTACAATACTCATCAACAGTAGAGTTTGTAAATTCAGTCCCTCTATCTGATCTCATCTTCAATATTCTTTGACTCTTTTCATTCTGGATCAGTTCCATCAGATTGGTAAGATGTTCCTTGCTTTCACTTTTCTTCTTCATGAAAATCACCCAAGTAAATCTTGAAAAATCATCCACAACAGCTAGGCAGTATTTCTTTCCACCATTGCTAATAGGATCAATAGGGCCAAACAAATCCATATGAAGTAACTCCAAAATTCTGGTTGAAGATTGGTGCTTCTTGCTTTTGAAAGTGGACTTCACTTGTTTACCATTCTGACAGGCAGCACAGAGCTTATCTTTGCTCATGACTGTCTTTGGAATTCCTTCTACCAAATCATTCTTTATCAATCTGTTTATGGTCTTGAAATTCAGATGATTCATTCTTTTGTGCCACACCCAACTGATTTCACTTGGTGTAGAAGCCACCAAACAAACATTAGAATTCCTGTCCACAGAATTCCAGTCATAGATATTTCCCTATCTTCTTCCAGATAAGATAACCTTCTTTGTTCCAATTTGTTCAACGTAGCACCTATCTGATGAAAACATTACAGAAAATCCCTTGTTAGAAAATTGACTTATGCTTAGCAGATTGTACTTCTGGCCATTAACATAAGAGACGTCAGATATCTCAATATTTCATTTGATTAGCTTTCCAACCGCAACAACCTTGCCTTCTTTGCTGTCTCCAAAAGTGACTCTTGGACCATTCACAGCAACATCATTCGTCAATTCATGTATGTCTCCACACATGTGCCTTGAACATCCACTGTCCAAGTACCATTTCTTCTCTACTTTACTCCTACTCCTAATCCTAACCTACAAAACAAAATAAAATTGTTTTAGGTACCCTTTATTGAGATGATCCTGGTGGATTAGTGTCACCTTTGACAACCCAAGATGTTGAAGTCTTAGGCTTCTTAGGCTTTTGAGTTTTAGCAGGAGCATGAGCAATTTTTTCTTCACCATAATCAGCAGGCATATTATGTTGATAATCATTATGATGTGAATAATGCTCATAAGCAGGGTAAGATGCATGATAAGCAGGGTAAGCATGCATTGAATGATGAGCAGGATATGCAGCATAGTAAGGTGGATAATGAGGTGCAGCATAATAAGATGAATAAGAAGGTTGCACATAATAAGACTCATTTCCATACCAAGCATCATTATTATAATTTCTTTGCTTCTTAGGTATGCTCTTTACTTGCTCTTTAACAGACGACTTAGTTTTACTAGTCTGATTGGTTTTACTCTTATCAGCAGAATTCTTGGGACTACTCTGCTGTTTAGTTTTACCAGTCTGTTTTTCATTTTCAGGCTTTTTACCCTTTTTAGCCTTAGGAGATTTCTTCTCCTTTTTCTCAGTTTCAAGTGATGTAGATTTAGCAGTTTGAACATATAAAATAACATTACTGTTATCAGCAGATATGAACTTCTCAGTTTTGTTCAGTTCTAAATTCTCTTTTACTAAAGGTGTTCTTTGTTCATTAGATGTGTCTACTAATGCAACAGACGACTTATCATGACAAGATATTATCTTTTCAAGTTCCATGATTTTTCCTTTGTAAACTTCACATTCTGCTTTCAGAGATTCATATTCATGAGGAAGCTTTTTATACTTAGCTGAATCTTGTTGTTTTTCAACACTAAGTTTCAGTTTAGCATTTTGCTTTTTCAGCACAATCATCTCTTCCTTATGCTTTGCAAATTCATTAACAACATCTGCGTTGTTTTTCATCATTTGCTCAAATGAGTTAATAGCTCATCTTCATTTTCAGTGAGAGTTACCTCAGTATCAGAATCCTCTGATTCTTTGGCCATGAGACAGAGCAGTGCAGGTGTCTCTTCTCCAGTAGAGTCATCATTTGATGTCCCTGATTCTGAATTAGACGAGTAGATGGCTGCTATCTTTTCAGCTTCAGCCAACAGCACTTTGCTTTTCTGGTGTGTCCTCTCTTTCCTCGCTTTCTTTTCCTCCTCAGTATACTTTTCAGCTTTAGGATATGGGCAGTCCTTGATGAAATGTCCCAATTTCCTGCAGTTATAGCACATCATTTTGATCCTTACTATCATGAGAATAAGAGGTAGGTTTAGAAGTAGAAGCATTGTTATATTTGTTCTTCATTTTTCTTTTATAGAACTTTTTGAACCCATTTAATAACAAGGCAACATCGCCAGCAGTGTACTCCTTTTTGTTGAGCACTGTGGTCTCATCATATGAGTCCACTTCTCTTATCTTCCCAGCTGATCTTCTCGATCTTTCTGCAAAGACCAGGGCAGCAGTAGGGCCAGAAGTTGAGGTCTCTTCTATACCCATTCTTGGCATTTTATACTCGTACGCCTTGAGTACAGAAAACAGCTTCGTCAGTGAGATCTTCCCCAGATCCCTTGATTCTTCCATAGCTGTGATCTTCATGTTGAACTTGGGTGGCAGCGCCTTTAAGACTTTAAAAGTGATCTCTTTATCAGTGAACGTCTTTCCCAACTTTAGCACGTTGTTCAACACCTTTGTAAACCTTGTATCCATCTGGTCAATGGTTTCTCCAGGTTTCATTTTGAAGTTCTCAAACTTCTCCAGGGCAACACTCAGATTGTGTTCTTTGATTGAGTCATTCGCTTCACTCATGTGACGGACCTTATCCCACATCTCCTTAGATGTTTTGCAATGTTTGACCTTGTCAAACCTTTCGTTGTCGAGGGCTTTGGTCATGATGAAGATTCCAACCTTGTCAAGATTTTTCAGCTTGATTTCCTCAGCTGTCATCTCTTCAGGTTCTTTGTCAACAACCTTATCTTAGCCATCAACTTTGATTGTTTTGGTGATTCTTATCGGACCTTGGGTTATGCACCTGTACATATTATCATTGTAAGCAGCAAGTAAAATTTCCATGCGTATTTTCCAGTCCTCAAAGCTCATACCGCCAATGTGGGGAACAAGGCTGATGCAATCCATTTTTTAAAAAGTTTTTCATTTCAAAAAGATGCTCTTTTGAAAACTTTTGAAAACCTTTGAAAAACACTCTAGGATTAAGCTCGTTGATCAGGCAAATGATTCAGATGAACCACCTGCTCTGATACCACTTGTTGGTCCCAAGTGGCCAGATGAGGTCTAGAGGGGGGGGGGGGGTGAATAGACCTCTAAAAATTTATCTTTTAAAATCTCTAACTATTTCTGTCAGCAGACTAAGCTGGTAAAGAATTGTAAGTAGACTAAGCTGATCTCGCACAAAGCTTTGAACAGCAGAGTTGACCACTCTTCTGATTTTACTTAGCTGATTTTATCAAAATCAGAGTTTCAAATTTACTAACTTGCAGCGGATTTATCTTGTGTTTTTCACAAGTAGTTTTCTTAACTTAGAAAAGATTTTGTCCCCAGTTTTTACAAACTCCTTTTAAAAACTTTTCAACAGTTAACTTATGTGTTTAAATATGCTCTTTTGAAATATGTAGAAAATAATGCAAGTAAAAACACACAGGATGTTTATAGTGGTTATATGGATGAAAATCCTTTAGTCCACTCTTCCAAGTCACTTAGATCTTGGGTTATACTATAAACACACAGCTTACAATATACAATGCTTGCGCCAAACAACAAATGAAATGGCCACAAGTGCGCAATAGGAAATCACAAAGAAAACCTATTCTCTGAAGTAATATCACTCACTAAGATGGATATCTACTTCTCACAACACTTTTCTCACAAAATCACTCAGATTTGTATGTATATTTGTTTATCTCTCTTTTCTGCTTCGTCAACAAATGACTCGACTGATGAGTGTTCTGTTCTTGAGGTTGAGAGTTAGAAGAATTTTGCTTCGGATTTGCTCTCAGATGTGTTGTCTCTTCTTCTTCAACTCTTGAACTGAACTATTTATACTTGAGATTTGAAAATCTGCCCGTTGAGAGATCGACAGGTGTTCAAATCCTCGAGTACTGGTCCTTGTCTCTAAAACGGCTACCTGCGACTGATCACTGTACACTCTGCTGTACTTTCTGTCAGTCCGCATTAAATGCACCAAGCTGATACGAGGTTTCTCTTCAATCTTCGGCATTTATTACTCCAAGTGCATTTATTACCGTTGCAATAACTTCTGATCCACTTCCACTCTGCTGATCGAAATCACTCGTCTGATGTACACTCGGCTGATCCCAAACTGAACTAATCTGATTTGAGTCGGCTGAAAATCAACCAGTCTGATTCCTTTCTTCAGCAACAGATCAGTAGTCTTCTGGACCATATTTGACTCGTTTGAAGTAACTTCTTCCTTGGTCAAATATCTTCTAAGGTTTTAACTAAGCTTCCATACTTAGCTGATGACTTTTGGAAATCATCAAAACCTCCATTCACTTCTAAGTCTTCATCTTCGTCCAACAATAGCACTTATCTGATGAGAAGATAACAGAAAATCATTTGTCACAAAATTGACTTATGCTCAACAGATTGTACTTCAGGTATTTAACATAAGAGACGTCATATATCTCAATGTTTCCTTTGATTAGCTTTTCACACGCAACAATCTTGCCTTCTTTGTGTTCTCCAAAAGTAACATTTGGACAATCCACGGCAGCAGCATCAGTCAGTTCATGTATGTCACCACACATGTGCCTCGAACATCCACTGTCCAAGTACCATTTCTTCTCTACTTTACTCCTACTCCTAATCCTAACCTACAAAACAAAACAAAAAATTGTTTTAGGTACCCTTTATTGAAAGGGTCCTGGCGGATTAGTATCACCTTTGACAACCCAAGATTTAGAAACCTTAGGCTTCTTAGGTTCAGTAGAGTTTGGTGGTGATTTCTTCACTCTTGAATCATCATAATTTTCAGTATTCATATGTTCATGATAATTATTATGAAGAGAGTAATGCTCATAAGCAGGGTACGGTGCATGATAAGCAGGATATGCATGCATCGGATGATGAGCAGGATAAGCAGCATAGTAAGGTGGATAATGAGGTGCAACATAATATGATGAATAAGCAGGTTGCACATAATAAGACTCATTTCCATACCAAGCATCATTATTATAATTTCTTTGCTTCTTTGGTTTACTCTTTACTTGCTCTTTAACAGACGACTTAGTTTTACTAGTCTGATTGGTTTTACTCTTATCAGCAGACTTCTTAGGACTACTCTGCTGTTTGGTTTACCAGTCTGTTTTTCTATTTCAGGCTTTTTACCCTTTTTTGCGTTTGGAGATTTCTCTCCTTTTTCTCGATTTCAAGTGAAGCAGATTTAGCAGTCTGAACATACAAGATAACATTGTTGTTATCAGCAGATATAAATTTCTCAGTTCGGTTCAGTTCTAAATTCTCTTTTACTAAAGGTGTTCTATGTTCAATAGATGTATTTACTGATACAACAGACGACTTATCATGAGTAGATATGATCTTTTCCAATTCTATGATTTGTAAACTTCACATTCTGCTTTCAGAGATTCACACTCATGCGAAAGCTTTTTATACTCAGCTGATTCTTGTGGTTTTTCACCATTAAGTTTCAGTTGATAATTTTGCTTTTTCAGCACAGTCATCTCTACCTTAAGCTTTGCAAATTCATTAACAACATTTGTGTTGAATTTCATCATTTGCTCAAATGAACTAAACATCTCATTTTCATTTTCAGTGAGAGTTACCTCATTGTCAGAATCCTCTGATTCTTTGGTCATGAGACAGAGCAATGCGGGTGTCTCTTCTCCAGCAGAGTCATCATCTGATGTCCCCGATTCTGAATTAGACGAGTAGATGGTTGCTATCTTTTCAGCTTCAGCCAACATTACTTTGCTCTTCTGATGTCTCCTCTCTTTTCTTGCTATCTTTTCCTCCTCAGTATAAATCTCGGCTTTAGAATATGGCCAGTCCTTAGTGAAGTGTCCCAATTTCCTGGAATTGTAGCACATTAGTTTGGATTTAAAGTCATCCTTACTATTATATGAAGTAGAGGTAGGGTTAGAAGTAGAAGCATTGTTATATTTGTTCTTCATTTTTCTTTTGTAGAACTTTTTGAACCCATTCAGTAACAACGCAACATCGCCAACAGTGTACTCCTTTTTGTTGAGCAGCGTGGTCTCATCAGATGAGTCCACTTCTCTTGTTTTTCCAGCTGATCTCATTGATCTTTCTGCAGCAACTAGGGCAGCAGTGGGGCTTGAAGTTGAGGTCTCTTCTATTCCCATTCTTGGCAGTTTATACTCGTACGCCTTGAGTACAGAAAACAGCTCCGTCAGAGAGATCTTCCCCAGATCCCTTGATTCTTCCATTGTTGTGATCTTCATGTTGAACTTGGGTGGTAGCGCCTTTAAGACTTTAACATTGATCACTTTATCAGAAAAGGTCTTTTCCAACTTTAACACGTTGTTCGATGCCTTTGTAAACCTTGAATCCATCTGGTCAATGGTTTCTCCAGGCTTCATCTTGAAGTTTTCCAACTTCTCCAGGGCAATGCTCAAGTTGTGTACTTTGATGGCATCATTTCCTTCACTCATATCACGGACCTTATCCCACATATCTTTAGATGTCTCGCATTGTTTGACCTTGTCAAATGTGTCATTGTCGAGGGCTTTAGTCATGATGAAGATTCCAACCTTATCAAGATTACTCAGCTTTATTTCCTTAGCTGTCATCTCTTCAAGTTCTTTGTCAACAACCATCTCTTGGTCATTAACCTTGACTGTTTTGGTGACTCTGATAGAACCATTGGTTATGCACCTGTACATATTATCATTATAAGCAGCAAGGAAAATTTCCATGCGTATTTTCCAGTCCTCAAAGCTCATTCCGCCAATGTGGGGTACATGGCTGATACAGTCCATTTTTCAAGAAGTTTTTCTTTTAAAAAAGATGCTCTTTTTAAACTTTTGAAAACATTTGAAAAATACACTAGGATCAAGCTCGTTTATCAGGCAAATGATTCAAATGAACCACAGGCTCTGATACCACTTGTTGGTCCCAAGTGGTCAGATGAGGTCTAGAGGGGGGGGGGGGGGGAATAGACCTCTTAAAACTTTCAAAAATTTCTCTAACTTTTCTTATCAGCAGAGTAAGCACTACAAGAAAAGCAGCTTTTTCCGACGGAAATTTCCGACGGACAACGAAATCCGTTGGAAAAATCAATTTTTTTAAAAAAATATTAGAAAATCATTTCCGACGGGTATATTCCGTCGGAAATTATATTTAAAATAATTAAAAAATATATTATATAATTTCCGACGGGTATATTCCATCGGAAATTCTATTAAAAATAATTAAAAAATATATTATATAATTTCCGACGGAATATACCCGTCGGAAATGACATTTAAAAAATCCAAAATTAAATTATATAATTTCCAACGGGACATATCCGTCGGAAAATATTTAAAAATAAAAAAAATAAAAAATAAAAAATTTTCGACGGATTATTGCCGTCGGAAAATATATAAAAAATATATATATATGTATTAATAATTTCCGACGGAATTAATCCGTCGGAAAACATTTAGGAACAAAAAAAAAGAAAAAAATAAATAAAATTTTCCGACGGATTATTCCGTCGGAAAATATATAAAAAAATAAAAAAATATACTAATAATTTCCGACGGAAATAATCCGTCGGAAAACATTTAGGAACAAAAAAAAGAAAAAATAAATAATATTTTCCGACGGATTATTTCGTCGGAAAATATACAAAAAAATAAAAAAATATACTAATAATTTCCGACGGAAATAATCCGTCGGAAAATATTAAAAAAATAAAGACCTCAATAAATTGAAATTTTCCTATGGGTTATATTCGTCGGAAAATATATATAAAAAAGAACAAATATATTTATAATTTTCGCTGGCCATAATTAAAAGGAAAATATTATGAAAAAAGATCGGTCTAAATAATTATTAAAATATCCCGACGGGACTAATCTATCGAAAATTTTACTTAAAAGAAAAAAGTGTTGACTTTGGTCAATTAGACCTCCAATTCGAGAATCGATCGATCTAATTACGAATAACCTCAATGAACATAACCCCGAGTCAACAGTGTTGAGTTTGGTCAATTAGACCTCCAATTCGAGAATCGATCGATCTGATTACGAATAACCTCAATGTACATAACCCCGAGGTCAACAGTGTTGACTTTGGTCAATTAGACCTTCAATTCGAGAATCGATCGATCTGATTACGAATAACATCAATGTACATAACCCCGAGGTCAACAGTGTTGACTTTGGTCAATTAGACCTCCAATTCGAGAATCCATCGATCGAATTACGAATAACATCAATGTACATAACCCCGAGGTCAACAGTGTTGACTTTGGTCAATTAGCACGAAATTTAATTAAAACAGTTTTTTTTTACCGGCTTAAGGGCGTTTTGCACGATTTTAGTAGTTCTTTATTAATAAAACAATTTTAATTATAAAAATTTAATCAAGCTATGGTATTTTAAAATGGGTGAATAATAATTTTTAATTAATTTGAAAAATGAAAAAAAAAAAAAATTTGAAATTTCCGACGGGAACGTACCCGTCGGAAAGCTGCGCGACTAAAACCCTAGCCGCGCAGCTTTCCCTCATTTCTTTCACTCTCTCCTTCTCTTCTCTTCTCTTCTCTTCTCTCCTCCGCCGCGGCTGCAAACTCCACCGCCACCACCCATCCTCCCACTTCCCTCTCTCTCTCTCTCTCCTTCTCCCTCTCCCTCGACGGCCACCGCGTTTTCCTCTCTCTCCCACCGCTGAAACCACCCCTGCCCCTGCCCCTGCTCCGTTGTCGCACGCAGCCCTTCGCCGGATCTCCACCCCTGCCCTGCTCCACCCGTACGCCGCAGCCCGTCGCCGGATCTCCACCCCTGCCCTGCTCCACCCGTACGCCGCAGCCCGAAGAAGAGCCCGTACTCTCTCTCTCTCTCTCTAAATTTATATATACATATATCTATATTGTTGTATATATGTTTCTGTATGTGTGCGTCTTTGGTCTTTGGTAAATGTATTGGTAAAGGTGGAGACACATTCAATCTCTTAATTGAAATTTTTAGATTTGTACTAATTCTGATATTGAATATTGGAGAAAAGGTTGAATGATTAATTCTTCATTGCATCATTAGAATCCCATTTTTTCGAGAAACTTCTGTAAGAAATATCCAAATTGGAATTGATAGGATTGTCTAAAGTAGTTTTAGGCAGCTCTTGGTACCCTTTTGAAACACAAAATTTGAGATTTCTCAAAGTTTTGTGAAAATATTGTTTGGTTTTGTCAAAGGTTTCTTTTATCAGCATTTTTGGCTTCATTTTTGGATTTCTGCTCATCTTTCTTTCACTATCTGCGGGGGCAGAGAGTTGAATTTGTTGGCTTTTGTTTTGGTGCGTGTGCTAATACAAGATGGAAATAAAGACAAGTTTGGATTACAGACAAATGTCAATGAACAAGGGACAAACTTATCAGTTTTGGCTTCACATTAGTGTTGTCCACTAGAGAGTTATAATTTGAGACAATTTTGAATATAAACCTGCCAAAGACTAAGGGAATCTTGTCATTATTTAATGTTTTTCCACTAAACCCCAAAGGTTCCTAACTTAAAAGTTACATAACTGTACAAGAAAATAATATTAATTCTCACTAACCAATACTTGACTTGATCTTGTATGATAGAATTAGCGTAATTAATGATCGATTTGATGGAGGAGCCATAATTTCTCTTTACAGCAATAAAGAACTAGACTTAATCATTTTTGTAGTAAGCGTTACTCCAAGTACTTTGTTATAAATTTGCTTAAATTTCTAATAATAAAGAATTGTGGATACTAGATTTAATAAGTGACATTTATATGGGGGAGTTATTAGGGCCCCTACCCTTTTAAGAAGTTAGAAAAATCTGAATTGTAGGTACATGCCTACATTTATTCTGTATGTTTCTGAAAACGTATATGTCTTATTCTGTATGTGTCTGAAAATGTATATCACTGCTTTATGAGAAATTAGTTTTGAAAAAAAAAAACTTGCTTAAGAAATTGATTATTTGTTATGAAACATAAAGAATGAAACTTAAATGTTTATATTATAACGTGGCTAGCTTTTCATCCAAATATGGAATTGTTGAGATCAACACAAAAAGCACATTATTCCGGAGCTACTTCTTCCGACCCGGAGCTTGTGACGAGACTTCAAACTCTCGAGGAACAGGTATCTCAGAGTCAAGCAGTGATGGATGAATACACCAGTATGAAACAAGAGCTTGCGGATAAACGACGGGAGATGGAAGCAAATCGTCGAGAGATGGAGGAATTCCGACGTATGTTTAGCCAGTTGCCTACCAATATGATGCATAAAAAACTCCAGAACCCACAATAATCTAACGACTCTGATGATTGATACTGTTTATTTTCCTACTATGATGATTGATACTGTTTATTTTCCTACATATTTGAACTATCCGGGTGATGGTTGAGACTAATTTATGATTATTAGATTTTTAATTTAAATTTGTTGAATGGTGTATTATTATGAAGATTATTGAGATTATTATGACTATGATTGAGATTAATTTATGACTATTAGTTTTCAATTTAAATTTGATGAATGGTGTACTGAATATATAAACGGGATAAAAAAATTTAATTAATTAATTTTTTTAAATAATAATAATTAATTTCCGACGGAATATTCCGTCGGAAATTAATAAATAAAATTATTTTTTTTAAATAATAATAATTAATTTCCGACGGAATATTCCGTCGGAAATTAATAAATAAAAATAATTTTTTTAAATAATATTAATTAATTTCCGACGGAATATTCCGTCGGAAATTAATAAAAATTTTATTTTTTTAAATAATAATAATTAATTTCCGACGGAATATTCCGTCGGAAATTATGGTCAAACAGTTGACCCACAATAATTTCTGACGGAATTATCCGTTGGAAGTCCCGTCGGAAGTTGTCCGTCGGAAATTTTTCGACGGACTTTCCAACGAACTTGGGCCGCCGGAAAAATCCCGTCGAAAAATCTCCGACGAGCATATTTCCGACGACGTTTCCGACGGACGTTTTCCGTCGGAAAATGCCGATTTCTTGGAAAAATCCGTCGGAAATTCCGTCGGAAATCCTCGTTTTTCTTGTAGTGAAGCTTATCAAGAACGCGTAAGAATACTTCGTTGATTGCGCACTTAGCTTAATCAGTTTAGTTGACCACTCGTCTGATGTAACTTATCTGATTCAAATATTATCAGAGTTTGAAAATACTTGTTGGCATCGGATTTATCAAATGTTTTTCAACAAGTTGTTTTCTTCCTTAAAAGATTTTATCCCCAGTTTTTCAACTTCTTTTAAAATCTTTTATTAAGTTAGTATGTTTGAAGTTCTTTGAAAATATGCAAGTTAAATGCAGTAAACAAACACACAGAATTTTTATAGTGGTTGTATGGATTGAAATCCTTTAGTCAACTCTTCCAAGTCACTTAGATCTTGGGTTATACTATAAACACACAGTTTATAACATACAATGCTTGCGCAATTCAACAAATGAAAAGCCACAAGTTCACAGCAGGGAATCACAATGAAAACCTACTCTCTGAAGTTAGATCACTCACTTAGATGGATCTACACTCCTCACAACTTTCTCTTTTACAGAAATCACACAGATTTATATTTGGCTTTGTTTTCTCAACTCGGCTGTTGTCAACAAATGACTAAGCTGATGGTGATCTGTATTTGAGTTTTGAGACTTAGAAGATTTTGCTTGCTTCGATTTTTCTCTCAGTTGTTGTGTATCTCTAACTCTTGAATTCAGATCTATTTATACTTGAGGTTTGAAAATCTGCCCGTTGAGAGATCGACAGGTGTTCAAATTTTCCTCGAGTACTGGTCCATGTTTTCAGAACGGCTTCTGCAATTGTTCACTATACAATTCTGCTGTACTTTCTATCGCATCGCATTAAATGCACCTTGTTGATCCGAGGTTTCTCTTCAATCATTGGACTTTAATACCCTTCTCTTACAGCATTTATTACACCTAGTGCATTTATTACCGTTGTAATAACTTTCTGATCTCTTCAACTCTGCTGATCGAATCTACTCGTCTGATGAACACTCTGCTGATTCAAACCGAACTTATCTTATTTGACTCTGCTGAAATCCCCCAGTGTGATTCCGAACTCAGCATCAGATTAGTAGTCTTCTGGACCAAAATTCAACCCTTCTGATTTTACTTATCTTCTCAGATTGAATTTCCCAGTGGTTGCTAAGCTTCCATTACTTAGCTGATGACTTTTGGAAATTATCAAAACCTCCCTTCACTTCTAAGTCTTCATCCAACAATTTATAAGAGTACTGTGTTAAAAACGCTTTATCTAAAACACGCTTTTATAAGTAAAAGACTAGGGACGTTTCGTTTTCCCTCCTAGTCTGACAAAATTTATGAAATTTGAAATCCGTAATTGTCGCACACACTATAAATCCAAATCTGATCAGATGAGTGACTTTACGCATCTCAAAAATTTCAACTCGCAAGAACTACTAATCTTCTCTGTTTTCTTGTGAGATTTCTTTTGAACTCTACACTAATTTCTACATATATCATGGGTTCCAAAGCTGCTGCTAATGCTGAAGGAAGGTACCTCAATTACGAGATGTATCACGCTACTGGTACGAAACTCATGAAGGAGATTATGGAGAAATTCAAAGCCTCATCACTTGTGAATTACATGGAAGCACATGAAACAATGGTGTTCAGTCCAGAGGTTGATGAATTCTATGCTAGTGCAAAGGTTGATTTCGAGAAACTGGAAATCAAAGCCAAAGCCGGAGGGAAGGATGTTTGCATCACTCCAACTGTGTTAAGTGAAAGGTATGGCTTGACAAACGAAGGAGCCACTGATCTCTCAGTGTTGGCTACTCCTTTAGAAAAAGATTTCTGGAAGGTCGCTACTAAGAAGGGTGAAATTCTTACCGGTTCAGTCAAGAAGACTCAACTGATTGACGAATTTCAAAGGATGGCTGATTTGTTTGCCAAAATCATTGAAAACTGCACCAGTGCACTTGATGGATTGCCCAAAAGAAGGATGTACTCAATGATGGCAGTTTACTGTGGAATGAAGGTGTGGCTACGTATGTGTTCTATGTGATAGCAGATCACAAGGAGACATGACACTATCACCATAAAATCTTCTTAAGTCATCTGCTGATGAGTTTAGGCTTTTGAATGACTGATAGGAAAGTCATTCATAGAGCAAAGGAAGTTAAGGTTTATGAAGCCATCAAAGCAGAAACCAAACAAAAAGTTACGCCTGAGAAGAAACAGCAGAAAAGAAAAGCTGTTGAAGCTAAGGAGCCTGCTGTTAAGGCTAAGAAAACAAAGGCTGATGTTAAGGCTGCTAAGCCTGCTGTTCAAACAGTAGCTAACCCTGTTGTTAAAGCCAGAACAACTAACGTTGCTGATGCAATTATCTCTGAAGTTGCCAGGGATATTGATGCTGCCTTTAGAGGACTCTCCTGAAAGAACCATTTCAGAAGAAGCTTATGCTGAAAACATCTCAAAAAGAACAAGAAGTGCAATAAAAGATACTGCTGCTACAAAACTTGTTCACACAAAGGCAACTGCCAGAAAAAGGATACACTTAGCAGAACATCATGTTACCTTTTCTGAGCAAGTAAGGGAAGATCATCAGTCTGCTGAAAGACCAGTAGAATCAGTGAAGGAGTCTGATACTGCTAATCAGACGACAGCTGAGGCATCTGCACCACAAGGTGATCAGTCTACTGTTCCATCAGCAGTAGTCACTGAAATACCAGCCGCCAGAAGGAAAATAACTGGTAAGGCTAAAGTATCACGTTACCACAAAAAGAAAAGAGAAGAGGCTGAGCAGAAGAAGAAAGATGAATCTGAGCTAAAGGTAGCTCTTGAAGCCAACAAAGCTGAAGCTGAAGTCAAACAAATGACTGAAGCAGAGCTACCCGCTAAGGAAGAAGAAGACCTAGCTAAAGCTCTTGAAGCAAGCAAATAGGATTCTCATGGCCCTAGACAAAGTGGTGGAATCGTGATTGGAAAACTCAAAGAAGGTTCTGTTGTGTTACCTCGTCCTCAACTTGTAAGGATGAAGAAGAAAGCAGTCAAATATGCACTAGAGAAAGTAAAAAATGACCAAGCTGTCTTTGCAAGATTTGAAGAGGAACTGGAGAGATACAACAAATTACTGCAAACCAAGAGTACTTTCCTCGCAGAAAAAATCAGATACAATCGTTGGAGGGAGTACAGGTTGGCTAAGTCAAAGGAAGAGATCCTTGCTTGGCAGGAGTTTGCTGATGAAGAAAGATGGGTTCTAAATTGGCTGCAAACGAATTCCATCAGACAAGCACTGGATTCAGACTTCTTTCATGACCGAGTACATGAGTACATCAAAATCATCATACTGAAGGAATCTACAGTGCTTACAGAATCTATGACAAACAAACCCATAAGAGGTAAAGATTTGAGTGAAAGGGCTATAAAGATTGTCGTCTGTGTAACCTTGGACAAATGGATTGAAAAATCCAGATAAGGAAAAGGAACATCCAGTGATCTGCCAACTCTACCAAGCTTACAGCAAATAGGTTTTGGTTCAGAAATCAGCACATACCAAGAATCAGATCACTCTCATCAGACGACTTCACCGTCTATACCTGCAAATTTTATTTATCATAAAACAGTCGTGTCTACTGATGGTGTTGATTTTATCCATATTACAGATGCTGGTGCTAACCTGAATCAAATCACTGCAAAGGACTCATCTGAGGAACAACACTGCTGATCCTCAAGTTCCCCTAGATGAAGTACTTAGAGAAAATGAGCCTTTAGCCATCAAGTGGAGAGCTGAAGTCACTCCTGAAAATCAAGAAAGTGCCATTCCTTCTAATCTTATTGACGATGTTCAATCAACCATTATGACTTCCATGAAGGCTCTGATTGAAAGCGCTTTAAAAGAGATGTAGGAAAAGAACAAGGAAATGCTTAGAAAATTTGAGGAGGCTGCCTCAAATCTTGTTCAGAGCACTGTTGCTAACCTACCCAAGTCTGCTGATACAACATCACTGATACATGAAGATCTGAACAACATCAAAACAGAGGTTCATACAATAAAAGGAAGATGTTCAGAGGTTCGGTGATAGAGTTGAAAACAACCAAGCTGGCTGGAAGCAGATAAATCTTGTTGTGGCAAATGTTATGGAAGCTGCAGAGGAAAATACTTCAAATACAATGCAAGCATTTACCTCAAGCATAAATCTAGTACTTCAGTTCCAATTTCAGCTAAGTGAGAGCAATGAAATTGTGCTGCACCAATCTGAAGCACTACATTCTAAGCAACAACAACAAGAAAAGCAACTGTCTGCAATGGATCACAACATCAGACTACTATGCAATGCAGTCAATATTACTCCTGTTCAAGCTGAGAAACTCGACCCTGCTGATGATGACAAAAAGGGGGAAGAGGAATCTGCTAACAAGAAGAATGTTACTATAGAAGCTACTGAAGTAGTTCAAAGTTCTGAAGAGGCAACAAATAAGCCTGCTGAAGATACTAAGGTTGTTGATGAAGCTGATCAGACTGTTGATGCTACTGATAATGTTGATGATAAACTGATGAAGAACCCAAGGATGCGGCAAAGGAAGACAAAGGATTGCTGCTTCTAAGGATTCTGCTGAAGAACAACTAGATCTATTCAGAAAAGTTAAGAGAATAGAAGAAATTAAGGCTAGACTTGATGCTGCTGAAAAGGAAGAACTTTTAGAAAAAGCCAAGTCTGTTCTAAATTTCTCTAGTGAAGAAAGTTATGAAGAAGAAATTATAAAAGATGAAGATTAAGAAGACTATTTTTTCATGTAAAACTTTTATAATTTTCTATCTTTTTGTAACTTTTTCAAATCTTGTAATCTGATGTAACAAGTTCAATATTAATGAAATACTACAAGTAATCCAACTTAATTTCTATCTCAGAAATTTTGTGGGGAGACTTAACTTTAGTTTAGTTACAGGTACTTAGCTGAAATTTTGTCATCATCAAAAAGGGGAAAATTGTTGGATGAAGATGAAGAAGTGAAGGGAGGTTTTGATGATTTCCAAAAGTCATCAGCTAAGTAATGGAAGCTTAGCAAGCCTCTGAGAAATTCAATCTGAGAAGACAAGTAAAATCGAAAGGGTTGAATTTTGGTCCGGAAGACTACTGATCTGATGCTGAGTTCGGAATTCGACTGATGGATTTCAGCAGAGTCAAATCAGATGAGTTCGATTTGAATCAGCAGAGTGTTCATCAGCAGAGTGGATTCGATCAGTAGAGTGGAAGTGATCAGGAAGTTATTACAACAGTAATAAATGCACTTGGTGTAATAAATGTTGTAAGAAGAGGGTATTAAAGACAAATGATTGAAGAGAAACCTCGGATCAGCAAGGTGCATTTAATGCAACGTGACAGAAAGTAGAGCAGAACTGTACAGTGAACAGTTAAACAAGGACTACTGCTCGAGGAAGATCTGAAGATATGTCTTACTTCGACGGACAGAAATTCAAATTCGTGAGTATAAATAGATCTGCATTCAAGAGTTAGAGACAACCACAACAACTGAGAGAGAACTCCGGCGAACAAATTTTCTAAGTCTCAAAAACTCAAGTACAGATCACCATCAGCCGAGTCATCTGTTGACAAAGCCGAGTTGAGGAAACAAATCAAAAACAAAAATCTGAGTGATTTCTGTAAACTGTGAGTGTTGTGCGAAGTGTATATCCATCTTTGTGAGTGATATAACTTCATAGTATAGGTTTTCTTTGTGACCTCCTATAGCGAACTTGTGGATTTATCATTTGTTGTAAAAGCGCAAGTAGAGTGTACTATTTACTTTGTGTTCATAGTATAACCCAAAATCTTCATGATTTGGAAGAGTGGACTAAAAGACATTCTTGTCTATATAACCACTATAAAAATTCTCTGTGTCTGATTACTTGCATTTTTACTTGCATATTTCCAAAAGCATACAAACACTTTGAGCAAACTAAATTTTTTTAAAATGAGTTTAAAACTGGGGACAAAAATCTTTTAAGTAAGAAAATAACTTGTTTAAAAAACACTTGACAAATCCGCTGCATACAAGTTTCAAACTCTGATTTGAATTGAAACAGATAAGTAAAATCAGACGAGTGGTCAACTTCGCTGTTTAAGCTGAGTGCGCAATCAAGGAAAAACCTGAAGAAAGTAAACACATATTTGGTATAAACCAAATAGAACAAAGGAAAATCAAGCACATATTTAAACTCCCAATAGCAAAAATTGCCCACAAAAAATGGAACATATATATAGATATACAAGGCTCATATGTAAGTCCAATGTTGATTAATGTCAAAGAAATGCTTCTATTCAACAAACAATCGACCATGATTAACCACGGAGATTTGGACCAAACCACAGCAACAAGCCTAATCAAGTAAAATGACAAAATTAAAGCAAAAGTTGCAGTAATCAACCTTGAATTTATCCCTAAATCGAACACCCATCCTCACCACTACAAGCAAAAACCAAGAAAATATTCTCACATATCAACCAAATCAATTACCCCCCAATCAAATATGAAAATGGACCACAACAAATGAGCAAGAAATTGCAAGAAATTAACCTAATTGGACAAGATGAAATTAAGGTTTACTGAATTGAGTAAAAATTGTGAGTAAAAGGCCTTTTATATTAAGAAATAAAAGGTAATCAGCAAAACTACCCCTGAAGAAAAAGCTTTGTTTAAAATTGACCCCGACCTTTCACCTTGGTAAACATTTTCGGATTTTCTCAAAATACACCATTCCACTCGATCGATAAAAACCAAATTGATTTAAAGTGCATCATTTCGGAGGTTGATAATTTAAAATCAACCCATAACATTAAGTTCATTTGAGTAGAAAGTTAATATACTTCTATGACATTGATATCTCTCAAGCACAAGAAGTGGGGGACTTTTGTTAATTAAAATCTCCAAAAGACCAATAAAATCTTTTATATTTAATTTTTTCATTTTTTCCAAGACATTAAGTTTTTGATCAAAGTGGCATATTTTGGAGCATTGGATCATCAAACCCAGATCATGTCCATGTGGTCAATTATCTGCCATTCAATCAGGATTAATCATGGACCGTCGGATCAACCTTTAATAAAGTAGATCATGTGGCCCAAATTCCATATTATCCTATTGGACCAGAATACCCCCGGCCGACCACGAAATTACCTTATTACCCCATAATTTTTGCCTATAAATACCCCCTTCATTTCAGGAAGAAATTAAGTGAAAAAGAAGCCGACCAAAGGAAACCAGAAATTGATCAATCGCAAAACATACAAGTTGATCAACCATAGCAAGATAGAACGCAATTGACCAAGAGAAAGGAAGGCCAATCGCCCAAGACCAAAGAGACCTGGACCACCTCGATCAACCAAAGCAAATTAGAACGCAGTTGACCAGGATAAAGGAAGGCCAATCGCCCAAGACCAAAGAGACCGGGACCACCTTGATCAACCAAAGCAAGATAAAACGCAATGACCAGAGGAAACCACCAACAATGCACATCATCCAGTCTAGCTATTCTGAAAACTCAAAAGATATATTCTTGAAGGTTTTTCTGGATTATATACCGAGTTCCATCTCCCCTTAAATGATGACAGATAAACTCCAGGACAACTAAGCAATATTTTTGACACGTGGATGTAAAACTCTTGTTTATCGCAAAAACGAAATCTATCATCGTCACTAGGGAATGTACATGGCCATATAATGGGTTCTGTCTTGAATGCTTCATGATTCGGCTAGTTAGAGCCGGTACAGTGTGGTATTTCTTAACGATGGATTTCGAAAGGGATTGACGAGATTTAGGTGGTTGTGAGGGCTCGGGTATCACCTTTTAGAGTAGAGTAGAGTAGTGGTCGACCTCTTCAACCTAATTCGGGAGTATCTTCTATTAGAGGTGATAACTATAGTCAAAAGGGACCTTAACTAGCTAGTATTAAAATGTAGGAATAGGATCAAGTACTGGGAGTAGGGATGGAGCAAAACTCGTTAATCATGAATACACGGTCAATAATAATATCTAGGTTTGATTGCATAATTAACCCAACATCTGTATGATTTCCCATAATTAACAGATTACATGTATTTCCTCTCTATCACAAGATTAACTCTCCACATTTACATGTTTTCCTAGTTAGATTTATTTTTCGTGTTCGTAATTGTTAAATAAAATCATCCCTTATCTTACATTCGGGTTTGATCTCTTTTGTATCAAGCACTCTTAAATAAAATATGTCTTCAATTGATTCGTTTATTCCCACATTTTATCCATTCAATGGGAGATGATACTCGGTATGCACTTACCGTTTTATATTACTTGCGACATGTATACTTGCCTACGTATATTGTGACACTTGATTTGTTTGAATATTTGTTTGTGTGTGATTGCATTGTATACTTAAGTGGTGATGATAAGTTTTAAATTTAGTTTTTAATATTAGTTGTAATGTAGTTTCAAATCTTATGTTAACTAATTATATTTTTTACTCTCAAGCTATTTTCTTATTGATCTCAAGTAAGGAATACTTATTAGTTCAACTTTTTGTGCTAAAAAAAGTGTGCAACTTGACTTCAACAAGTTTGTTTGATATTCATTTTCAGAGAATTGGAGTGCTGACAGAAGTGTGTGATGAAAACAATTTAGTTCTATGATTAAAAGGACTGATTGCGTTCGGATGGGCAAATTGTAATTGTCCCCAATTGCAATTTGGGCCAATAAATATGTTGGACACATAATATAATACCACATTCAGCAGATTATAGTTCAGACAATTAAAATTGGTCCCAATATTTCAAATACAGTTCGGTTGGCCTAATTAGACTAAATTGACTAAATTGCCCTCAGATCCGTGTCACTTCCACAAAATCCACGCCGTTGATTCGAATTTAATCTTGACTGTTGAATGGAGGGTATATGCAACCCTAAATTTTCTCTGAATCTCTCTCACTTGCAGCGACGCCGCACACGCTGTAAGCCATCTTGAGGGCTAGATTTTATTTCACCACAACGATTGCAAATGGAAAAGTGATTATCATGTAATTTTGTGTTAGCTATTCCATATTGATTTCTCTTTTATTTGTCATTGTAGCCATGATTCAAGTACCAATAGCCCAGCTCTTAGTGGGTCATATAACAACAATTGTATCCTTGCAGGCAGGGTGTGTTCATGTGGTTCGCAAGTTAAATCTACACTTTCTAGACAAAAGATAGCATGGGCCGTCCATTTGCACGTTGTCCAGGAGTAATGGTAGTTTCTATCTTGTATTTCAGTATTATATTTATTTTAACCATATTTGATGAGGGATATTTCGTGTACGCCATTTTAGGAAATGCCTCAGCTCGAGATCGACCTCGACCCCTACCAGGAATACTATTTTCCGACCTGCAGAACCTAACTTCCGATCAAGCCAGATTATTAGAACATGATCCAATTTTTCGATCTACTTCTCTCCTCGGAATCACTGTGGGACCGACCCACTGGCCTGGACAGCTGGCCGAGACATAATCCTCTGCGGAGGGTCTATCTAGCTCATCACTGTTCCTATATATACCCGACGCATTTATGACATCAATAACGGCACATTTCCCTAGGAATACTCCAGCTCGGACATAGAGCTCGGAATAGGTTTAGTTTGCTTTTGTTTCTTTCTAGCTAGTTGTACGGCATCCAGTAACGCTCGGATAGACCTACTTTGTAATTTATAATTGGATCGGAATAACAATATACATCATTTATATACTCGATTTTAATTATTGTTTTGCTCGACTTTCCTCACTAATCTTGTACGAAATAGAGCATAATCAATTGGCGCCCACCGTGGGGCCTATTCGAGTGTTAGATCGAAAAAATGCCTACTACTAGGAGGTACACCTACAATCGCGGCGAGCCTTCACATGCCGTTGGAGCTCAATGCTTAGTAGACAATGAACCAAGCAATCAATCCCGAGCGGCCCATCAGTCTGAAGTGCCGCCGGTCGACCCGCCTAACGACTTGCCTATACATACGACAGTGGCCGATCTGCGATCTATTATTGGTACTATGTGTAGAGAATTTCTGAACACAGAAAGAGCTGATCGTGAAACCTTACCTGGTCAACAACCCCCGGTTGACCAACCTAGAGCTCGAGCTCCCGTTTCCAACCAGCAAAGGGAAGGGAGTATTCGTCGATCTGCTATGGGTGCTCCGACCGATAACCCTCCCATAGCACCCCGAGCTAGAACTGTTGTCCGCTCAGGGCAACCGTCTAGAACCGTCCAAGACTTGGAAGATTCTGTAGTCGGGGAAAGTCAGCCCGAAGCTGCAGATAAGTTAAAGAAGCCGGTCTACCGTAAGGTGACCGAGGCTGATTTGGAGAAGATTGTGCAGGAGAGAGTTGTCAAAGAGTTGAAGAAGGAGATGCTGGTTAAGGAAACCCGACCCGCGGATGTTAGGGCTCGGCGAGCTGAGGCTAAGGAGGATGGGGCTGTATTCCTCGAGGATGGTCGAGATAAGGAGTTAAGTACGAATATCATGCGATGTTCACCCTTTTGCCAAGAGATTAGAGAAGCTCGAGGTACTGAGACTGTTCCAACAAGGTTACCGAGGTATAATGGAACTACTGATCCGGGAGAGCACATTAATAGTTTCATAAACGTGTTGAATCTGTATGGGCACTCAGAAGACTTCTGTTGCAAAATTATGGTCACCACTTTTGAAGGAATTGCCTTGGACTGGTTCGGAAAATTGCCTCCGAACTCTATCTTCTCTTTCGACGAATTGTGCGATAAGTTGAAACACCAATTTGCGAGTCAGAGGAAACAAAGGTTACCAGCCAACCATTTGGGAACGGTGAAGCAGCTAGAAGGGGAAACACTAAGGCAATGGCTGGCTAGGTTTAGTATCGAGCTTCTGATAGTCGATACTCCTCAGATCGAATTTTTGTCATCGTTGATGTTCGAGCTAACCCGCAATTCCCAATTCGGGAACGCTCTTTGTCGAAAGCAACCAAAATCTTTCGAGCGAATCATGGAAATAGCTGAAAAATACATGATTCAGGAGGAAATGAACAAGTTAAAGAACGCTCAGAATCACAGGCCCCAGGTCGGGAAAAAACCTGACAGGGCCCCTATCCCTAAGCCAAGTGACTACGGAGGGTAAAACACGCAGCAAAGAGGCTCGGTTTAGCGGAGACTTAAGGTCTATAAACCTTAGGTTCCGACCCACAGATCTAATGTCTACGGTCGACCTGCTTCTCCAGAGCGGGCTCCAAGGAGAGAACCTGAAAAAAGCAGTTTCACTAAGCTGAATACCTCGAGGGACGAAATACTAACTGTGCTCGAGGAAAGGAATTTGGTCCCAGAGGCTCGGCGAATCACTCAGGCCAAGCCGGGGACGATGAATCATGATAAGTATTGCAGGTACCACAGGGCTCGGGGGCACAGTACCGAGGATTGTTTTAAGTTCAAACAGGAAATTGAGAAATTGATTGCTCAGGGAAAGTTAAAGGAATATGTTAGAAGGGGTAACCCCAACAACCTGTTCCGATCGAGGAGTCCGCGGAAGTTTTCTGAACAACACCGTAGTGATCAGCATCAAGTCGAGGAGAAAACGAACGGAGTGATAAATGTGATAGCTGGTGGACCTGCAGGAGGAGATAGCAGGAACGCGAGAAAAAGGACGGCGAGGTCGATAAAGACAGGTGTCTCGACCGGAAAGGAAATTATGTCCTTAGAGCCAGCTCCGTCGATAAATCAGGTCATTAGTTTTACTGAGGCTGACAGGCCGAGTGAGGTAACATGGGACACTAATGAAGATGACCACGATTTCTCGATGGTGTTGACTCTAAAAATTGCCAAGTTCGAGGTCAAGAGAGTACTGATCGACAATGGCAGCTCGACAAACATAATTTCCTCTGAAGCCTTGAATTGAATGAATTTGCAGCACCCACGTCTGGATCAGGTGTCTACTCCACTTATTGGTTTTGGTGGCTCGGAAATTGTTCCTCTTGGAACCATCCTTTTGAGCACCACCTTGGGCAGAATACCAAAAGATGTGACAAAGATGGTAAAGTTCCTGGTTGTGAGTACCCCTTTTGCCTATAATGCTATTTTGGGAAGACCGACACTAAATATTTTTAAAGCGGTCGTGTCAACTTACCATCAGAAGGTCAAGTTTCCCACTTTGGCGGGGGTCGGAGAAATGAAAAACGATCAGTGCATGGCATGGGAGTGTTACAACACGTCCCTAACCATGAAGAAGCAATTCGAGCCTGTGCTACCCGCGAAACGAAAGTTGGTCGATGAAAAGGTTTTTTCCGTATCCGCTCTCCCTTTACCATATTGTGAAAAGTTACATGGAAAAAAGGGATAGGAGGTCGATTTGAGCGTGCAACCCCCGAATCATAAGCAGGTGACGTTGGTTCCGGGCTCCCCCGAGAAGTTCACCAGGATCGGGACCGAGCTCAATCAGGGAATGGAGACAATGTTGATCGAGTTTTTGAAGAATAATGCAGATGTATTTGCTTGGAGCTCCGACGACATTGTAGGGATTGACCCACGGGTAATCACTCATTCACTGAATATCGACCCTAAGGCGAAGCCAGTTAGGCAAAAGAAAAGGAATCATGGTCGGGAAAAAAATAAGATCATTAACGCCGAAGTGGATAGATTGTTAGATGCTTGACAAATCAAGGAGATAACATTTACTGAATGGCTCTGCAATGTTGTGTTAGTATCTAAGGGAGAAAAGGCAGACAACAAGTGGAGAATGTGTAATGATTTTACGGACTTGAACAAGTTGTGTCCGAGAGATCCCTATCCCTTGCCACAGATCGATATGCTGGTCGATTTGACTGCTGGTTTCATCTTTTTCAGCATGATGGATGCCTTCCAAGGTTTCTGTCAAATATTTATGAATGAAAGGGATCAATACAAAACCGCTTTCATTACCAAGCGCGGAGTGTATTGTTTCATAGTGATGCCTTTTGGGTTGCGAAATGCAGGAGCAACGTATCAAAGATTTGTGAACATGATGTTCAAGGATTTAATCGAGGAGATTATGGAAGTGTATGTAGATGATATGCTCGTCAAGAGCATGACCGACGAAGACCACATCAAGCACCTCGATAGGTGTTTTGGGATCTTGAGAAAGTATGGAATGAAGTTAAATCCAGCAAAGTGTACTTTTGGTGTGAGGTCGGGGAAGTTTCTTGGCTATTTAGTCCACGAGCGTGGTATCAAGGCCAACCCTGAAAAAATTAGAGCTATTGCTGAGCTCAGACCACCAAGGAACTTTCCGAAGTGCAGAGTTTGATCGGAAAAATTATATCGTTGAACAGATTCATATCCCGTTCTGCGGATAAGAGCTTGCCTTTCTTTAAATTGTTGAGGAAATCAAAAAATTTCGAGTGGAATGAAGAGTGCGATAAAACTTTTGAGGAGCTTAAAAAATACTTAGTCTCCCCACCAATGCTAGCAAAACCGGTCGAGGGGGAGCCTCTGTATTTATACATAGCAGTGTCAGAAGAGGCCATAAGTTCTGTTTTAGTAAGAATTGAGAATTCCGATCACAAGCCGGTGTATTACCTAAGCAAGTTGCTCCAAGGCGCGGAGAAGAATTATTTGGAAATCGAGAAATTCGCACTAGCTCTGGTAATTGCAGCTCGGAAGCTAAGGCCTTACTTTCAGACTTATAAGATTATCGTTTTGACAAACCAGCCTTTAAGGCAGGTTCTGTCAAAACCCGAGGCATCAGGGAGACTAATTAAATGGGCAGTGAAACTTGGACAGTTCGAGATCGAGTACCAACCCCGAACGGCAATCAAGGCACAGGTCCTTGCTGATTTTATTCTAGAATCAACGGGAACGGAGTCACTCGAGCAGTCAGTTCCCGAAGTTAACTTGGTGGCAGAAGTTCAAGAGAAAGTCTGGTTAATGCACGTCGATGGTTCATCGACTAGAGAAGGAGGAGGGGCCGGAATTCACTTTCAAGGCCCTGATGGAGAAGACCTTAGTTACGCGATTACTTTGGATTTCATAGTAACGAATAACGAAGCGGAGTATGACGCTCTGATCGCGGGACTAGAAATGGCAATAAAGGCAAGCATTAAAATTCTCACCGTGTTGACCGACTCCAAGCTAATACATAGGCAGGTGAAAGGGATCTATGAAGCAAAAGAGTTCAACATGGTTAAATATTTAGCAAGGGTGAAGAGTCTAGTTTCGAAGCTAGATAAGTTCGAGTTCAAGCTATCCCTCGGGAAGAGAACTCTTAGGCAGATTTGCTGTCTAAATTTACAGGATCGATGGATGGACGAAAAGAGAGGGTAATAACTTGGTTGTTGTCTAACACTCCAGCAATAGACTTGAACGTTTCTGCGGGCTCAGAAGTCTTGGAAATAGACACTCAAGGGCCTTCTTGGATGGAACCTTTAAAAGCTTATCATACGGACGGAGTTTTACCTGATGAACCAAATGAGGCCAGGTGGATTAAATATCGAGCACCGATGTATGTTTTGATCGAGGACCTGCTCTACAAGAGGTCCAGCTCGGGAATTCTGCTGAGGTGTATACCTGAAAGTCAATTTGATCTCATCTTGAAAGAAATTCATGAAGGTGAGGCCGGCAGCCATTGCGGCGCGAGGGCGTTGGCCTTAAAGTGTTCCAAGACTGGATATTATTGGCCTACTTTGACTTTGGATTCTATCGACTACGTCAAGAAATGCCACCACTGCCAGATTTATTCAAACTTGATTCATCAACCTGCTGAACAGTTACACTCAATTTCGATCTGCTGGCCATTTGATAAATTGGGTATCGATATTGTGGGACCTTTCCCAACTGCTAGATCGAGAAAGAGCTATGTCTTGGTTGCTGTTGAATACTTTAGCAAATGGGTAGAATGCATTGCACTAACCAAGATTACTCAGTTTCAGGTTATAAATTTTCTCTGGAAGTATATTGTTCGCAGGTTCGGAATACCAAGAATATTGATCTCCGATAACGGAACTCAGTTCGCGGGAAAACAAATACTGGAATGGTGTGACAAATTTGGGATCCAGCAAAATTTCACATCGGTCGGCCATCCCCAAGCGAACGGGCATACTGAGGTCACCAATAGGGAAATTGTCCGATCACTAGAAAAGCGCCTAACGGAAGCGAAGGAAAAATGGTTGGATGAGCTCCCCGGGGTCATTTGGGCGAATAGAACTTCGATTAAATCAGCTACTGGAGAGACTCCTTTCTCTTTAGTTTATGGTTCGGAGGCCGTTATCCCAGTCGAGACCTTGGTCCCATCACCAAGGGTTTTATCTTATGATCCCGACCAAAATCAGTCATTGAGGGAAATGGAGGTCGACCATGCGGATGGCAAGCGTGACCGAGCAAGTGTGAAAATCCAAGCAACTAAGTCGAGCATGGAAAAAGCTTATGACAAAAAAGTCCACTACTAGAAAAATAACATTTTGTCACGCTCTAATATGACAATTTTAAAACGGCGTCTCATCTACTAATCTTATATGACAACTAAAAAAAGAGCGTCTCATTAATTGGGCGCGTATATTAAAATCACTAAAAGGATATAAGGAGGGAAAATTGGCGCCTTTATTATTTCACCAAAGTATCAGGGTTCCCAAAAGGCAAAATAGAAACACTTACCCTAGCTTGAAACACCCTCTCTCTACTAGAATCTGAAAATCGTCTCTCAAAAAAGAATTTATTCTAAGTAAATCTCCAGTCGTCGATGCCGAAGCCCTAAATCAGAATACAGGTACTTTTTCCTTCGATTCTGCTCTATTCTTGAACTCCAAAAATTAGTCAAATTATACTTTAATGCGGCAATTTTCAGTTTAATTTCTTTAGTTTCTGCTCCAGATTTAAGTCTTTTAGACTCCCAATAAATGATATTCTATATAGATACAAGTCAGATTATTTATTAAGTTTGTTAATAACTTTTTATTTACTTTGGATTTTGGGAAATCTGATTTTGAGGGATGTCCTTTGTCCGTTTGTTTCTTTTGGTGAACAGGGAGTATTTACTTTTGAGATTTGTGTTGATGGATGATATTGTTGTTATTTGTTCTCTGTGTTTGTTTGTGCGATTATTGGTTCAATGTTTCAAAAGTGGGTTACTCAAGTGGATTATTGGGTCTGATTAATTGAGTTGATTTATGGGGAGGTTGGTATTTCAAAATTAAGTGTTTGGGTCTGATTAATTGAGATGATTTATGGGGAGGCTGGTAGATTAGAAGTTTGTATTTCTTGATTTTAGTTTTTTTAAACGGTCATTAAGAACTTCTTTTGATTTTTTTTGCTTAGAGATATATGCAAAACACCCTTGCACTTTGCCTAACTATGAAAAATCTTCATGTGTTGTTTTTATTGGCAACCCCCCCTGTGTTATTTATGTATTAGCAAAAAAAACCCATTTCAAATTCCTTCTAAATCATAGGGAGTTTTTGTATTGCTATATAGTTTCAAGGAGATCGCAAACTAAAATTGCTAACCTTTTCGTTTATCTAAACAGGGACTATAGGTTGGAGTAACTTCAAGAGGTGATATTTGTTGGACAAGCTTTTGGATTTTGCTTATAAAGAGTACTATTATTGGTAAATGTTAAAATAGCTTATTCTTGATCATGAAAATACACATTAACATCCATGAATATTCATTTCCTTTTATTTAGTTTAAGTATAAGTTTTCATGTGCCTGCTTCTTGATTTTAGTTTGTTTCAAACTGCCCTCAAGAACTTTTTTTGATTTTTTTGCTTAGACCTATATGCAAAACAACACTTGTGCTTTGCCTAACTATAAAAGACCTCCATGTGTTATTTTTTATAGCAAATCCCCCCTTCCTTCCTCCCCGTGTTATTTCTTTATTAGCAAAAAACCCACTTGAGATTCCTTCATAAATCATAGTCATGAGTTTTTGTATTGCTTTATAATTTCAAGGAGATCGCAAACTAAAATTGCTAACCTTTTCGTTTATCTAAACAGGGACTATAGGTTGGAGTAACTTCAAGAGGTGATATTTGTTGGACAAGCTTTTGGATTTTGCTTATAAAGAGTACTATTATTGGTAAATGTTAAAATAGCTTATTCTTGATCATGAAAATACACATTAACATCCATGAATATTCATTTCCTTTTATTGGTAAATGTTATTTTTTAATCATAGTCACTGCCTTTAAGCATATTGTTCCCTGACTTAGAATTTTCTTCAAGACAAATAGATACAATAAATAGTTTCTTAGCATAGAATAGTCATATATTTATGGATTAAAGTTTATTCTTAGTTAGAATATGAGGACAATAGGAAATATGTTTAATTCTTTTAAGTACACCGATAATTTATTTTAATATATTTTAATATAAAACTGATTTGTAGTACTGGAAAGCGCAAGACGTGGTAAACGCATAAGAATTGAAGATGATAACCATCCATCTGAGTTACATTCAAATGATTTGGATAATGAAGTACATGATAACACAGGTATGGTCGAAAATATTAATATTAATGTCACTTATTTATTATTTTATTATTATTATTAACTTTTTGGGGGTTGCAGGAGATGCCAATGAGAAAAAAACAACTAGAGGACCTACTCATATGGCACATGTTTGGGTAAGAAAAAGTCGTAAAGAAGTGGATTTTAATGAATATGGACAGGCTATTGGTCCAAATAAAAGTGAATATGTTGAGTTTATTGGTACTTTAGTTAGAAATAGTAATTTACTTCCACTTGACATCGAAGATTGGCATTGTTGGGATTTCGTGGGGTATGATTGTCATACAACAGTGCGGAATTTAAAAAATTTCATAACACCCAAAACCACAGGATTATTCACTAGCTCATACGAATAGGTTGAATTATATTTTGCAACAATTTACAAAATAAAAAGGGTGTAATTCGAAATTACCTCACCACAGGCAAGGTGGTGGTTTTTCTCCGGTCTTCTTTCAGATCTGATGGATTTGGTTCGAGAGGAGCACCCCAAGTGTTGTGCCTCTAGCGGTATCCACACCAATTGAATTAAAGCAACCCCTTTGAATCCACATGCTCAGAAATAGTGATGAGGGATATTTCGCATACGCCACCTTAGGAAATAGCTCTGCTCGGGATCGACCCAGTTTCCGACCAGGAGGTATTCTCCGAACAGTAGAACATAGCTTCCCGATCAGGTCACGTTGATAGCACAAGATCCTATTTTTCGATCTACTTCTATCCTCGGAATCACTGTGGGGCCGACCTACAGCTTTGTACAGCTGGCCGAGAAGTATTCTCCTACGGACGGTCCAGCTAGCTCATTACTGTTCCTATATATACGCGGCGCATTTATGACATCAGGGACGACACAATTCCCAAGGAACTCACTAAGCTCGGACTAGCAGCTCGGAATAGACCATAGCTTATATCTCTTTGTATTTACTTTCCTAGTAGTACGACATCCTGTAATGCTCGGATAGACCTATTTTGTAATTTGTACTTGAACATTGATATTGATATACACTTATTGTTTTGCCGACTTTCTATATCCTGTACGAACGAAAAACGGTATAATCAATTGGCGCCCACCGTGGGGCCTATTCGAGTATTAGATCGAAAAATGCCTGCTACTAGGAGATTCACGTACAATCGCGGAGAGCCTTCACAAGCTGTTGGAGCTCAGCAATCAGTAAACAACCAACCAAGTAACCAATCCCGAGCAGCCCACCAATCTGAGGTGCCGCCGCTCGACCCGCCAAATGAATTACCTATTCATACGACGGTTGCCGATCTTCGTTCCATTATCGAAACGATGTGTAGAGAATTCCTGAACATGCAGCGAGCGGATCACGAAACTCTGCCAGGTCAACAGCCCCCGGTCGACCAACCTGCTGCCCAGGAAGGAAGTATCCGACGGTCTGCTTTGGGCGAACCGTCTAATGTTCGACCTAGAGCACCACGAGTTAGGACCGTTGTCCGATCAGGGCAACCTTCTAAAACCATACAAGACTTGGAGGTTTCGGTGGTTGGGGAGAGTCAATCCGAAGCCGCGGATAGGGTAAAGAAACCGATATACAGAAAGGTAACCGAGGCTGACTTGGAGAAGATTGTGCAGGAAAGGGTTGCGAAGGAGTTAAAGAGGGAAATGTTGGTAAAAGAAACCCGACCTGCGGAAGTCAAGGCTCGAAGGACTGAGGCCAGAGAGGATGGGGCCATTTTCGTTGAGGAAGGACGAGATAAGGAGTTAAGTAAGAATATTATGAGGTGTTCGCCCTTCTGCCAAGAGATTAGAGAGGCTCGAGGAACAGAGACTGTCCCTACCAGACTGCCGAGATATAATGGAACCTCCGATCCTGGGGAGCATATAAATAGTTTCATTAATGTGTTGAACCTATATGGGCATTCAGAAGATTTTTGTTGCAAAATTATGGTCACCACGTTCGAGGGAATCGCTTTGGACTGGTTCGGAAAACTACCTCCGAACTCTATCTCTTCTTTTGATGATTTGTGCGATAAATTAAAACACCAATTTGCTAGCCAAAGGAAACAAAGGTTACCTACCAACCATTTGGGAACCGTGAAGCAATTGGAAGGAGAAACACTAAGACAATGGTTGGCAAGGTTCAGTATTGAACTTCTGAAAGTCGATACCCCGCAGATTGAATTTCTGTCATCCTTGATGTTCGAGCTAACCCGTAATAGCCAGTTCGGGAATGCTCTCTGTCGAAAGGAACCAAAGTCTTTCGAGCGAATCATGGAAATAGCTGAAAAGTACATGATTCAGGAGGAAATGAATAAGTTAAAGAATGCTCGGAACCCTAGGCCCCCGATCGGAAAGAAACCTGATCGGGCCCCTATTCCAAAGCCAAGTGATTATGGAGGGTCAAACGCGCAGCAACGAGGCTCAGTTTGGCAGAGACTTAAGGTCTATAAACCTCAGGCTTCGACCCATAGATCTAATGTCTACTGTCGACCTGCGTCACCAGAGAGGGCTCCAAGGACAGAGCGTGAAAAGAGCAGTTTTACCAGGTTGAATGCCTCGAGGGACGAAATCTTAACCGTGCTTAAGGAAAGGAATTTAGTTCCTGAAGTTCGGCGTATAGCTCAGTCCAGACCTGGGACTATAAATCAGGAAAAGTATTGCAGATATCACCGTACCCGAGGGCACAGTATCGAGGATTGTTTTCAATTGAAACAGGAGATCGAGAAGTTGATTGCTCAGGGAAAATTGAAGGAGTATATTAGAAAGGAGAATCCTAACGAACGTTTCCGATCTAGAAGTCCAAGGAGGTCTTCCGAACAGCACCGTGTTGATCAACATCAAGCCGAAGAGCAGACGAACAGGGTGATAAATGTGATAGTTGGTGGACCTGCAGGGGGAGATAGCAGGAATGCTAGGAAAAGGACAGCAAGGTCGATAAAGTCGGGTGTCTCGACCATGAGGGAGGTTATGACCTTAAGGTCAGCGTCCTCGATGAATCAAGTCATTAGTTTTACCGAGGCTGACAGACCAAGTGAAATAACTTGGGATACTAATGAAGACGACCCTGATTTTTCGATGGTCTTGACCTTGAGAATTGCGAATTTTGAAGTTAGGAGGGTGTTGATCGATAATGGTAGTTCAGCGAACATAATCTCTTCAGAAGCTCTCGATAGAATGAATCTACAACATCCGCGTCTGGATCGAGTATCCACCCCGCTCGTTGGGTTCGGTGGATCGGAAATTGTTCCTCTCGGAACCATCCTCCTGAGTACTACTATGGGCAAGAAGCCTAAAGATGTCACAAAGATGGTTAAGTTTTTGGTTGTGAGTACCCCTTTTGCTTATAATGCTATTTTGGGAAGACCAGCTTTAAACGTTTTCAAAGCAGTCGTCTCGACTTACCACCAGATGGTCAAATTCCCCACTTTGGCGGGGGTCGGAGAAATGAGGAATGATCAATGTATGGCATGGGAATGCTATAACACATCCCCGAACATGAAAAAGCAATTCGAGCCGATATTGCCCTCGAAAAGGAAATTAGAGGACGAAAAGGTATTCTCGGTATCCGACCTCCCTGTGCCCGATTGTGAAAAACTGAAGAGCAAAAAAGGAAAAGAGATCGATATGAGCGTTCAACCCACAAACCATAAACAGGTAACATTAGTTCCTGGCTCCCCCGAGAAGTTCACGAGGATCGGGACCGAGCTAAGTCAAGGGATGGAAGCCATGCTGATCGAATTTTTAAGAAACAACGCCGATGTCTTTGCTTGGAGCTCCGACGACATCGTGGGGATCGACCCTCGAGTGATCACTCACTCACTGAATATCGACCCTAAGGCAAAGCCAGTTAGGCAAAAGAAAAGAAATCATGGGCGAGAAAAGGACAAAATCATCAATGCCGAGGTGGATAGACTATTGGCAGCAAAACAGATTCGGGAAATAACGTTTACAGAATGGCTGTGCAATGTGGTGTTGGTATCAAAAGGAGAAAAGGTAGACAACAAATGGAGAATGTGTAATGATTTTACCGACCTGAACAAGTTGTGCCCAAGAGACCCCTATCCCTTACCACGGATCGATATGCTGGTCGACTCAACCGCTGGGTTCATTTTCTTTAGTATGATGGATGCTTTCCAAGGGTTTTATCAAATATTTATGAATGAAAGAGATCAGGACAAGACAGCCTTCATCACCGAACGTGGAGTGTACTGTTTTATAGTAATGCCTTTCGGACTGAGGAATGCCGGGGCAACCTATCAGAGGCTCGTGAACATGATGTTCAAGGATCTTATCGGAGAAATCATGGAAGTTTATGTCGATGACATGCTTGTGAAGAGTATGACCGAGGAAGACCATATAAAGCACCTTGACAAATGTTTCGCGATCTTAAGGAAGTATAGGATGAAACTAAACCCTGCTAAGTGCACTTTTGGGGTGAGATCGGGAAAATTCCTCGGCTACTTAGTTCACGAGCGTGGCATCGAGGCTAACCCCGAGAAAATCAGAGCAATAGCCGAGCTAAAACCACCAACGAAGTTGTCTGAAGTACAGAGCCTAATCGGAAAAATAATTTCGTTGAACAGATTTATATCGCGCTCAGCAGACAAGAGTCTGCCTTTCTTCAAATTGTTGAGAAAATCGAAAAGCTTCGAGTGGAATGAGGAGTGCAACAAAGCTTTCGAAGAGCTTAAGAAATACTTAGTCTCCCCACCCATGTTGGCAAAACCGGTCGAAGGGGAGCCTTTGTATTTATACATAGCTGTATCGACTGAGGCAATAAGTTCAGTTTTAGTAAGAGTTCAAGATTCCGAGCACAAACCTGTGTATTATCTGAGTAAGTTGCTTCAAGGGGCGGAGAACAATTATTTGGAGATTGAGAAATTCGCCCTTGCACTAGTTATCGCCGCACGAAGACTGAGGCCTTATTTTCAAACTTACAAAATTATTGTTTTGACGAACCAGCCTCTAAGGCAAGTCCTGTCAAAACCAGAGACATCCGGGAGATTGATTAAATGGGCAGTGGAACTTGGACAATTTGAAATCGAATACCGACCAAGAATGGCGATCAAGGCCCAAGTACTGGCCGATTTCATTGCTGAATCAACAGGATCCGTTTCGGAAGAACAACACGTTCCCGAGGTAAATCTAGTGGTAGATGGTAAGGAGGAAGTTTGGGTAATGCATGTCGATGGGTCGTCGACCAGAGAAGGAGGCGGGGCCGGAATTCACTTTCAGGGTCCCGAAGGAGAGGACCTAAATTATGCAATTACTCTAGATTTTCCAGTTACCAACAATGAAGCCGAGTACGAGGCACTAATCGCTGGATTAGAAATGGCGATCAAAGCAAACATTAAAACTCTTACGTTGCTAACCGACTCCGAGCTGATACATAGGCAAGTGAAAGGGGTATATGAAGCAAAGGAGTTCAACATGATTAAATATCTGAAAAGGGTGAAGGATCTGGTGGCAAAGATAAGTAAGATCGATAGACAAGCTATCCCTCGAGAAGAAAACTCTTGGGCCGATTTGCTTTCAAAATTTATAGGGTCGATGGACGGACGTAAAGAGAGAGTAATAACTTGGTTGTTGTCCAACACTCCAGCTGTTGATTTGAATGAGACTCCAAGCTCGGAGATCATGGAAATAGGAACGCAAGGCCTTTCCTGGATGGAACCTTTGATAAGTTACTTAAGAAGCGGTGTCCTACCGGAGGACATAATGAAGCACGGAGGATTAAGTATCGAGCTCCAACCTATGTTTTGATCGGTGACCAGCTCTACAAGAGGTCAAGTTCGGGAGTTCTGTTGAAGTGTATTCCCGAGAGTCAATTCGAGCTTATTTTAAAAGAAGTGCATGAAGGCGAAGCTGGAAGTCATTGCGGTGCAAGAGCATTAGCTTTGAAGTGCTCGAGGACCGGATATTATTGGCCTACTATGATTACAGACTCCATTGACTATGTTAAGAAATGTCATCATTGCCAAATTTATTCAAACTTGATTCATCAGCCTGCCGAGCATTTGCATTCTATTCCGACCTGTTGGCCATTCGACAAATGGGGGATCGATATTGTGGGACCTTTCCCAATAGCTAGATCGAGAAAAAACTATGTCCTGGTGGCTGTGGAATACTTCAGTAAATGGATCGAATGCATTGCATTGACAAAAATTACTCAGTTTCAGGTAATAAACTTTCTCAGGAAGTATATTGTTTGCAGGTTCGGTATACCGAGGGTCCTGATCTCCGACAACGGAACTCAATTTGCGGGAAAGCAGATTCTAGAGTGGTGTGAAAAGTTTGGCATCCAGCAGAATTTCACCTCGGTCGGACATCCCCAGGCAAACGGGCAGACCGAGGTTACGAACAGAGAAATTGTTCGATCACTGGAAAAACGTCTGGCTGAAGCAAAAGGCAAATGGTTAGACGAGCTTCCTGGTGTAGTTTGGGCGAACAGGACCTCCGTAAAATCCGCTACAGGGGAAACTCCTTTTTCATTGGTGTATGGTTCGGAAGCAGTAATCCCGGTCGAGACATTAGTGCCTTCGCCAAGGGTCGAGTCTTATGATCTCGATCAGATCCAGTTGTTGAGAGAGATGGATGTCGATCACGCGGATAGTAAACGCGACCGAGCGTGTGTAAAGATCCAAGCTACCAAATCTAGCATGGAGAGAGCATATGACAAGAAAGTCAGGATGAGGACATTCAAAGTTGGGGATTTGGTGCTCAAAAAGGTGGAGGTATCTAAATACGTCGGAAAGCTTCAGCCTAATTGGGATGGCCCTTATGTTGTCCTGCCAAGAGCCTGGAATGCAGTTAACCTAAGGAAGTACTACGGAAGATAGTTGCAATCATCTTAAATCTTTCTTGTAATTTACAGTTTTCTCAGTTTTATTTCCCCTGAAAGTGTAAGCACAAGCAATGAAATCATCTTTTTGAATTCAAACTGTATTCCGAGCACCAGAAAGAAAAAGAGTCAAAAAATCGGCCGAGGGTGCAAGCTATTGCTATGACCCTTCCTCGATTAAAGATTGAATTTCGAAAATAAAAATCGGCCGAGGGTGCAAGCTATTGCTATGACCCTTCCTCGATTAAAGATTATTCAAAGATAAAAATCGGCCGAGGGTGCAAGCTATTGCTATGACCCTTCCTCGATTAAAGATTGAATTTCGAAAATAAAAATCGGCCGAGGGTGCAAGCTATTGCTATGACCCTTCCTCGATTAAAGATTATTCAAAGATAAAAATCGGCCGAGGGTGTAAGCTATTGCTATGACCCTTCCTCGATTAAAGATTATTCCAAAATAAAAATCGGCCGAGGGTGCAAGCTATTGCTATGACCCTTCCTCGATTAAAGATTATTCAAAGATAAAAATCGGCCGAGGGTGCAAGCTATTGCTATGACCCTTCCTCGATTAAAGATTGAATTTCGAAAATAAAAATCGGCCGAGGGTGCAAGCTATTGCTATGACCCTTCCTCGATTAAAGATTATTCAAAGATAAAAATCGGCCGAGGGTGCAAGCTATTGCTATGACCCTTCCTCGATTAAAGATTGAATTTCGAAAATAAAAATCGGCCGAGGGTGCAAGCTATTGCTATGACCCTTCCTCGATTAAAGATTATTCAAAGATAAAAATCGGCCGAGGGTGCAAGCTATTGCTATGACCCTTCCTCGATTAAAGATTATTCCAAAATAAAAATCGGCCGAGGGTGCAAGCTATTGCTATGACCCTTCCTCGATTAAAGATTATTCCAAAATAAAAATCGGCCGAGGGTGCAAGCTATTGCTATGACCCTTCCTCGATTAAAGATTATTCCAAAATAAAAGTCGGCCGAGGGTGCAAGCTATTGCTAAGACCCTTCCTCGATTAAAGATTATTCAAAAATAAAAATCGGCCGAGGGTGCAAGCTATTGCTATGACCCTTCCTCGATAAGGAATTATTGAAAAAAGAACATGCCTATACAGCTTGAAAAGAGCTTGATGCTCGAGATATTATGATAAAATAGATTTGCTCGAAACTCGAAGACTTATCAAGAACTTATTATCATTTGGAAATCCCTTAGGTTGGGATTACTATTTATTAAGCTCAGTTATGCTTGAAGGAAACATCTCAGTTTTCAAAGTTTATTCATTTGAACTTCAAGATTAAATCCCCACATCCAGATTGTGAAAGTTTTATCGGATTATTGATTCATCATCGACCGGATGGGTACGGGAAGAAAGCTAATAACAAAATGGAAAAGAACGAAAGATTGCAAGTATATGATCTGAAACAAAAATTTCTTATTATTTCCGAGCAAGATACAAAAGATCATTGAATTACAAGAACGACAATCTTATTGATATTTATCGAGCAGATTAAAATGTTGTCTTTACAGCTATTCAAGTCCTAATACAACTACGGGGCCCTATTCTATAGTCTTCGAGCGTCCTCATGTGTCCTCGACCAGGAGGGTCGGCAAGCATCCGACAACGGCACCACATCTTGTGTGATAAATAGGTTGTCCGGTAGACTTGTAAAGTGATCGAGCTATCTATGTTTATCGTCTGATGATATCTGGTTTTGAAATTAGACAATGTGGATCGCACATCATCTTTCTGATTATCTCCATACTTTCCCCAGCATTCTTGCTACCAGCCGAGCCCGATCACTTCCCCGAGTTGGCGTCTAAGGTTGAAATTTCTCATTGTAAGATCCGAAAGTTCAACCTAGAGCGGCCGGTCATCATCTTATGGTCGGGAAGCTTGACCCTGGATTACCATTTCCCTTGGAAGAAAGGAAGAAATTGGTGAATCGAGGTCAAACTTCCTTTTAATGGATTGACCAGCTTTCCACCCTCGAGGATGCCCCTCGAAATCCGAAATGCTAACCCTGCCCAAAATATCCGAGCAAGGGTCAGTCACTTGTTGGTATTTCAAGGGGAGATCCCGTTTTTAGGGATCAGAGACCCTCCGATATCCGAGGATCCCCTCTTTTCCGATTCCACCCATACCGAAGGATTGTGTGTTTTGTTTATAAGATAGAAAGTACATTCGAAGCCAAATCTCGAAGGCTTGAACAGGAAGAAGAAAGAATCCGAGCTCAGACCTCGGATAAAACATTTGGACAGGGCAAGCTAAAGAATTTCAGATGAGTAAAAGGCCCTTTATATACAAAACCAAATATCTGATCGACGGTCAGTATTCAACGAAATCAACGGTCCTGATCAGAGCATTTATCACGGGTGACCGTTCCGTTTCCCAAGACTTAGGTACTGTTTGGTCAGATTTTATTTGGAACTTAGCAGAAAAAAGGGGAATACTATGACTTGGTCAGGTGTACAGTGCAGAAAATTTTCGTTTTTCACTTTATGCTCGGACTGTGGATCACTCTCAACTCGAGTATAAATTGTTTTAACAATGAAACTGCAACTTGAATGTTCACTCTTAGCTCGAGTATAAATTGCTTTACGATGAAAAGATAGTAAATATTTTCTTCAGGTACAGAACATCATCGATTAGAACCACGGAAAAGTTTATTATTTCGACAAGAAAAACAAGTACAAAAGGAAGAAAATTTAAAAGTACAACATTTAGTCGAGCGTAAAGCAGAAATCCCTAGACAGTTTTCTCGAACAGGAGCTTATGGACCTCGACGTTGCGGGCCTCGTACCCCGCATCGTACCCTTTTTTATAAGCCTCTTGCTCCCGCAGCTCGGCATTTTTCTTCTCTTGTTCGATGAGGTCCCTCAGCCTATCCAGCTCCTTGCTTAGCTGCTCGTGAACTTGACTCTCTCTCTGCTTCACAGCTTTCTCCGTCTCAGAGGCCAATTTCAGCTCGATGGCTCTGGCTTCTTCAAGGGACTTTGCCAATTCAACCTTCTTTTTCTCCAGCTCGAGAACAGCCACAGCATGTTGTTCGGCTTCTTGCTCGACCCGCAGCCCCAGGTTAAAAAGCTGCTGTCCAACCTTTCGGGAATAAAAGCTGGAGCTTAAAAAAAAAAAAAAAAAAAAAAATGCTTCCAGTTAATAGCTTATTCTCCCCGGTCATTTGGATTAAGGCAGGGGTCGGAATCAGATCATCCACGCGCGGCCTCTTTTTGGGGGCAGGCTCGGAGCCACCAGGTGTGACTTGCTCGTTGGGGATAACAATCTGCTTGTTTCCCTCGGAGGTTTTCATCGACCTAGAGGGGGAATCCGCAATCTGTATAACTGACCCCGTTTTGGAGCAAACGGGCACGGAGTCAGGCGAAAGATTGGCTTCCTTTTGGGCAAGACGACCTTTAAGAACCTCGGATTGGTTAGGCTCGGGATTGGATGGGGATGCGACCTTATTTTTGCCCCGATCAGCCTTAGAGATTTTTCCGATCTCCATGGAGGACTTGGACTCTCTAATCTTGGACTTTGGAAGCTTCTCCTTTTTGACCTTGAGAAATTGCTTTGGGTCAAGCTTGGAACTCACCATACCCTCCATGATCGAAATTTTACCGAAGAGAAGAAGACTCGTTTTATTTTATCGATCAATGAGCTCCGACGAAGAAGAAATTATAATTTCAGTGATATGAATCCTAAACTGCCTCCTCCTATTTATAAGAAAAAGGAACGTTGCCTCTTGGGGACCCAACAGTCGCGAATTTCAAGTTTTCCCATGCATTATTATGAAAATCGATCGCTTTGATACCTTGCCTACTAAGGAGTTGAGTTTTCGACTGCACAGATACGCTCGTTATCGATGATCTTCTATGGACATTGTAGCTCATTAGGTCACTTGTATAATTAAGCAGTATAATAAGTCATTGATAGGCTCTAATTGAATGGACTCGGAAAACTCTGTCGAATGACGAAAGCAGATCTTATATATAACCAAAATGATTACAGAGTGTACAATGAAAAGTCCTACAATCTATTACAAGGAATTTTAAGGGATTGACTGCTCCTCTTTCCCCTCGTTCTCGGACCTATCTTCGATCTCGACCTCAGCATCTCCAGAAGCTTCTCGATCGTCCCCATCGTCAGAAGTATCTTGGTCATCTTCGTCCTCCGAACTGTCTGAACCTGAGCTCGTGCTGGACGTCTCCAAATCCAACAAATCGGGATTGGGCATTGGAACCCCGAACTCTCTCACGAATGGAGCAAACTCATGGTTTTCCCAATCTGTGGAGCTCGAGGCCGAGACTTGATAGTCCTTGCCGTCCATATTTTTGAAGATATCCATGTGCTCCAGATATTTATTTATCTGGTTGGGGATAACCTTCGCGGAGACCAATTGTCGAACGCCCTTGTAAAAAGTAGTCTGAAGAATCTGGTCTACTCTTTTCCGAGCTATGGCATCTAATGCCGGTGACTCCAAAAACTCTCTTATCGAGCTTAGGCGTGAGTCTTCTTTGCCGCGCTGATAAGATAACTCTGAATCTGCTTTAGTCTGCGCAAGCTCCTCCTCGAGCTTCTTGACTTTCTCCTCGAGCAAGCTCTTCTCAGCCACGACCTTCACCAAGTCTTCCTCAACAGCCGGAGTATACTTGGCCTTGGTGGACTCCAGTTCTTTTTGAACGGAGATGAACTGATTGCGGAGTATAGACTCTTCCTCAAGAAGATCTCTGTACGCCAAATGAACTCGGTCGGATTCATCTTCCAACATTGAGGTGCGATTCAGCTCGCTGAGGAAGCAGTCCCCGATCTGCAAAGGAATGATGGAACAATCAATGCTATGTTCAAAGACTAAAGGATAACACGTCTAGGTCGGAATGAGCCAAAAGTTCTTCTTGATCTTCGGCGAATCTCCCCGCCATGAAGATCTTTATCGCCTTATCGTGCTCGTTCTCGCCGTTTGGGTCGCGATCACTCCGAATCGATCCTCTCTCGGGATAACCTACCGCTCGGTAACCCCTTAGTTGATCTTCGATAAAATCCACCATATCAGGCCTGCTTCGACCAGAACGTGATTTGAGAGCTGTTCGGTGTCGATCCCACAGTCCTTTCCTCCTTTTCGCCTCGGGGGGTCCTTCTCGATTTTCCGGGCTCGCTGATTAAGGATCTCTTTCCCCTTAAGCTTCTTCATGGTGAACATGCTATAGCCCAGGCCAGATGAAGAAGGAGGACCGGCTTGGGTCGGAGGAGGTACCATTTGGAGGGGTTCAGCGTCCTCGGGCTCTCCCTCATTTCCGGTCTGCTGAGGTTGGGTAGAGCCTCCCCGAGGAGGGATGATAGTTTGATTGGATGGGGTGGCACCTGGCCTAACTTGTCTTCTCGGCTGACCAGGCGTCTTTTTCGAGGTAGAAGCCACTGTCTTACCGACTATGGAAGCTCAATATTGTTCTACCATGGTACCTGAAGGAAGAAAAGATAAAATTGGTTAGGAATGAAGCCTTATGAGTAGTTTATTATTATGAATGCTCGGTAAAGATTATTATTCTTACTTAATGATCGAGGATCATCAGCATCTGCAAGTGGGTATGTAGCTCGGCTGAGCTCCGCTTTCCGAAGAACGGGCTCCAAAACGAGGAAAGCTGACTGGTACGGGTCGGAGCGCATCGCAGTGACAAGGCTGTCTGAAATGACCTTCGTAAGCTGACCCATCAGTTCTCGTTTTCCGTACACCCAGTCTCGCTCGCCTGGCCATCTGTGTGGGACCATCTCCGAGCTCCCCTCGGAAGCTGGTACATCAGGTCCTTTGATAAAGAAGAACCGTCTCTTCCAGTCGAGAGAATTGCTGGAGGTAATGGTCGATAAGACCGAATGATTCGAACGTTTGGAAAAATACACAAACCCAACGTTCGAGGCGGAGGAGGTGCTGACTTTGAAGAACTGCCAAAAATTGTGGAAGTTTGCGGTTTTCCCCTTAGCCTTCATTAGAACGCTGAAGGCTATCAAGTACCCGATCGAGTTAGGAAGGATCTGTGCGGGAGCCAGGGTGAACACATCTAGAACCCGCTCGAGTAACGGGGCAAAAGGAATACGCAACCCATAGGCGAATTGCTTGGCATAGAAAGCCTGGCATCCTTCCGGGGGTTTATTCACCCTTTGATTCGGGGTCGGAATAACTAGCGTATAGCCCTCGGGGAGGAATTTACCTATCTCAGCCTGGAGGTCTGCTTCGTCCTCTATTGGATCGTACGCACAAGAAATGTCATCGACCCGTTTTTCAGTTTTCTGTGCTCGACCAGTGGCTTTGGACTTCTTCGGGACACCAGCAAGGTCGATAATTCTCACACTACACCCTCCTCCGATCGAGTATCTCATTATCTCATGCTCGTCCTGCATCAAAGTCGAACTGTCCACATTACCGGAATCAGCATTTTCTCCTTCTCCGCCTTCCTCGCCATCGGGTTCGCAATTCTATTCCGCTTCCTCGCCAGGCTCGGAATTTTGTTGACCGGATGTTCCCTCACCGTCATTTGGCCCCATGGCATGCTCGATTTCGTCGACAATTCTTCTCGTCTCATCAGAAGAATTTTCGGCGATGTTGTAATCGTTAATAAGTTCGCCTGTGGATCCTAGGTCGGAATCCGATCGGGTAGGAACATTGGTTTGGGTTTCTGGGTTTTTGGAAGTAGACATGATGGGAAATATCTATCGCGACGGTCGACAAAAATAAGGATTCTCTTTATCGATCTGAATGCTCCGATCAGTAGTAAGTATGGAAGACGTACTCGTCTTTTCAAGTTAGCTGATATATATAAAGGTTAAAAGTGTAAATTGCAAATTCAACCCCGAGTAACCGCGACGGTTAAGCTTCTACTCAGTAAATTGAAGGTTATTTTTCCGTTAATAGCGTTTATGGTCCTCCAAGTTTCTGAAGCGACCATCTTCGGGTCGGTAAAACAAGATTAACTACATTGTCGTCCGAGGATATGCACTCTTTTTCCCTTCGCTCGATTTTTGTCCCCTTGGGTTTTAACGAGTAAGGTTTTTAATGAGGTATGTCCAACGTAAGACCGTTTGAAACCCGCTCGATGTTGCTCATCTCTCCAATCTTCAGATTTCATAAGGCCCTATTGATTTATCGAAGTAAGACCCCCCAGATCCATAATACCATCTCCCTATTGTTCGAGACGCATCAGTTTTCCACGGCTCCGCTAGAGAAATATGCGCTCTTTTTTCCTTCGCTCGGTTTTTATCCCACTGGGTTTTTCCGAGTAAGGTTTTTAACGAGGCATAACATATCTTGTGGTGCAAAGCTGTTTACTTCTCCGAGCTTCAGCTTCACTTACGCTCGAGAAGTGGGGGAGTATTGATGAGGGATATTTCGCATACGCCACCTTAGGAAATACCTCTGCTCGGGATCGACCCAGTTTCCGACCAGGAGGTATTCTCCGAACAGAAGAACATAGCTTCCCGATCAGGTCACGTTGATAGCACAAGATCCTATTTTCCGATCTACTTCTATCCTCGGAATCACTGTGGGGCCGACCTACAGCTTTGCACAACTGGCCGAGAAGTATTCTCCTATGGACGGTCCAGCTAGCTCATTACTGTTCCTATATATACGCGGCGCATTTATGACATCAGGGACGGCACAATTCCCAAGGAACTCACTAAGCTCGGACTAGCAGCTCGGAATAGGCCATAGCTTATATCTCTTTGTATTTACTTTCCTAGTAGTACGACATCCTGTAATGCTCGGATAGACCTATTTTGTAATTTGTACTTGAACATTGATATTGATATACACTTATTGTTTTGCCGACTTTCTATATCCTGTACGAACGAAAAACGGTATAATCAAATAGGATTCAAGGGTAATCAGACACGGAAGAACGAAGAAAACCAAATCTAGATTCAGATCTAGATCTGGAGGAAGAGAGGGGGCGGCCTCTCTCTTCCATTGGAGAGGGGGGGCGGCCACACCTCTTCTCCAAGAGGGGGGCGGCTATTAAGGTGAGCTGGGGCTAGGGTTTTGGTCTTCTACTCCTTATTTATAGATAAGGAGTCTTGACCAAATGTGGCCTAGTCCAACTAGGGAACTTTAAAGCCCATTTGCTTATGGCCTTTATTTGTTTCCTAATGGACCTAGACAATTAATTAAACTCCTTTAATTAATTCAGCCCATTTAATTAATTAATCCAATTAATTAATTAACTCCTCTCTTTAGTTTTTTTTTTTTTTTTTTTTTTTTGATTTAACTCTTTAAATCAAACTTTCCTTATTTGATTTGTTGCAGTCCAATTGTATTGTGTGTGACCCTCTAGGTTCACCATCAATTGGCCGCGGGCCCACGACTTTCGTGATTTAATTTGCGAGCTTATAAATTACTCCGATTAATTGAACACCTTCAATTAACCACTCAAGAATTAATCTTACAATTAATTTATGAGTACCCACACCTCATGGTTGATGTCTAGCCACAAGCCCATGAGGCCCAACTTCAGGTGAATTGATCTCAGTGAACCTCACCTCTTATAAGTGCCATGTACATACGGTCCCTCTATCGAATAATTTCCCGATCGAGACCTAGGGTGTGTGAATTGAGCGGCACCTCTAATTATCTCGATAACTATACTTTCTAATTCAGGATAATAATTCCAGTGTGACTGCTAAATTTGGAAACCCCCTTCCAAATCCGTCACTGACCGTGGCCACGGGTTTCTCGGAATCTATTATCTAAGAACGTATAGGAAATTCTCTCAACAAACTACGTTGAGTCGGTAGATCCCATATTAGTGCTAACCATTCGCGTACACGATCCTACGTACCCAAAGTAGTCGCACAATGATCAGGCTAAGTGATCGGCTCCTAAATCAAAGTACGTACTCACATGCACCGAATTCGCCCTAGCACCTCAAGTCAAAGGACTAAATCGTACACTATTATAAGCCTTGAGAAACATCCCATCGCCGATGTGTGACATGCGCTTCCACAATGGGTTTCTCTGTTCGGGTCGTTCGATGCGTTCGATCCCCTATCGAACCACCTACTCATATGCACTGGCATCAAATGCCTTGCTCATGAAACACTACAAATTCACTCCATGTGAATCATGCATACTCGTACAAGTCTTAACGATTCCTTCAATACCCCGTCTCGACAGGAATCTATGACTTGGAACGTTTTTAAGATCACGACCTTAGAGACTGTTTCATGATTGCACTCATACTGAAGTGAATCTTCCCATAGTCTATTGTGATCTAAGGGTTTCCTCAAATCGCTTAAGTGATTCGCGAGAGATGAAGTTGGCCATTGTTTGATTTACATACTATAAACAAACGAGCGTATCAATTCATTTATACTAGAGAAAGCTTATCACATGATAGTCCTTATACAAGCTAAAATCTATTGGCTTGCAGGACACTATCCTTTCAGGCATACTGTGTCACGTAACGTTAAAAGAACATTGGTGGAGCAGGTTAAGGTAACTATTAAACAATTTTCTTATTTTTTTATCTTACTTACTTTGTCAATATGTTATTTCATGGAACTATCTAACTGCATACTGATACTTTAGGAGAAAATCTACGACTCACCAAACCTTGAAAGTCACACTTTGATGAATTTGGCGAAAAGTTGGAGAAGTTAGAAGAATAGAGTAAAGAAAAAATATTTTGATGCAAACTCATCTTTAACGGTTAACTTGCGCAAACGACCTCATGAAGATGATCAAAGAATCGACAATGAGCAATGGAAGAATTTAGTGATTCGTTGGAGCAGTGATGCAGCACAGGTAAGTTGACGTTTTAATTGATTTGACTGATATGAATGTTAATACTTAATCCTATGAATGAATTATATTAATGTTCATGTAAGTATTTTTGTTATATACAGAAGATAAGTGCTCAAAACAAAGAGAATAGATCAAAAAAGATTATGGATCATGTTACTGGTAAAAGAAGTTTCGCTCAAGTGAGGGATAAAATGAAGGTTGGTTCGTTGTACGTAATATGTATGAACTTTTATAATTCTTGAATGATTATCCACGTTTTGGTTTCATTTTGTTTTGTAGAAAGAATTAGTGACATCAGAAGTGAGAGATGATGAAATAGATGTTGATGAACTAGGTCATGATGATGAATCAAATGACAATGTTGAACCAACTAATGTCGAAATAAGTAGGATGGATCTTTTTGCGAAGTGTTATACTCGAAAGGGGGAGACATCTAATCCCGTAATAGCAGATTCTTTGGTAAGAGTGTTTTATGACTATTGATGAGGGGTATTTCGCATACGCCACTTTAGGAAATACCTTCTGCTCGAGGTCAGCCTCGATCCCGATCAGAATGGTATTCTCCGACCTGAAGAACATGGTTTTCCGATCAAGCCAGACTGATGGCTCTAGATCAAGTACTCCGACCTTCTTCCCGATCTACTCGTCTCCTCGGAATTACTGTGGGGCCGACCTACAGCTTAGTACAGCTGGCCGAGAGGTTTTCTCCTATGGACGGTCCAGGTAGCTCATTATTGTTCCTATAAATACGCGGCGCATTTATGACATCAACGACGGCACAACTTCCAAGGAATACCCCCTGCTCGGACCTACTGTTCGAACTAGGAGCTAGCTTGTATTCTCTTTGTATTGGTCATTTTAGTAGTGCGGCATCCCGTAATGCTCGGGTAGACCTGCTTTGTAATTTATATTCGAACACCAATATTAATATACAGTTTTCACGTACTCGATTCATATTTTGTTATGCTCTACTTTCCTTATTGAACTCGAACGAAATAAAGAATAATCAATTGGCGCCCACCGGATCTTTTCTGGGTTTGCCTCAATTCCTCGTTCGTGCACCAGATAACCGAGGAATTTTCCCGACCTTACCCCGAAAGTGCATTTAGCCGGATTTAATTTCATTCTGTACTTCCTCAGGATCGCGAAACATCTGTCAAGGTGCTTTATATGATCCTCTTCGGTCATGCTCTTCACTAGGATTCATTATTTCCTAAGTTCAATTATTCTTCAGGGGAACTTCTTAGTTTTCAGACATTATTCATTTGGACGATTATCGGATAATCTTTCCGAGGACAGTTCATCGATCAATAAATGTTCCAGATACAAGTTCAACCTTATCATCCAAATATTTAAGTTTCGTCGGATCATTAATTCATTGTCGAGTTGGTTTTTACGAACAGAATACTAATGTTAAGACGAAGGAAAGAATAGTCGCAATTATTTGATTCGAAACGGAAGGTTCTTATCATTATGTTCAAGCAAGATACAAAAGATCAACGAAAGGCAAATGTTACAACTTTATTGACATTCATCGAATAGATTACAAAGTTGTTGAGTGTACAAATGAAGTCCTAATACAACTACAGTACCCTATTCTATGGTCTTCGA
>JAYDYQ010002580.1:0-34760 GCA_034814905.1 Penstemon davidsonii
ATTCGAATTTTCAGTCTGATGTAGATGAATAAATATATAAGTCCAATTTTGGATACATATTTTGCCGCAATGGGGCTGCGGTAAATTGGAAGCGGTCCAAGCAAAGCACCGTTGCCGACTCAACCACTGAAGCATAATATATCGCAGCATTGAATGCAACAAAAGAAAGTGTTTGGATGAAAAACTTCATCCAATAGTTGGATGTAGTGCCTAGCATTGCGAAGCTCATGGTTATCTTCTGTGATAACAATGGAGTTGTTGCTAAAGCAAAGGACTCGAGATCTCACCAGAAATCTAAACACAATAAGAGAAAAGTACCATTTGATTGGACAAATCATTGGTAGAGTAGACGTGCATAATGGATCACGTCGACTCGGAAGACAATCTAGTGGATCCACTAGTAAAGCCTTTGTCACGAAAAGAGTTCGAAGAACATCTTTGGAAGATGGGTCTTAGAAGCGTTTGTGATTGGCTTTAGGGCAAGTGGGAGATTGATAGGATAGTGCCCTGCAAGCCAATATATTTAGCTTGTATTAGGACTATCGTAAGCTTTCTCTAGTACAAATAAATTAATACGCACGTTTGTTTATAGTATGTAAATCAAACAATGGCCAACTTCATCTCTCGCGAATCATTTAAGCGATTGGATGAAATCCTTAGATCACATTCTACTATGGGACGATTCACTTCGGTATTGAGTGCAATCATGAAACAGTCTCTAAGGTCGTGATCTTAAAACACGTTCCAAGTCATAGATTCCGAACGAGACGGGGTATCGAAGGAATCGCCAAGACTTGTATGAATATGCATGATTCACATGGAGTGAATTTGTAGAGTTTCATTAACAAGACATTTGATGTCAGTGCATATGAGTAGGTGGTTCGATAGGGGATCGAACGCATCGAACGACCCGAACAGAGAAACCCATTGTGGAAGCGCATGACGCATATCGGTGATGGGATGTTTCTCAAGACTTATAATAGTGTACGATTTAGTCCTTAGACTTGAGGTGCTAGGGCGAATTCGGTGCATGGGTATATGTACTTAGATTTAGGTACAGGTCACGTAGCCTGACCATAATGTGCCTAAGTTGGGTGCATATAGTTGTGTACGCGAGTGGTTAGTACCCAGATGGAATCTACCGACTCATCGTAATGGATGAGAGAATTTCCTATACGATTCTTAGATAATAATTCCGAGAAATCCACGGCCGTGGTCAGTGACGGATTTGGAAAGGGGTTTCCAAATTTAGCAGTCACACTGGAATTATTATCCCGAATTAGTAAGTATAGTTATTGAGATAATTAGAGGTGCCGATCAATTCACACACCCTAGGTCTCAATCGGGAAATTAAGTCGATAGAAGGACCGTATGTACATGGCAGTTATAAGAGGTGAGGTTCACTGAGATCAATTCACCTGAAGTTGGGCCTCATGGGCTTGTGGCTAGACATCGACCATGAGGTGTGGGTACTCATGAATTAATAACAAGATTAATTCTTGAGTGGTTAATTGAAGGGGTTCAATTAATCGGAGCAATTAATAAGCTCGCAAATTAAATCACGAAAGTCGTGGGCCCGCGGCCAATTGATGGTGAACCTAGAGGGTCACACACAATACAATTGGACTGCAACAAATCATATAAGGAAAGTTTGATTTAAAGAGTTAAATCAAAACTGGAGAATTAAAGTGTTAATTCTTAAAGGAGAAAATTATTAATTAGAAGTAGTCTAATTAATTAATGGAGAAGGATTAATTAATTAATTGGATTAATTAATTAAATGGGCTGAATTAATTAAAAGAGTTTAATTAATTAAATGGTCAAATTAATTAAAGAGTTTAATTAATTAAAGGAGACCTAGTTAGTTAAGGAAATAAAGATAGAATGGGATTCTACTTTCCTAACTAGATAAGGGGCGATTTTTGCTAGGATAAGAATGGGAGAGTTTATTTTCTTGTGTGACAAGGAAAATCTAAGAGATATACATGTATATCTTATTTCCTAATGAGATAAGGATATACATGGAAGAGATATCTATTAAGAGAAGGATTCTTCTCTTATAAATAGACAACTCTTCATAACTCTTGAGGAGAGATAACAAGTGAAGAACCTAAGCCCTGAGACAATGAGGAGCCGCCCCCTCTTCTCCAAATCTGAAAATTGCCGCCGCCACCTTCTTCCTTTTGAGGTTGGCCGAACCCTGTAGAATTCTACAGGGTTCATGCGATTTCTTTTCTTCTTTCTTCCTGTCTGATAACTTTTGGATCCTAGTTCTGAGCCTGAGGATTCAAGAGAGTTGCTTCAATCCAGTTGGTGTGGATACCGCTAGAGGCACAACGCTTGGGGTGCTTCTCCCGAACCAAATCCATCAGATCTGAAAGAAGACCGGAGAAAAACCACTACCGTTCCTATGGTGAGGTAAAATCACTAAACACCCTATGTTTGTTGTGATTTTTGTGCAAAATCCTTTTCGTATGACTAGATGAATAAAGATCTTGTTTGGGTTATTTAAAAATTTTAAAATTCCGCTGCTTTTAACGTTCTGACGTTACCCATAACCCAACAAAAAGGATGCCCATGGTCCAAGGAGGACTGGTGGCATAGTGATTGGCAAATCACTGGAAGGAAAGTTCTTACTGCCCAAAGCTCAGCTAATCAAGAGAAAGAAGAAAGAAGTAAAGAGGTAAGTTGAAGTTGTCAAAAGTGACCCCAACACCTTCTCAAGATTTGAAGCTGAATTGGAAAGATACAACTCCCTTATCCAATCCAAAACTGTGTTCCTGGCTGAAAAGATCAGATACAATAAATGGAGGAGTTACAGACTGAAGAAATCTTGTCAAGAATTCAGAGCCTGGAAGGAGGCTGCTGCTGAAGAAAGTTGGATTATGACTTAGTTGCAGACCAATGACATCCAACAGGCCCTAGACACAGATTTTTTCCATGACAGAGTACATGAGTATGCCAAACTCATTGTGACTCAGGAGGCAACTGCTCTCAAGGAATCCATGCCAAACAAACCAGGTCCATCTTTTGACCTATCTGAGAGAGCCATCCAAGTTGCAGTGTATGTCACATTGGAAAAATGGGTTGAAAGATCAGTCTACATTAAAGGAACATCAAGTGATCTGCCCAGTTTTCCAAGTCTGCAACAAATTGCCTTTGATTCTGAAATCAGTACTTATCAAGAGCAAAACAGACAACCTCAGACAACGTCTCCCTTTGTGCCTGCTGATTTCATACGTCAGAAGACTGTTGTATCTGCTGATGGTTCTGATTTTGTTCATGTGACAGATAAGCCGGCTGATAAAGAATCAACTGAAGAATAGAAGACAGATGAGCCAAATGCTGAAACCACTCCAAAGCTGTTAACTCCAAGGCCTTGATTGAAAATTCAATGAAAGAATTGGAAGAAAGGAACAAAGAGCTGTTGTGCAAGTTTGAAGAAACAACTGCTAAAATTGTTCAAAGTGCTGTGGAAAGTCTCCCACAACCAGCTGACCATTCCATGCTAATAAAGGAAGGAATAGTTGCATTAACTCGTCAGGTTGAAGATGTTAAGGTTGATGTAAATCAAATACATGCAACTCTTCATAGACATGAGAAGGATCGGAACAATGTTGGTAAAGCATTTCAAGAGGCAACTGAAGCAGAAACGGAGAAGACTGCCTATCTGTTTCAGAATTTCACTGAACAAGCTGCTCAGGTTACTTTAGAAGTGGCCACCTTACAAGTAAATATGGATTATCTTAATGACCATACTGCTGCCTTGAAGAGCAATCAAGTTCAACAGAATCTTCGACTTCAAACTGTGGATCAAAACATCAGGCTGCTATGTAATGCTGTCAACATTACTCCTGTTCCAGTTGCTCAACTCAACCCTGCTGATGATGACAAAAAGGGGGAAGAGGGATCAGCTAACAAGAAGAATGTTGCATCTGCTGTTGAAGTTACTGAAAAAGTGGAGTCTACTGAAAAACCTGCTGATGAAGAGACAAGTAGACCAGCCAATGAAGTAACCAAGACAAAGGAAGCTGCTGATGAAGAAGAAGCTGAAAAGGTTGAAGAGCCTAAGGATGTGGCAAAATCTGACAAAGAATTAGCTGCCTCCAAAGACTCTGCTGAAGAACAGCTTGATCCTAACAGAAAAATCAAGAGGATAGAGGAAATTAGAAAGAAGATCGAAGCTGCCTCTAAAAACTTGGTTGAAGTTTTCTCCAGTAGAGAGGAAGAAGAGGAAGAAGAAGAAGAGGAAGAAGATGATGAAGAAGCTGAAGACTAGACTAGATGTTCTAGACTAGGCTTTTAAATTGAAAATTTGTATATCAGCTCACTTCATTGTAATTTTTACTTTAAGTCCATCTTTGTAAACTTGTATTGTAATATTTGTTGAAAATCTATAAAAGTCAAGTTTCCAACATACTATTTCTATCTCAGAAATTTTTGAGGACTTAACTTTAGTTTTAGGTACAGGTACTTAGCTGAAGTTTTGTCATCATCAAAAAAGGGGGAAATTTTTGGATGAAGATGAAGACTTAGAAGTGAAGGGAGGTTTTGATGATTTCCAAAAGTCATCAGCTAAGTATTGGAAGCTTAGTTCAAACCTTATAATTATTTGACCAAGGAAGAAGACAAATCAGAAGGGTCAAATTTATGGTCCAGAAGACTACTGATCTGTTACTGCATTCGGAATCAGACTGGTGGATTTTCAGCAGACTCAAATCAGATGAGTTCGATTTGGTGTTGGGATTTCATGGGGTATGATTGTCATACAACAGTGCGGAATTTAAAATTTTCATAACTCCCAAAATCATAGGATTATTCACTAGTTCAAACGAATAGGTTGAATACAATTTTGCAACAATTTACAAAATAAAAGAGGTGTAATTCGAAATTACCTCACCACAGGCAAGGTGGTGGTTTTTCTCCGGTCTTCTTTCAGATATGATGGATTTGGTTCGAGAGGAGCACCCCAAGTGTTGTGCCTCTAGCGGTATCCACACCAATTGGATTGAAGCAACCCCTTTGAATCCTCAGGCTCAGAACTAGGATTCAAGGGTAATCAGACATGGAAGAACGAAGAAAACCAGATCTAGATTCAGATCTAGATCTGGAGGAAGAGAGGGGGCGGCCTCTCTCTTCCATTGGAGAGGGGGGGCGGCCACACCTCTTCTCCAAGAGGGGGGCGGCTAGGGCATGAGGGGGTGGCTAGGGTTTAGTTTTTAGCTTAGGTTTTTCAGTCTTCTTAAGACTCCTTTTATAGCCACCTCTCAAGGCCCCCTTATGTGCAAGACTTTAGTATTGGACATTAATTAAATTGGCTCATGTATTGCCTTAATTTAATTAAGCCCTTTAATTAAATTAACCCAATTAATCCAATTAATTTTCTCTCTCTTTAATTAACTCTTTAATTAATATTTAATTAATTAGACTATCTAATTAATTATTTCTCTCACATAATTAACTCTTTAATTCTTTAGTTTTCTTCTTCAAGAATTAACACTTTAATTCTTCAGTTTTGATTTAACTCTTTAAATCAAACTTTGCTTATTTGATTTGTTGCAGTCCAATTGTATTGTGTGTGACCCTCTAGGTTCACCATCAATTGGCCGCGGGCCCACGACTTTCGTGATTTAATTTGCGAGCTTATAAATTGCTCCGATTAATTGAACACCTTCAATTAACCACTCAAGAATTAATCTTACAATTAATTCATGAGTACCCACACCTCATGGTCGATGTCTAGCCACAAGCCCATGAGGCCCAACTTCAGGTGAATTGATCTCAGTGAACCTCACCTCTTATAAGTGCCATGTACATACGGTCCCTCTATCGACTAATTTCCCGATCGAGACCTAGGGTGTGTGAATTGATCGGCACCTCTAATTATCTCGATAACTATACTTTCTAATTCAGGATAATAATTCCAATGTGACTGCTAAATTTGGAAACCCCTTTCCAAATCCGTCACTGACCCTGGCCACGGGTTTCTCGGAATATATTATCTAAGAACGTATAGGAAATTCTCTCAACGCACTACGTTGAGTCGGTAGATCCCATATTAGTGCTAACCATTAGCGTACACGATCCTACGTACCCAAAGTAGTCGCACAATGATCAGGCTAAGTGATCGGCTCCTAAATCAAAGTACGCACTCACGTGCACCGAATTCGCCCTAGCACCTCAAGTCAAAGGACTAAATCGTACACTATTACAAGTCTTGAGAAACATCCCATCGCCGATGTGCGTCATGCGCTTCCACAATGGGTTTCTCTGTTCGGGTCGTTCGATGCGTTCAATCCCCTATCGAACCACCTACTCATATGCACTGGCATCAAATGCCTTGCTCATGAAACGCTACAAATTCACTCCATGTGAATCATGCATACTCGTACAAGTCTTAACGATTCCTTCGATACCCCCGTCTCGACAGGAATCTATGACTTGGAACGTTTTTAAGATCACGACCTTAGAGACTGTTTCATGATTGCACTCATACTGAAGTGACTCGTCCCATAGTCTATTGTGATCTAAGGATTTCATCCAATCGCTTAAGTGATTCGCGAGAGATGAAGTTGGCCATTGTTTGATTTACATACTATAAACAAACGAGCGTATTAATTCATTTATACTAGAGAAAGCTTATCACATGATAGTCCTTATACAATCTAAAATCCATTGGCTTGCAGGGCACTATCCTTTCAATCTCCCACTTTCCCTAAAGCCAATCACAAACGCTTCTAAGACCCACCTTCCAAAGATGTTCTTCGAACTCTCTTTGTGACAAAGGCTCTACTAGTGGATCCGCTAGATTGTCTTCCGAGTCGACGCGATCCATTATGTGCGTCAACTCTACCAATGATTTCTCTAATCAAATGGTACTTTTCTCTCATTGTGTTTAGACTTCTGGTGAGATCTCGAGTCCTTTGCTTTAGCAATAGCTCCATTGTTATCTTAGATGATAACCACGAGCTTCGCAATGCTAGGCACTACATCCAACTTTTGGATGAAGGTTTTCATCCAAACACTTTCTTACGCTGGATTCCTTGCTGCGATATATCTTGCTTCAGTGGTTAAGATGGCAACGGTGTTTTCCTTGGAACCTTTCCTACTTACCGCTACCCTATTGAGGCAAAATATGTATCCAAAATTGGATACTTATATTCATCCACATCAGACTAGAAACTCGTATTAGTAAATACTTCGAGCTTCAATTCTCCACTACCACCGTAGACCCATATCAAGTCCTTAGTCTTTCTCAAGAGCTTAAGGATATCTTTTACGGTGGTCCAGTACTCTTTACTGGAGTTTGACTAGAAACTGCTCATGGCAATAAGAGCAGGTTCTACATCTGGTCTAGTACATAGTGTTGCATACGATATGCTACCTTTTGTCTAAACATAAGGTATTTGAGACATTCTCCTTTTCCTCATTCGATGTAGGGCACATCGATTTGGAAGGAGAGATACAATGTCTCACTGGAAGCAATCCTCTCTTGGATTCTTCCATACTGAAAATTTTTCTGTATTGTTTCTATGTACTTAGATTGTGAGAGTTCCAACATCTTCCCCGATCTATCTCCATAGATACGTATCTTAATACGCAAGATGTCTCTCTCAAATCTTTCATGGAGAATTGCATGGACAATCATGCTTCCGTCTGTGCTAACATTCCAATATCATCCCAGATAATCATAATGTTATCGACATGTAAAAATAATGAACTTTAAAGAGCTCCCACTAAACTTCTTGTACACTCAAGGTTCACATTTGTTTTCGATGAAGTCAAACGCCTTGACTGTCTCATCAAAATGAATGTGAGTCCAAATGGATTCAGGCGTTGCTACTGGAGAAAGGATTTCATCAAAGTCCATTCCAGGCCTTTGTGAATAACCTTTTTGCCATTAGGCAAGCCTTATAGGTCAATACCTCTTCATTCATTCCTAGCTTGCGCTTGAAGATCCATTTGCAACCTACAAGGACACTTCCCTCGGGTGGATCGACCAAGGTCCGTACCTTGTTGGAATGGATGGAATCCATTTCGGATATGCATGGCCTCTTGCCACACATAAGTGTCTACATCCAATGTAGATTCTCCGTATATGGTCTAACCATATCATTCAAGTTCCTCACGAACTTGATTAGATCTACGAAGTACTGGTGTACTTGATGGTTCAGTAGTTTCTGGATTAACTCCTACTGTTTGTGGGGATGGGTTCCACTTCTTGGACCTCATCAAGTTCTACAAGAGTACCATTTCTATTCATGAGGAAGCCATCCTCTAAGAAATGGATATTCCTTGAAACAAACACCCTTTGTTCTTTAAGATTGTAGAACAGGTATCCAATGAATTTCTTTGGATACCCCACAAATTTGTACAAACTGGATCTACTATCCAATTTATCTCATTTCTTGTTCCTAACATAGGCAGGAGATCCCTATACTCAATAGAGAGAGTATAGAGGTGCTTTACCACACCATTCTTGGTAGGGTTTTGCAGGCACATACTTTGAAGTTACTTTGTTCAGTATCTTCGATGCAATCATTAGGGTCAATCCTTAGTATGCATAAGGATGTTGAACGAAACTTATCACGGATCGAACCATGTCCAACAAGGTTCGATTCTCTTCTTTCAGACCCTCTAATAGGTTGAGGCGTCTTAGGAGGAGTTCGTTGTATGAGAATCTCTTTCTCAGTAAGATAATTGAGGAACTTCTAGCTTAAGTATTTGCCATCTCGATCAGATCGAATGGCCTTAATACTATGCCTTGGTTGATTCTCTACTTCGTTTCGAAATTCTTTGAACTTTTCAAGAGTTTCGGATTTGTACATCATAAGATACACATATCACTAATGACTAATGTCATCAGTAAACCTCACGAGGTATGAGTAATCTTCTCTAACACTAACACTTTAGTGGTCCACATTCATTCGTATGGATCCAAAAATTTGTTTGGTACGCACCGGATGCCCAGCAAATGGTAACTTTGTCATCTTTTCCTTCAGACAGGATTCGCAAGTTGATAGTTCATCTAAGCCCTATTTTTCAAGAAGCATCGATGACACCAACTATTGAATCCTTCCTATGGAAACACGACCTAATCTTGCGTGCCATATGTGTGGAGTATTATCTTTGTATTGATTGAACTTAACACATTAATTCAATCAATTTTGTTTGTTTTCAATTAACTCCTTAATTGAAACGTTACTTTCAATTAACTCTTTAATTGATTCATTTCCCTTTTTCAATTAACTCTTTAATTGAAACGTTGCTCTCAATTAACTCTTTAATTGAAACGTTGTTTAATTAATTAGACCTTCTAATCAATTAAACATGTCAATGCCTTTCTTAGGTGCAGTGGGATAATTTGATTTTTAGGCTACTTGCGTTCTTTCCACTACCTTCACGTTTGCTTTGGAAGAGAACACTTTCTTCTTCCTTTTACTCTTCTTTGACTTTGCAGTCCTTGAAGTGTAAGCAATCATGACAGGTATACCTTTTAAAAGGTTCCTATTTGCCTTTTACCAATACTTTGGTTAATTCATGAAACCTGATCAACTTATCGAATAAGTTCAGAACTTTTCACGAATCGTTTGAATTAGCGGGAGGAGAATTTAGGAGGAAGTCAATGTTAAGATCACTTGCAGGCCTACGTTTAATCGATCCAGTTATCAACCATATTGATAAAACAAGGACAGTGATCCTTGACATTAGTTCCTTCACTTATTCTCGAGTTTTAAACAACACCTTAGAAATCTCGAATCAGATGATTCGAAATTGCTCCTCAAAACAAGCCTTTTGAGGTGGAGGTTTGTTTTAGAAGTTTCGGACATACTCCTATGTCGCTTCTTTAGCTCGTTCAATCTTGATGCTTCTATGAGGCAACGATCATTGAGATTCCCATACTCTATAGGTGATTCGTTCATCTTTTGAGACTCATCTCAAAATGATCAGGCATAGGTTGATTATTAAGAACACTATTCCGACTTTCGGAATTGAGGACAATCCCCAGGTTTCTAAGCCAATCAATATTTTAATCCAGTTATTTTCTAAGTCGAGGATAAATAGTAAAATGGACAATTCATATAGATATCTCAATATCTAATCTAAAGAGAAGACAAAAATCTAGAGGACTAGTTAATGAGTAATACTTATAATCTACGAAGGTTGGACTTTCTATCGTAAAAGTTCTCCCACTATTTTATCGAAACAATTACCCCTTCAATTGTTCGGGAAATCCTATTTCCTAGTAGGTCTTGACGTCCCAACAGACATTAATTGCACCCACGACTCGCGGCCATACAATTAATTCCCCAGGTAGGCATACTTATTGCCAATTGTGTCCCTACACAACCTTCAAGCTATTTTGCCTCGGTTTTCGCACTCATCTAGCACTGCTACATCATGAGTGGGACTATTCGTTAAGTCTAACCCATCAATCTTGATGAGGAACGGGCCCGGTCATGAAATCCCCATAACTTGGTTATGGTCGATGTTCATGTCCCGACCAGTCCTCACCCTTGTTAAGTTTAGTTAAAAACGAGAATCAAGGAGTTTCGCGTATTGTCTCTTTCTTAGACTCGGGTGCCAGACTCTGGATCACCTTAATCGATAAGTGGACAACTCACGCTAGTTCCTATTGATGGAAGGCTTGGATTTATATAAATACTTCATTTTATTTTAATCCAATATGACTTAATATTATTTTCAAGAGGGGTTTTTCGGGTCTAAGAATTTGAGGTAACACTCCTCGAGATCTCACCGTTCCAGTTATGCATTATCCTTTATTTACGATCTAAATTACTAGCGCGCATCACCATACATGCTAAAATATAAATCAGTAAATAAAACATACACACCTAGCATGCATGCTACCACAATATGTTTTCGATCGGGAGCCTCCTATGCGGGTTATCATCGAGCCAAAGATGTTGGCCCAATTGGTCAATCTAATTAGGTTCTAAAGGACCTAGGCTATTACACAAATTACCATGCAAACATGGCCTTCACTCTTCTTGGGCTCCCACCTTGCTTGTAACGGGCCTCCATCCTAAACTATTTAAAACAGTAAAGCCCTATCTATTACAAGGGCTCAAAGTGGCCCAAAAACTTAAGGCTCGCAGGCCCAATAAAACCAACAAAATTAAAATCAACCAATCACATCTACCCTAAGGGTCAAGGCTCGGCGCGATCGAAAACAACGTAAACAGTTCACGTAGAGCAAGAAACAAGCAAAACTCATTTTCTTATTTCTTATCTTATTTTAAAACTCCCTTTTAAAATACCTTTAGATTCTAGTTTTAAAAACCTTTTTAAAACAATCCACAATTTTTATTTTAAAACCCCTTTTAAAATAACCCCTTGATTCTCACTCGAGTCTCCACTAATTATGATAAAATTAACTTTTCGGATATACTAAACTCCTTTAGTGCACAAAACAGTTTCTGTTTTTCAACTTTTGAAAAATTGCAGTTCGGCCCCCTGAATTTTTGAAAAATACATTTTGACCCCTCAACTTTTGGAAATTACAAATCAGCCCCAAAATTTCCAGAACATGCAAATCGGACCAGAAAGCAGAAAATTAACAAAATTTCCAGAAACTTTTGTTTAAAGCAAAACAGACCCTAGATTTTATGGTAAATGCAAAAACAGCCCCTAGCCTTTCGTAAATTGCAAAACAGTCCAGATTTTGAAAATTTCAGAAATTACAATTTGGTCCAGAATTGCAGAAAATCAAAATTTTACTTTCTGTCCAGATTTTCGAAAAATCGCAATTTGCACATAAGCCCTCAAATTTTTGGAAATTGCAGTTTAGTCCCAAAACCGAATTATGCTAATACCCGAACACATAATTTATCATAACAAGCAAGAATCAAATCATAGAACACGACAATCAAATATACACATATATTTTGAAGTGTTAAGGCCTATTCATATGAGCGTAGTAAATTTGGCTCTGATACCACTGTTGGGATTTCATGGGGTATGATTGTCATACAACAGTGCGGAATTTAAAATTTTCATAACACCCAAAATCACAGGATTATTCACTAGCTCATACGAATAGGTTGAATACAATTTTGCAACAATTTACAAAATAAAAGAGGTGTAATTCGAAATTACCTCACCACAGGCAAGGTGATGGTTTTTCTCCGGTCTTCTTTCAGATCTGATGGATTTGGTTCGAGAGGATCACCCCAAGTGTTGTGCCTCTAGCGGTATCCACACCAATTGGATTGAAGCAACCCCTTTGAATCCTCAGGCTCAGAACTATGATTCAAGGGTAATCATACATCGAAGAACGAAGAAAACTAGATCTAGATTCAAATCTAGATCTGGAGGAAGAGAGGGGGCGGCCTCTCTCTTCCATTAGAGAGGGGGGGCGGCCACACCTCTTCTCCAAGAGGGGGGCGGCTAGGACATGAGGGGGTGGCTAGGGTTTAGTTTTTAGCTTAGGTTTTTCAGTCTTCTTAAGACTCCTTTTATAGCCACCTCTCAAGGCCCCCTTATGTGCAAGACTTTAGTATGGACCATTAATTAAATTGGCCCATGTCTTGCATTAATTTAATTAAGCCCTTTAATTAAATTAACCCAATTAATACAATTAATTTTCTCTCTCTTTAATTAACTCTTTAATTAATATTTAATTAATTAGACTATCTAATTAATTATTTCTCTCACAGAATTAACTCTTTAATTCTTTAGTTTTCTTCTTCAAGAATTAACACTTTAATTCTTCAGTTTTGATTTAACTCTTTAAATCAAACTTTGCTTATTTGATTTGTTGCAGTCCAATTGTATTGTGTGTGACCCTCTAGGTTCATCATCAATTGGCCGCAGGCCCACGACTTTCGTGATTTAATTTGTGATGATGGATATTTTGTATACGCCATTTTAGGAAATACCTCTGCTCGAGATCGACCTGGATCCCGACCAGGAAAGGTATTCTCCGACCAGAAGAACTAAGTCTCCAGCCAAGTCAGACTGATAGCTCGGGATTCCTCTTTCCGATCTACCTAACTCCTCGGACTTATCATGAGCCCGACCACAGGCCTGGACAGCTGGCCGAGATGTCTTCCCCTGTGGAGGGTCTAGCTAGCCCATCACTGTTCCTATATATACCACCGCATTTATGACATCAGGGGGACACGTTTTCCAAGAAACACTCCAGCTCGGACTTAGAGTTCGGATTAGGCTTTATCTCGCTTAACTTTGTATTTGATCTAGCTAGTTTTACGGCAACCAATACCGCCCGAATAGACCTATTTTGTAATATGTGTTTGATCTGATTATTAATATACATTCACCATCTACTTGACTTATTTATTGTTTGGCTCGACTTCCTATATTTGTATCCCAACGAAAAAGAGCTTAATCAATTGGCGCCCACCGTGGGGCCTGTTCGGGTGTTAGATCGAAAAATGCCTACTACTAGGAGATTCACGTACAATCGCGGCGAGCCTTCACACGCCGTAGGAGCTCAACGTTCTGTAAACAACGAACCAAGTAACCAGTCTCGAGCGGCACACCAGTCCGAGGCACCGTCGCTCGACCCACCTGCTGACCTGCCCATACATACTACGATGGCCGATATGCGTTCCATTGTCGGTACTATGTGTAGAGAATTCATGAATCCTGGCCAGCAGCTTCCTGTCGATCAGCCCGCGGTTCGATCGGGGCACCGGGGTCCCGCTTCAAACCTGCGAGGGGAAGGGAGTGTTCGCCGGTCTGCCCGAAATGCTGCATCGGATCTTCCCAGAGAGGCTCGGGAAAGACCAGGAGGCCGATCAGGGCAACCGTCTAGGGCCCCCCGAGGCCAAGAAGATTCTGTAGTAGGGGAGAGTCATCCCAATGATCGGAACAATTTGAAGAAGCCAGTTTATCGAAAAGTAACAGAGGCAGACGCTCTATAAAAATGACAGAGCAAAATATCTAAGACCCTAGGTCGAAAAAAGATGCTCTATAAAACAGAGCAAGACGCTGCTCTATATAAAAAAAAAAAACGAAAGAGCATCGCTCTATAAAGCAACTAAAGCAGAGCTAGACGCTCTATAAAAATGAAGCAGAGCTAGCTCTATAAAAATGAAGCAGAGCTAGACGCTCTATAAAAATGAAACAGAGCCAGACGCTCTATAAAAATGACAGAGCAAAATATCTAAGACCCTAGGTCGAAAAAAGATGCTCTATAAAACAGAGCAAGACGCTGCTCTATATAAAAAAAAAAACGAAAGAGCATCGCTCTATAAAGCAACTAAAGCAGAGCTAGACGCTCTATAAAAATGAAGCAGAGCTAGACGCTCTATAAAAATGAAGCAGAGCTAGACGCTCTATAAAAATGAAGCAGAGCCAGACGCTCTATAAAAATGAAAGGGCAAAATGTCTAAGACCTTAGGTCGGAAAGAGAAGCTCTATAAAACAGAGCAAGACGCTCTATAAAAAACGTAAGAGTACCGCTCTATAAAGCAACGAAAATCTTTCGAACAACGGGTACATAAGAGGGTCATTCTTCCTAAAGTTGGTTTATTTTTTCCCAAGATTATATTAGAGCCGTCTGCTCGGGAAGTGGAACCCCCGAGAACCTCCTTACTCCACGGGAATCTTTATAAAGTAGGTGTATTATTTCCAAATAATATATTCAAGCCTAAGGAGGTTGATCAGACTTGAACTTTTTTATGAGGAATTTAATATCTTATTTATTAAGAGACCTATCCGAAGATGATGTTAGACGATCGATAAATCCCTTATTATGGTTTGATTTTACATTAGGAATCTAGCCCTTCTCCTCGGGTTACGTTTTTCTAGTTTGAACTAAATTACGAGCAAAAAGTAATCATAACTGAGATCAGAAGAGATTAAAGATTGCAAAATAATTAAGAAGAAACATGAAGTTTTATTCATAAATTCCGAGCAGACTACAAATGGGCAATGAGATACAAGGAACCGCAGTTTTATTGATGTTCATCGAACAGATTACAAAGTCTTCGAATACATTTACAAATGAAGTCCTACTACAACTACTATGCCCTATTCTATGGTCTTCGAACATCTTCTAGCGCAATCGACTGCCGGCAGTGCCCAACGATTTATGTAACAAGTGATCGGGCTGCATATATTTATCTTCTGATGATATCTGGTTTTGAAATTAGACAATGTGGATCGCACATCATCTTTCTGATTATCTCCATACTTTTCCCAGCATTCTTGCTACCAGCCGAGCCCGATCACTTCCCCGAGTTGGCGTCTAAGGTTGAAATTTCTCATTGTAAGATCCGAAAGTTTAACCTAGAGCGGCCGGTCATCATCTTATGGTCGGGAAGCTCGACCCTAGGTTACCATTTCCCTTGCAAGAAAGGAAGAAATTGGTGACTCGAGGTCAAACTTCCTTTTAATGAATTGACCAGCTTTCCACCCTCGAGGATACCCCTCAAAATCCGAAATGCTAACCCTGCCCAAAATATCCGAGCAAGGGTCAGTCACTTGTTGGTATTTCAAGGGGAGATCCCGTTTTTAGGGATCGGAGACCCCCCGATATCCGAGGATCCCCTCTTTTCCGATTCCACCCATACCGAAGGATTGTGTGTTTTGTTTATAAGATCGAAAGTACATTCCCGTTTCCCAAGACTTAGGTATTGTTTGGTCAGATTTTATTTGGAACTTAGCAGAAAAAAGGGAAATACTATGACTTGGTCAGATGTACACTGCAGAAAATTTCCGTTTTTCACTTTATGCTCGGACTGTGGATCACTCTTAACTCGAGTATAAATTGTTTTAACAGTGAAACTGCAACTTGAATGTTCACTCTTAACTCGAGTATAAATTGTTTTAACAGTGAAACTGCAACTTGAATGTTCACTCTTAGCTCGAGTATAAATTGCTTTACGATGAAAAGATAGTAAATATTTTCCTCAGGTACACAACATCATCGATTAGAAGCAAGGAAAAGTTTATTATTTCGACAAGAAAAACAAGTACAAAAGGAAGAAAATTTAAAAGTACAACATTTAGTCGAGCGTAAAGCAGAAATCCCTAGACAGTTTTCTCGAACAGGAGCTTACGGACCTCGACGTTGCGGGCCTCATACCCCGCGTCGTACCCTTTTTTATAAGCCTCTTGCTCCCGCAGCTCGGCATTTGTCTTCTCCTGCTCGATGAGGCTCTTCAGCCTATCCAACTCTTTGCTCAACTCCTCATGGACTTGGCTTTCTCTCAGCTTCACAGCTTTCTCTGCCTCGGAAGCCAACTTCAGCTCGTTAGCTCTAGATTCTGCACGAGATTTCTCCAGCTCATTTTTCTGTTTCTCCAAGTCGCGAACCACTGCAGCACGCTGCTCTGTTTCGAGCTCAACCTGCAACCCGAGGTTAAAAATGTGCTGCCCGACCTGCATAGGTTTACAAATGAGAGTTCTTGGATTTAAAAAAAAAAAAAAAAAAAAAAAAAGAAAAAAGATATATATGTTGAACCAACTTGAAAGAGCAGATCAGAACTCGATTGTACAAGTTCTCGAGCACTTTTTCCCTTAAGCCGCTCCTGTTCGGCCAACTGGATGTTACTCAAAATAATGTCCCGACCGCTCGGGACAACGCCTCCAGCCGCTGCATTGCCTTTTACCTCCCCAAAAATTGCACTAAGTGTACAACCGACATCGGAGACAGAGCGGAAAGCCAAGGGATTTTTGTCGACCTTCTCCTTCTCAGCAGAAGGATCATTTATTTTGAGTTTTTCCTTCTCAGCAGAAGGGTCATTTATTTTGACCCTTTTATTTTGAGGCTCGGTGACAACGTCCTTAGCAGCCTCCGTAGACGAAGTACTCCCGCCTAGTACTTTATTTGCCCCGGTCATTTGGATTAAGGTCGAGGTCGGAATCATATCCTCGGATTGAGGCCTTTTGTTTAAAGCCTGCCCGGAAACACCGGATGTGTTTTTCTTACTAGGACTGTTCTTCGATTTAGAGGGGGAGTCGGGAATCTCTACAATTGGCTCCTTCCCCGACGTAGTGTGCACGGATTTTAGTGGAGGATCGACCTTAGTTTTTCTGTGATCGTTTTTTGGGGCCTCTGATTGTATTGGACTTGCTTTCATATTAAGATCGATTTTATTCTTGCCTCGATCAGCTTTCAATGTTTTTGGTGCCTCTGAGGAGGACTTGGATTCTTTGTTTTTGGGTTTAGGAGTTTTCTCTTTCTTGGGTTTGATGAACCTGGTTGGGTCGAGCTTGGTACCAACTAATCCGTCCATGGTCAAGTGTCTAGAGAAGAAAGATTTCGGACAATATGATCGACCTAAGAGCTCCGATGCGCGAAATTAGTATTTCAAATGGTACGAAACTTATGAACTTCTCGCGTATTTATAAGGAAGAGAAAAGTCGCCTTTGGGAGTCCAACAGTCGCAAATTCCAAAGTTTTTCCGATCTGCATCGTGGAGATCGATTAATTATTATTTCCTATGTTGAGTAATATGTCACCTGCGGTTCGATATCTATATTCCTGTTCGGACCATTCGAACACTTACAGAGGCTACTATCTGATTAAGTTATATTTTAAGTTGGGACAAAATTATCACGTCGGATGTTGACACATCGTAAGAGCAAAAGAGGATTTATAAATGTTCAAAAATAGATACAAGGAAAGGGGAAACCTATCATCTATTACAAAATATTTATAATTATTTAGTCACTCCGCATCGTCCTCGTCCCCGGTACTACCCTCGACATCAACATCCTCGTCACCTGTCGCCTCTTGTTCGTCGTCGTCCGAAGAGGTGCTTTCTTCGTCATCATCCTCCTGGTCATCCTCCCCTGAGCTCGAGCTCGAACTGGACGATGCTACCTCCAGCATATCAGGATTAGGCATAGGAACCCCAAACTCTTCTACAAAGGGGGCGAACTCATGTGTCTCCCAATTCTGGGAACTCGAGGATGCAGTTTGATAATCTTTTCCACGAGAATTCTTCATGATATCCATGAACTTTATATATTCTACCATCTTGTCGGGAATGACCTTTGCGGCAGCCAACTGTTGGACACCTTTGTAGAAAGTAGTCTGAAGGATTTCGCCGACCCTTTTTCGAGCTATAGCGTCCAGGGCGGGGGACTCCAAAAACTCCCTTATTGAGCTCAGGCGCGACTCCTCTTTTCCACGTTGATAAGACAGCTCTGAGTCAGTCTTGGTTTGCGCGAGTTCTTCTTCAAGCTGTTTCACCCTGTCCTCGAGTAGACTCTTCTCAGCGACAACCTTAACTAAGTCCTCCTCGACCGCAGGAGTATACTTGAACTTCGACTCCTCCAGTTCTTTCTGGACCGCAAGGAGTTTTTGACGAAGTTTGGCTTCTTCAAAGAGGGAGTTTTGATAGGCCAGGTGGACTCGGTCGGACTCATCTTCGAGCAGCGAGGTGCGATTAAGTTCTGTGAGGAAACAATCCCCGATCTGCCAAGAAACAAGACGACGGTTAATATTCTGTATAAACGTCTAAGAGTTATCACTCCAAATGTTTCTTTACCTCATGATGCGCTCGCGCAAATCGACCTAGTATATCGAGATCGTTGTGAGCCAGAAGTTCTTCCTGATCCTCCGCGAATCTTCCCGCCATGAAGATTTTTATAGCTTTGTCGTGTTCGTTCTCTCCAGTCGGGCCGCGGTCACTCCGAATGGATCCTCCCTCGGGATAACCCGACGCTCGGTGGCCTTTAAGCTGATTTTCGATAAAATCCACCATGTCAGGTTTTTCTCGACCCGGACGGCGAGTAAGGGGTGTTCGATGTCGACCCCATAATCCTGCCCTTCTCTTCGCCTCAGGAGCTCCCTCCTGGTTTTCCCGAGTTCGTCGGTTACTAATCTCCATGCCCTTCATCTTTCTCATGGTGAACAAGCTGTATCCCAATCCAGACGACGTAGAAGGACCAGCTTGGTCTGTTGGAAAGACCATTCGTAACGGTTCGGGATTCTCTGGCTCCTCGACGGGCTGTTTTTGAGCAGTTTGAGCAGGATTGCTTTGTGGGGGAACAGTGGATCGATTACCCGGTACTTGAGGAATTCTGGCTTGCCGCCTCGGTTGACCTGGCGTTTTCTTTGAGGTGGAGGCCACTGTTTTACCGACTATGGAAGCCCGATAAGACCCGACCATGTCACCTAAAAAGCAGATGATATTTATAAGGTTGGAGATTTAGGACAATAGGTCTAAAGAAGATAGACTAAGAATTTGAACTTACTCAACGATCGGGTATCGACTGCATCCGCGTGCTCGAACGTGGCTTTACTAAGGCCTGCCTTCCGAAGGACGGGCTCTAGGATCAGAAATGCCGACTGATATAGATCGGAATGCATCTCGGCGACGGCCTTGTCACTAATGCCCTGCTTAAGTGAGCCCACGAATTCACGCTTCCCGCACACCCAGTCACATCGACCTGTCCATTGATGAGGGCCCATCTCCGAACTCCCCTCCGAAACTGGCGCATCGGGTCCCTTGATAAAGAAAAATTGTTTCTTCCAATCAAGTGAGTTGCTAGAAACAATTGTGGATAAGATCGATTGGTTTGGCCGTTGTGAAAAATACACGAACCCTGTATTAGAGGCCGATGAGTTGCTAACTTTAAAGAATTGCCAAAAGTTCTGGAAATTGTCACGTTTGCCTTTGGCTTTCATTAGCACACTGAAGGCTATCAAGTATCCAATGGAATTGGGTAGGATCTGCGCAGGTGCAAGAGCGAATACATCCAGAATTTGATTGACCAGGGGTGCAAAGGGGATCCGCAGCTCATAAGCAAATTGTTTAGCGTAGAAGGCTTGACACCTCTCAGGCGGCTGGTTCACTCGTTGAGAAGAAGTCGGAATAACCAGCGAGTATCCTTCGGGAAGATATTTTCCAATCTCAGCCTCAAGATCAGCTTTACTCTCGATCGGGTCATATGAACAGACTATCTCATCTACCCGTTTCTCAGTCTTCTGAGCTCGAGCTGGGACGGTAGTAGTAGCTTTCTTCGGAATGGAGTCTAGATTGAGGATTCTCACCATATATCCATGACCGACGGGATACTTCATTATTTCGTGTTTTTCCAACGCCCCGACCTCATCCTCTTCACTATCGGAGTCTGAATCTTCTTCACGCTCGGCATTGGACTCAGTATTTTGTTCTGCGTTACCTTCGGGTTCAGGTATCTTATGTCCAGACGTTCCCTCGCCAGCATCCGACTCCAACACCCTCTCGACTTGTTCGATGATCTTATTCGCCTCATCGGGAGAATTTGCAGTAGTTTTGAAGGTATCGATTAGTTCATCCATTGACCCTAGATCGGAATCTGCTCTCTGAGGAATGGCGGCTGGATTCTCTGGGTTCTCAGAAGCAGACATTTCAGGAGTTTGTTGTGATGGTCGAAGAGAAATTATGCTTTCTATCGATGTGAGTACTCCGATCTGCGGTAAAAATTGAGAAAGTATGGCTGTCTCTTTAGGTCAACGCGTATATATAAAGGTTAAAAGGGTAAATTGCAAATTAAACCCCGAGTAACCGCGACGGTTAAGCTCCCACTCAGTATATTGAAGATTAACTTTTATAAAAATGGCACTTACGGTCCCCTAAGTTTTTGGAAGTTGGTTTTTCAGCTCGATATTATGAAGATGTGCACTCTTTTTCCCTTTGCTCGGTTTTTGTCCCACAGGGTTTTTTCGAGTAAGGTTTTTAACGAGGCATATCCGACTCAAGACCATTCAAGACTCGATCTTCATTATTTATTTCTCTGTGTCTCAGATTTTGCTATGACTTCGAGGTAGAGTAAACAGATCGAGAACTCCGACCGCCAATGTTTTGAAGCATCCTGCCTTTCCAAAGGCCCGTCCAGAGAAAATGTGCGCTCTTTTTCCCTAGCTCGGTTTTTGTCCCATTGGGTTTTTCCGAGTGAGGTTTTTAATGAGGCATATTCAAACTTGTACTATGATGCTGCGTTTACTTCTCCGAGCTTCAGCTTCACTTACGCTCGAGAAGTGGGGGAGTATTGATGATGGATATTTTGTATACGCCATTTTAGGAAATACCTCTGCTCGAGATCGACCTGGATCCCGACCAGGAAAGGTATTCTCCGACCAGAAGAACTAAGTCTCCAGCCAAGTCAGACTGATAGCTCGGGATTCCTCTTTCCGATCTACCTAACTCCTCGGACTTATCATGAGCCCGACCACAGGCCTGGACAGCTGGCCGAGATGTCTTCCCCTGTGGAGGGTCTAGCTAGCCCATCACTGTTCCTATATATACCATCGCATTTATGACATCAGGGGGACACGTTTTCCAATAAACACTCCAGCTCGGACTTAGAGTTCGGATTAGGCTTTATCTCGCTTAACTTTGTATTTGATCTAGCTAGTTTTACGGCATCCAATACCGCCCGAATAGACCTATTTTGTAATCTGTGTTTGATCTGATTATTAATATACACTCACCATCTACTTGACTTATTTATTGTTTGGCTCGACTTCCTATATTTGTATCCCAACGAAAAAGAGCTTAATCAATTTGCGAGCTTATAAATTGCTCCGATTAATTGAACACCTTCAATTAACCACTCAAGAATTAATCTTACAATTAATTCATGAGTACCCACACCTCATGGTCGATGTCTAGCCACAAGCTCCTGAAGCCCAACTTCAGGTGAATTGATCTCAGTGAACCTCACCTCTTATAAGTGCCATGTACATACGGTCCCTCTATCGACTAATTTCCCGATCGAGACCTAGGGTGTGTGAATTGATCGGCACCTCTAATTATCTCGATAACTATACTTTCTAATTCAGGATAATAATTCCAGTGTGACTGCTAAATTTGGAAACCCCTTTCCAAATCCGTCACTGACTGTGGCCACGGGTTTCTCGGAATATATTATCTAAGAACGTATAGGAAATTCTCTCAACGCACTACGTTGAGTCGGTAGATCCCATATTAGTGCTAACCATTCGCGTACACGATCCTACGTACCCAAAGTAGTCGCACAATGATCAGGCTAAGTGATCGGCTCCTAAATCAAAGTACGCACTCACGTGCATCGAATTCGCCCTAGCACCTCAAGTCAAAGGACTAAATCGTACACTATTACAATTCTTGAGAAACGTCCCATCGCCGATGTGCGTCATGCGCTTCCACAATGGGTTTCTCTGTTCGGGTCGTTCGATGCGTTCGATCCCCTATCGAACCACCTACTCATATGCACTGGCATCAAATGCCTTGCTCATGATACGCTACAAATTCACTCCATGTGAATCATGCATACTCGTTCAAGTCTTAACGATTCCTTCGATACCCCGTCTCGACAGGAATCTATGACTTGGAACGTTTTTAAGATCACGACCTTAGAGACTGTTTCATGATTGCACTAATACTGAAGTGAATCGTCCCATAGTCTATTGTGATCTAAGGATTTCATCCAATCGCTTAAGTGATTCGCGAGAGATGAAGTTGGCCATTGTTTGATTTACATACTATAAACAAACGAGCGTATTAATTCATTTATACTAGAGAAAGCTTATCACATGATAGTCCTTATACAAGCTAAAATCCATTGGCTTGCAGGGCACTATCCTTTCATTTGGATCAACAGAGTGTTCATCAGACGAGTGGATTCGATCAGCAGAGTGGAAGTGATCAGAAGTTATTGCAACGGTAATAAATGCACCTGAAGTAATAAATGTTGTAAATGAAGGGTATTAAAGACAAATGATTGAAGAGAAACCTCGGATCAGCAGAGTGCATTTAATGCGAAGTGACAGAAAGTACAGCAGAACTGTACAGTGCACAGTCGCAGGTAGCCGTTTCTGAAAACAGGGACCAGTACTCGAGGATTTTGAACACCTGTCGATCTCTCAACGGGCAGATTTTCAAACCTCAAGTATAAATAGTTCAAGGTTCAAGAGTTAGAGACATCCGAAGGAACATAACTGAGAGCAAAATTTCGAAGCAGAATTCTTCTAAGTCTCAAAACTCAAGAACAAAACACTCATCAGCTTAGTCATCTGTTGACGAAAGCAGAAGCGAGAGATAAAAAAAATACACATAAATCTGAGTGATTTTGTAAGAGAAGTGTTGTGAGAAGTAGATATCCATCTTAGTGAGTGATATTACTTCAGAGGATAGGTTTTCTTTGTGATTTCCTATTGTGAACTTGTGGCCTTTTCATTTGTTGATTGGCGCAAGCAGTGTATATTATAAACTGTGTGTTTATAGTATAACCCAAGATCTAAGTGACTTGGAAGAGTGGACTAAAGGATTTACATCCATATAACCACTATAAAGATTGCCTGTGTTTAAGCTTTTATTTTTACTTGCTTATTTTCCAAAGCTTTCAAACACTTAAAGATAACTGTTAAAGATTTTAAAAAGGAGTTTGTTAAAACTGGGGATAAAATCTTTTAAGTTAAAGAAACCTACTTGTGAAAAACAGATGACAAATCCGCTGCAAGTAAGTTAATTAAAACTCTGATTTTCTCAAAATCAGCTAAGTAAAACCAGAAGAGTGGTCAACTCTGCTGTTCAAAGCTTTGTGCGAGATCAGCTTAGTCTACTTACGAATCTTGATCAGCTTAGTCTACTTATGAATCTTGATCAGCTTTGTGCGAGACCACTTGGGACCAACATATGCCATCAAAGAGCACAACTTGAGCATAGCTCTTGAAAAGTTGGAAAACTTCAAGATGAAGTCTGGAGAAACCATTGATCAGATGGATACACGGTTTACAAGGACTCTAAATGAAGTATTGAAGCTGGAAAAGACCTTCACGAATAAAGAGATCACTGTCAAAGTTTTGAAGGCGCTAACTCCCAAATTCAACATGAATATTACAGCCATGGAAGAATCAAGGGATCTGGGGAAGATCTCTCTCACCGAGCTGTAATCTGTACTCAAGGCGTATTAGTATAAACTGTCAAGGATGGGTATAGAAGATACCTCATCTTCTAGTCCCACATCTGCCCTGGTTGCTGCTGAAAATTCAAGAAGATCAGCAAACAAAAGTAAAGAAATGGACTCATCTGATGAGACCATGCTGCTCAACAAAAAGGAGTACATTGCTGGTGACGTTGCACTGTTGTTGAATGGATTCAAGAAGTTCTACAAGAGAAAAATGAAGAACAAATACAACAATGCTTCTACTTCTAACCCTACCTCACATTCTCATGATAGTAAGGATAGTTATAAATCCAAACTAATGTGCTATAATTGCAGGAAATTGGAACATTTCATCAAGGATTGCCCATATCCTAGAGCTGAGAAGTACACTGAGGAGGAAAAGAAAATCAGAAAGGAGAAAAGATACAATAAAAGTAAAGTGCTAATGGCAGAAGCTGAAAAGATGGCTGGTGTCTACTCGTCTGATTCAGATTCAGAGACGTCTGATGACAACTCTACTGAAGATGAGTAACCTGCACTACTTTGTCTAATGACCAAAGATTCAGAATCATCTGATGATGAGGTAACTCCTACTGAAAAAGAGCTTATTAAATAACTCTAGTATTGTCACTGCATTTGAAAAACTTATGGAATAGATGACTATGCTAAAAGAGCAAAATACTTCACTGAAACTTCAGGTTGAAAAACCACAAGAATCAACTGAGTGTAAAAAGCTTGAGCAAGAGAATGAATCTCTGAAAGCTGAGTGTGAAGTTTACAAAGGAAAAATCATGGAATTAGAAAAGAAAATATCTAATCATGATAAGTCGTCTGTTGCATCAATGAACACATCTAATGAACAGAGAACACCTTTAGTAACTGAAAGTTTAGAACTGAAAAGTTTATATCTGCTAATAATAGTAATGTTATCTTGTATGTTCAGACTGCTAAATCTGCTTCACAGGAAAAAGAGAAAAAGGAGAATAAAAATCCTAAGGCTAAAAAGGGCAAAGAGCCTAAAACTGAAAAACAGACAGGTAAAACTAAACAATAGAGTCCTAAGAAGTCTACTGATAAGAGTAAAACCAATCAGACTAGTAAAACTAAGTCGTCTGTCAATGAGCAAGCTAAAAGCAAACCAAAGAAGCATAAGAATTATAAATATGAAAATGCTTGGTATGGAAATGAGTCATCATATTATGTGCAACCTGCATATCCACCATTATATCATGCACCTCAATTTCCATCTTACTATGCTGCATACCCTGCTTATCATCCAATGCATGCTTACCCTGCTTACCATGCATCATATCCTACTTATGAGCCATACTCACATCATAATGATTATCACAATAACATGCTTGCTGAAAACTATGATGATACCAGAGTACCTCATGCTCCTGCAAATACTCCTAAGACTTCAAAATCTTGGGTTGTCAAAGGTGATACTAATCCGCAAGGACCCTCTCAATAAAGGGTACCTAAAACAATTTTATTTTGTTTTGTAGGTTAGGATTAGGAGTAGGAGTAAAGTAGAGAAGAAATGGTACTTGGACAGAGGATGTTCAAGGCTCATGTGTGGAGACATACATGAACTGACTGATGCTGCTGCCATAGATGGTCCAAAAGTTACATTTGGAGACAGCAAATAAGGCAAGATTGTGGCGTGTGGAAAGTCAATCAAAGGCAACATTGAAATATCTGACGTTTCTTATGTTAAAGACCTCAAGTACAATCTGCTGAGTATAAGTCAATTTTGTGATAAGGGATTTTCTTTTATCTTCTCCTCAGATAAGTGCTATGTAGAGCAAGTTGGAACCAAGAAAGTGATACTATCTGGAAGAAGACAAGGGAATAAATATGTAGTCGACTGGAATTCTGTGGACAAGAATTCTAATGTTTGTTTGGTGGCTTCTACACCAAGTGAAATCAGTTGGCTTTGGCACAAAAGAATGAATCATCTGAATTTCAAGACCATAAACAGATTAATAAAGAACAATTTGGTAGAATGAATTCCAAAGACGGTCATGAGCAAAGATAAGCTCTGTGATGCCTGTCAGAAGGGTAAACAAGTGAAGTCCACTTTCAAAAGCAAGAAGCACCAATCTTCAACTAGAATTTTGGAGCTACTTCATATGGATTTGTTTGGCCCTATTGATCCAATCAACAATGGTGGAAAGAAGTACTGCCTAGCTGTTGTGGATGATTTTTCAAGATACACTTGGTAATTTTCATGAAGAAGAAAAGTGAAACCAAGGAGCATCTTACCAATCTGATGGAACTAATCCAGAATGAGAAAAGCTTGAAGATCTTAAAGATCAGATCAGACAGAGGGACTGAATTTACAAACTCTAATGTTGAAGAGTATTGTAATACCAGAGGAATCAACCATGAGTATTCTGCTGCCAGGACACCTCAACAAAATGGAGTTGTTGTTGGGTTATTGGTAACGTCAGAACGTTAAATGCAGCGGAATTTTAAAATTTTAAAATAACCCAAGCAGAATCTTTATTCATCTAGTCATACAAAAAGGATTTTACACAAATTAAAACATCCATAGGGTGTTTTAGCGATTTTACCTCACCACGGGAACGATGGTGGTTTTTCTTCGGTTTTCTTTCAGATCTGCAGGACTTTTGGTTCGGAGAAGCACCCCATGTGTTGTGCCTCTAGCGGTATCCACACCAACTGGATTGAAGCAACTCCTTTGGATCCACAGGCTCAGAACTAAGATCCAAAGGTTATCAAGCAAGGAAGAAAGAAGAAGAAATCACATGAACCCTGTGCAATTTCACAGGGTTCGGCCGATCCTCAAGAACAAGAAGGGACGGCGGTTGATTTTCAGATTTGGAGAAGGGGGGCGACTACTCATGTGTGTTAGGGCTTAGGTTTTTGAGGTCTTGAGCTCCTTATATAGATAAGGAGTCTTGACCTAGATGTGTTCTAATCCTACTAGGAAACTTAAAGCCCATTTACTTATGGCCTTTATTTGTTTCCTAATGGACCTAGACCATCTTTTAATTAATTAAACTCTTTTAATTAATTCAGCCCATTTAATTAAGAAGACTCTTGACTTCTATGGATTCATCTCTTTCTAAGAGAAAGATTCGAACTCCTAGCTCGGGGAATGCACATTTCCTTGAAACAATTCCGCGCGACGGACCCGCGGACCTCGAGACGAGGCGAGATCCTTGAGCTAGGCGACTCAACACTTAAATAAGTCATTTCTAGAGTAAGCAGTTCAGACATTGAAATCTGGCAATAGTAAGATAGTCGTAACAATCCAATTTGGCTAAAAAAACAAGGAAAGCTGAACTAAGAGCGCTTTCTTATCAGAATAGATAAGACTGTAAAGGTAAAGAAAAGGGCCGCTTCGTCACAGTACTTACTTATGGGCTAACTTAATTAATCCAATAAATTAATTAATCCTTCTCCATTAATTAATTAGACTACTTCTAATTAATATTTTTCTCCTTTAAGAATTAACACTTTAATTCTCCAGTTTTGATTTAACTCTTTAAATCAAACGTTCCTTATATGATTTGTTGCAGTCTAATTGTATTGTGTGTGACCCTCTAGGTTCACCATCAATTGGCCGCGGGCCCACGACTTTCGTGATTTAATTTATGAGCTTATAAATTGCCCCGATTAATTGAACACCTTCAATTAACTACTCAAGAATTAATCTTCTTATTAATTCATGAGTACCCACACCTCATGGTCGATGTCTAGCCACAAGCCCATGAGGCCCAACTTCAGGTGAATTGATCTCAGTGAACCTCACCTCTTATAAGTACCATGTACATACGGTCCTTCTATTGACTTAATTTCCCGATCGAGACCTAGGGTGTGTGAATTGACCGGCACCTCTAATTATCTCGATAACTATACTTTCTAATTCCGGATAATAATTCCAGTGTGACTGCTAAATTTGGAAACCCCTTTCCAAGTCCGTCACCAACTATGATCATAGGTTTCTCGGAATCTATTATCTAACAACGTATAGGAAATTCTCTCAACACACTACGTTGAGTCGGTAGATCCCATATTAGTGCTAATCACTCGCGTACACGATCCTGCGTACCCAAAGTAGTCGCACAATGATCAGGCTTAGTGATCGGCTCCTAAATCAAAGTACGTACTCATGTGCACCAAATTCGCCCTAGCACCTCAAGTCAAAGGACTAAATCGTACACTATTATAAGTCTTGAGAAACATCCCATCGTCGATGTGCGTCATGCGCTTCCACAATAGAAAGTTTACGATATAAAGTTTACGATAGTCCTAATACAAGCTAAATATATTGGCTTGCAGGGCACTATCCTTTCAATCTCACTGCATTTGCAGAAAAGGCTGATGAAGCTATTTTTGTAGGTTACTCTACTGTTAGTAAAGCCTATAGAGTTTTTAACAAAAGGACTTTACTTGTAGAAGAGTCAATTCATGTAGTATTAGATAAATCAAATCAATCTTCTGAAAAGAATCAAAGTTCAACTATAGATATATCTGCTGATTTTCAGAAGCTGACTATGGAAAGAAAAGAAGAATATGTTCCCATTATACTACCTGATCTCAACCCAGCTGGTAACTCAAGTGCTGTTCAAAGAAAAGAAGAATAAGGTCCCATCATACTTTGTTCACTATTGAATGGGATAATCATATATTGTTAGTTCAAATATATGTGGACGATATTAATTTTGGTTCAACTAACGAACAAATGTGTGAAAAGTTCTCTAAGCTGATGCAGAACAAGTTTGAAATGAGCATGATGGGAGAACTTAACTACTTTCTTGGATTACAAGTTAAACAGCTACCTGATGGTATTTTTATTAATCAAGCAAAGTACACAAAAGACCTTTTCAAGAAATTTGGTATGGAAACTAGCTCATCTGTTACTATTCCAATGTCTACTGGACTTCGTTTGGATAAAGATGATGATGGTAAAACAGTTGACATCACCAAATATAGAGGCATAATAGGGTCACTGTTATATCTAACAGCTAGCAGACCAGACATTATGTACTCTGTTGGTGTTTGTGCGAGATTTCAATCAAATCCTAAGGAATCTCACCTCTTAGCTGCTAAAAGGATATTAAGGTATCTTAAAGGCACTCAAGAATTGGGATTGTGGTATCCAAGGGAATCATGATTTGATCTTATTGGATATTCAGATTCTGACCTTGCTGGCTGCAAGATTGATAAGAAGAGTACTACAGGTACTTGTCAATTTTTAGGCAGTCGTCTGATCTCATGGATGAGTAAGTAATAGACTTCAGTATCTATCTCTACTGCTGAAGCTGAAAACATTGCCGCTGGAGCATGTTGTGCACAGATACTTTGGTTGAAGCATCGACTAGAAGATTATAATATCAAGATCAGTGGAATACCTATCTACTGTGACAATACAAGTGCAATTTCTATTACTCAGAATACTACTAGTCATTCCAGGACTAAGCATATTGAGATCAAACATCACTTCATCAGAGACCATGTTGAAAAAGGAAATGTTATTATTGAATATGTTCATACAGATAATCAGATCGCTGACATTTTCACTAAACCATGGAGTGATGCAAGATTTTCTACTCTAAGAGTGGAACTAGGCTTGTTAAAATTGGATTCATAAGCTGAGGGGGAACTTATCAGAAGACTAAAGTTCACCAGCTTACTAATCTGATGCCTTTCTTCAAGAAGGCTGACTCTAAACAGAATAGTTGACTGATGGATTCTTGAATTCAGGGGGAACGTGTAAGACTAGCGGTACTCCTGCTTTAAAAATTAAATCTTCAATGACAGTTAGTTGAAGTTGTTTTAATCAGAAGATTTGTTCTTAATTCTTGAAGACTTGAAGATTATTTATCTTGCTGGATTGACAAACAGCAAAGGAAGATCACTAGATCAGGCACTAGTGATATATTGTATCAGACAAGTCATCTGCCAGATAAATATTATTTTACTCATCTGTTTACTTATGTCAATTTATAAATAGTGTTGTATTAAAACCGTATTATCAGAAACACGGTTGTATAAATAAAGGACTAGTGACGTTTCGCTTTCCCACCTATTCTGACATAATTAATAAAATTTGAAATTCGTAAATTACGCGCACACGATCAAATATATCAGTAACTGATCTAACGATTGGCTTAAATCACGGAAACCAACATTATCCAACCTTTATAAATTCAGATTTGATCAGCTTACTAAGCTTTTACACACACTTCAAATTTCTTAAGTACACAAAGCATTTTTGCATTCATCTTCTCTGCAAATCTACTCTCGCTTTTCTCTGATCCTTTTCAGAAACCAAGATGAGTTCAAAAGAAGCAAACGCTGAGGGTAGATTCTTGAACTACCAGACCTATTATGCCACAGGTACTCAACTCATGAAAGAAATTCTGGAAAAATCCAAAGCTGCTTCGCTGGTAAACTTCATGGAGGCTCATGAAGAAATGGTGTTTACACCAGAAGTTCTGGAGTTTTACAAATCTGATGGAAAACCAGGTTATGAAAATCTGGAAATTAAGGCTAAGGTTGGGGGAAAAGACATCTGTCTGACTCCTGGGTTGTTGAACGAGAAGTATGGGTTATCTCTTGAAGGTTCAACTGAACTCTCTACTCTGGCTGAACCATTGGAAGCTGACTTTTGGAAAATTGCTGCGAAGTCAAATGAGATTCTCTCTGGAAACATCAAGAAGCCCCAGCTTAAGGATGAATTTCAGAGAATGGCAGACCTCTTTGCCAAGGTTGTTGAAAACTGCACTTTCTCCCTTGACAGCGTACCAATGAAGAGATTTCACACGATGATTGCAGTTTACTATGGGCTAAAAGTAAACTGGGCAAACTTTGTTTGGTACATAATTGCTGATCACAAGGAACGTGGTCATACTTATCACATAATCTTTCTCAGTCATCTGCTGATGAATCTGGGATGTACAATGACGAACGGCAAAGAAATTCACAAGGCCAAAGAACTGAAGATCTATGAGGCCGTCAAGGCTTTTAGAATTAAAGAGCCTATTGTCGTGCCAGAAAAGAGGCAATCTAAGAGGAAGGCTACGGAGCCTAAGGAGCCTGCTGTGAAAGCAAAGAAAAGCAAGGCCACAGTTTCCAAGGCTGCTGATCAAACAACTTTTCCAGCTGTTCAAGCCAGATCAGTGGACCCTGCTAAAAACATGATTGATGAAACTGTGAAGGAAATTGAGAGAATGGCTTATGACATCTATCCAGAAAGAACAATTTCAGCTGAGCTGCCAGCTGGAAATGTTGCTAAGAGAACAAGGAGCGCTTTAAAAGATACTGCTGCATCTGCTGCTGTTCTCACAAAGTCAACTACTCGAAAGAAACTGGTTCTGAGTGATCAAGATGCCAGAATAGCTAAAACAGTTAGAGAAGTCACTCAGTCTGCTGAAAGAGCAGTTATTTCAGCTAAGGAATCTGATCAGCCGACAGCTGAGGCATCAACACCTCAACCTGATCAGATTACTACTCAAGCAGTTCAATCTGCTGTTCCAACAGCTGAGGCACCAGTTTTTGAAACCAAAGTTTCCAAAAGGAAGAGAACTGGTAAAGCTAAAGTGTCTGCTTATCACAAGAAGAAACGAGAAGAAGCAGAACGAAAGAAAAGGGATGAAGCTGAACTTCAAAAGGTTATTGAAGCAAGCAAGGTGGAAGATGAAGTCAAAAATATGACTGAGGCTGAACTAGCTGCTAAGGAAGAAGCTGACCTAGCTAAAGCCCTTGAAGAAAGAAAGAAGGATGCCCATGGTCCAAGAAGGACTGGTGGCATAGTGATTGGCAAATCACTGGAAGGAAAGTTCTTACTGCCCAGAGCCCAGCCAATCAAAAGAAAGAAGAAAGAAGTTAAAATGGCAGTTGAAGTTGTCAAAATTGACCCCAACACTTTCTCCAAATTTGAAGCTGAACTGGAAAGGTACAACTCCCTTCTCCAATCCAGAATTGTATTCCTGGCTGAGAAGATCAGATACAATAGATGGAGGAACTACTAACTGAAGAAATCTTGTGAAGAATTCAGAGACTGGAAGGAGGCTCCTGCTGAAGAAAGTTGGATTATGAATTGGTTGCAGACCAATGATATTCAACAGGCCCTAGATACAGATTTCTTTCACGATAGAGTACATGAGTATGCCAAACTCATTGTGACTCAAGAGGCAACTGCTCTCAATAATTCAATGCCAAATAAGCCTGGTCCAGCTGACCTATTTGAGAGAGCTGTCAAAGTTGCAGTGTATGTCACCTTGGAAAAATGGGTTGAAAGATCAGTCTACATCAAAGGAACATCCAGTGATCTGCCCAGTTTGCCAAGTCTGCAACAAATTGCCTTTGGTTCTGAGATCAGTACTTATCAAGAGCAAAACAGACAACTTCAGACAACGTCTCCCTTTGTGCCTGCTGATTTCATACATCAGAAGACAGATAAGCCGGCTGATAAAGAATCAACTGAAGAACAAAAGATAGCTGAGCCAAACGCTGAAACCATTCTAAAGCTGTTAACTGTTGCACCTTCCATTCAAGCTGAAACTGCTCAAACTTCAATCATGGACTCAATGAAGGCCCTGATTGAGAGTTCAATGAAGGAAATGGAAGAGAGAAATAAGGAGCTGTTGTACAAGTTTGAAGAAGCAGCTGCCTAGATTGTTCAAAGTGCTGTGGAAATTCTTCCACAACTAGCTGACCATTCCATGTTGCTCAAGGAAGGAATTGTTGCATTAACCCGCCAAGTTGAAGATGTTAAGGTTGATGTAAATCAGATACATGCAACTCTTCATAGACATGAGATGGATTGTAACAATGTTGGTAAAGCATTCCAAGAGGCAACTGAAGCAGAAGCTGAGAAGTCTGCTTTTTTGTTTCAGAATTTCACTGAACAAGCTGCTCATGTTACTTCAGAAGTTGCCACTTTGCAAGTTAACGTGGACTATTTGAATGACCAGACTGCTGCCTTGAAGAGCAATCAAATTCAACAAAATCTTCGACTTCAAATTGTGGATCAAAACATCAGGCTGCTATGTAATGCTGTCAACATTACTCCTGTTCCAGTTGAACAACACAACCCTGCTGATGATGACAAAAAAGGGGGAAGAGGAATCAACGAACAAGAAGAATGTTGCATCTGTTGTTGAAGTTACTGAAAAAGTGGAGTCTACTGAAAACCTGCTGATGAAGAGACAAGTAGACCAGCTATTGAAGTAACCAAGACAAAGGAAGCTGCTGATGAAGAAGCTGCTGAAGAAGAGCCCAAGGACGTAGCAAAATCTGATAAAGAGATTGCTGCTTCCAAAAGCTCTGCTGAAGAACAACTTGATCCTTGGAGAAAAGCCAAAAGGATAGAGGAAATCAAAAAGAAGATAGATGCTGCCTCTAAGAATTTGGTTGAAGTTTTCTCCAGTGGAGAAGAAGAAGAAGAAGATGATGTTGAAAAAGAAGAAGATGATGAAGAAGCTGAAGACTAGACTATATTTTCTAGACTAGGTTCTTATTTGTAAATTTTGTATCAGCTTACTTTGTTGAAAAACTTTACTTTAAGTCCATCTTTGTAAACTTGCATTGTAACCTTCAAAGAAAATTTATAAAAAGTTCAAGTTTCCGACATATCATTTCTATCTCAGAAATTTTTGAGGACTTAACTTTAGTTTTAGGTACAGGTACTTAGCTGAAGTTTTGTCATCATCAAAAAGGAGGAAATTGTTGGATGAAGATGATGACTTAGAAGTGAAGGGAGGTTTTGATGATTTCCAAAAGTCATCAGCTAAGTATTGGAAACTTAGTCAACCTCTAAAGATTATTTGACCAAGGAAGAAGATAAATCAGAAGGGTCAAATTTATGGTCCAGAAGACTACTGATATGTTGCTGTGTTTGAAACCAGACTGGTGGATTTTCAGCAGACTCAAATCAGATGAGTTCGATTTGGATCAGCAGAGTGTTCATCAGACGAGTGGATTCGATCAGCAGAGTGGAAGTGATCAGAAGTTATTGCAACGGTAATAAATGCACCTGAAGTAATAAATGCAGTAAAGGAAGGGTATTAAAGACAAATGATTAAAGAGAAACCTCGGATCAGCAGAGTGCATTTAATGCGAAGTGATAGAAATTACAACAGATTTGTACATTGCACAGTTGCAGAAGCCGTTCTGAAAACAGGGACCAGTACTCGAGAAATTTGAACACCTGTCGACCTCTCAACGGGCAGCTTTTCAAATCTTAAGTATAAATAGATCTGAGTTGAAGAGTTTGAAGACAACACAACTACTGAGAGAGAATTCGAGCAAGCAAAATCATTTAAGTCTCAAACTCAAATACAGATCACCATCAGCTTAGTCATTTGTTGACAACAGCCGAGTTGAGAAAACAAAGAAAAATACAAATCTGAGTGATTCTGTAAAAAGAGAAATTTGTGAGAAGTAGATATCCATCTTAGTGAGTGATATTACTTTAGAGGATAGGTTTTCTTTGTAATTTCCTATTGCGCACTTGTGGCCATTTCATTTGTTGTTTGGCGCAAGCATTGTATATTCTAAACTTTGTGTTTATAGTATAACCCAAGATCTAAGTGACTTGGAAGAGTGGACTAAAGGATTTACATCCATATAACCAGTATACAAATTGACTGTGTTTAAGTTTGTATTTTTAGTTGCATATTTTTCAAAAGCTTTCAAACACTTAAGTTAACTGTTATAGATTTTAAAAAGGAGCTTGCAAAAACTGGGGATAAAATCTTTTAAGTTAAAGAAACCTACTTGTGAAAAACACTTGATAAATCCGCTTCTAAGTAAGTTATTTAAAACTCTGATTTTCTCAAAATCAGCTAAGTAAAATCAGAAGAGTGGTCAACTCTGCTGTTTAAAGCTTTGTGCGCAATCAACTTAGTCTACTTACGAATCTT
>JAYDYQ010002581.1:0-54814 GCA_034814905.1 Penstemon davidsonii
ACTCACAATATTCCAATTTTTAAAACATCGATTATAAGACTCTCTTATCCCTTGGCCCTTCAAGGGTCTTTGTGCACATGTTATGAGGCCGATGGCCCAGTTAGTGGCCCAATAGGCCCAATTAACAAGAAAAGCCCATTAATGTTTGATTCTCTGCCCTTCAGCAAACTCACCAAACACCCAAACATTCGTATGATTATTTTCACTATAATCCTTTGGCTTTGGTATTTAATCTCCCCAAAGAAATTGTCACCCTCTTAAAATAAATCCTACCTTTACAGTTTTTATTATATTATTTTTTCACATTTTAATTACATATTACCCATTTAACAGTTTAATTTGTAAGTGTCTTTTGGAACGAGGGTTCAGAAAATGGAAGATATGGGTTTCTCAGATATCTTTTATTGCAGGTTGGTTTTGTGTTCGCATTATATTTTGCCTTGTTTGGACTTAAGCAAAATGATGTTGCTCTCTCAAAGACTCGTTCTTTGCTATAATGTATTGGCTAATCAATGCTGCTAATTCTTTTGTATTCTTGATTTGTTTGTCTATTTAGTGTAATATGAAGAATGTTGTTGAGCTTATTTTCTAGTTATTTTTTTTATTCATTTAACTTTCCTGTGGCTAGAACTATGAGATTATGAATTATTCAATACAACACTGTCTAGTTGCTTTATTTTGAGTTATTTTGAACATTTCTAATTCCATATATTGTGATCTATTGACCATGTCCTGCTTAAACCATTATCCATGTAGTTCATATATGAGATATTGACCAATTTCTCTTTAGAGAGGAATTGGGTATACAAACACCAAATTGACGATCCAACATGAGCAAAATTAAAGTGTGAAATAGAGTATTTCCTTTGAAGAATTGTTTAAGCCATGTTCTTGGCTCATGATAAAATAACAGGACAGATAGTTTAATTGCTGAATTACCTTACGACCATGAATGCTATATGTCAGATGGATTGGGGTGAGGGTGTATTTTACATAATGGTTACAAATTTTATATTTGGCTTGCTTATTATGAGATGAAATTGCACCCTCTTTGCTAATATGATTGCACAATTTCTTCCACAGCTCAACGGTCTAATTGGTTTATTGCTTCCTTTCCTTGTTGCTTACAGGTGTAGCAATGCTTAAAAGCTACAATTGCTAGCAATATTAAAGTAGTAAGTGGAGTTGTCTGTGAGTTCTCTTACTCTCTTATATGGTTTGGTGTAATGCTTGCTTTAACAAACTGGTTATAGGCATTTTAAGGTAATAGGTATTTTTTCAGGAAGTGATAAATTAGCTATAGTTTCTTGCATATTATTGAGAAAAAGTAAGGTCCATTTTTTTATTTTCATATATCGATATTCGTTTATCTAATTTTGCGTTGATTACTTTCAAATTGATTGATCACTTCTTTGATTGTTCACTTTCTCTTAATTGAACCTGGGAAGAGAATATTAAGAATAGAAGAGAAATAAGATTGTGGGTGTTTGTTAGGATAGGAATATACCCGACACTCCCATATCCGAATTAGGTTATATAATTTATGCATGTTTTTAATTAGTAAGTTAATTGCATAGGTTCTTGAGTGATTCATAAGACACTTAAGGATAGAAGTGAACCCTAGGATAGTGAATAAGAATCACTAGTTAAAATTAGGAAGTTAATCGACATTAGGCGCAGAACATTGGTGAAGTTTGAACTCTAGACATTTGATCTCATTGATATTCTCCTTAGCATTTAATTGTCATCTTTAGATTAGTTAATTATTAGTTTTAGTAGTTAGTAATTCAACCAAACAATAGTATTTCCTCTTTAGTTGAATTAGAATAGGAATTGAAGTAGTGAATTTGGTAGATATTTAATTCAAGTCCTCGTGGATTCGACACTCTACTTTCACTTTGTTACTTTTGCGATACGTGCACTTGCGTTTATTTCCGTGTGTAAAATCTGCAACAGGGGTTATATGCTTTGAGTAAGGGGGATACTATTATAAAACAGCGGCATATTTGCAATAATGCAGGGGTGTATTTGCTATAAAACAGGTGCACATATTATATAGAAAACAGGTTACAGTCTTTGGGGGTGTTTTGTTTTGTTTTGCCTAGTACGCGCGTAATTACGACCAAATTGAGGGGTAATTTTGGGTAAAAAAAAATAATTGGGCCAGATAAACCTAATTGAATGGGACCAATAAAGCGGGATGGCCCACAAAACCTTAAGATTAGGTCGGGCAGCCCGTGTTTTAATCTGTCCAACCAAACTAGCTTGTAATGGTCCAATTAAAATAGTCTGGGCTAATTGAGGACTAATTTGGGCCTAATTTGCCAATCCAAACCTTGCCTTACAGTTTTTGTCATCTGATATCCAGAATATAATCTATTGAATTGTTATATTAATCTTTTAAATAAAAATTTGCACTCCATTGTCTTGATCAACTTGTTATATTCATAATTTTTGGCATCTAACAAAAGATATAGAGTATGAATGTCATCATATATTCAATTTATGGGATACTTTATTCTCTTCAACCATTGTTGGTCCATGATTTACCTTTTCAACTATCGATTGCATCACTTTGCATCCGTCAACTATGCATGAATACCAAAATTTTCTATCAATTTACATCTTTATTTGTTAAGATTTTCTTGTTTTAATCGAAAAAAATATTATAATTGGCGAAAAAATAAAAACATTTGTATTCAAATTAAGGATTAATTCAATACTACATATTTTAGACATAATTAATAAAAAGTAACATAATAGCATTTCAAATAAATCACTTAACAAATTTCGCAATATTACCTATTGATTATTGTGATCGATGCCTTTGTATAAACCGTTGTATTAATTTCAAAACAACACAATTGATTTCACATTTGTTTTGTTTCTCCTATTTTTATTGACAAATAGTCCATTTGTGCATAATTGATCTTTGGAGGAGGTGACACATTGCAATGAATAACTAAAGGGCCAAAATGTGAAACAACGCTGCAAAACAAAATTTCCATATATAAATTGATTATGAGAGAAGAAAACATTAACATTCAAGTATAAATTCAAATTTTGGAGTGCAAATATTCAATTCCAAACTATATGTTGTATAAGAAAGTCGTTGACACAAGCCAAAGCTTAAAAACTTCAGGGGCTTGTTTGTCTCGCTTTTTTCTGAAAGTAATTTTAGAAATAAATTAAGATTTTATAAATGTCTTAGTTTTTGTAATATTGTTTGTTTGAGTTTTTTCAGATGATATAAGTTTTAGAAGTAAGTAGATTTTTTTTTTAAAACTATGGAAAGAATAGAAATAGTACAAGAAATATGTAAATTCATGTTTGTTACGTGAGATAAATAATGTAAGAGAAAATTAATTTATATCAAATTAAAGTAGATTTTATTTAATTTTTTTAGAGATAATATTTTTTTAGATGGAAATGTTATTGAAAATTAAGAGTGGATAAATTAATTTTGAAAACAGGAAAAAATATTTATTTGACACAAACACGCCATGAAGTTAAGTTCAAATAATGAATTCACGGTTTAAAAAAAAGTTAACATTTCGCACAATTTAAGAAGCACTTTTATAAATGCCTCGCGTCTTCTTCTTCTTCATAATTCCTTTACTCATCACTGTTTCTTCACCCTTCCTCTTTTCTCAGACGCGTGCCTTCTCACTGTCGGCAACCGTAGCTTCTTCAAGAGCAGTCGACTCCGGATCTCAACCGTAACTTCTATGTCTCACCGTCCGAACTTCCAAGGCGGCCGCCGCGGTGGCGGTGGCCGTGGAGGCGGACGAGGCGGTGGAGGCGGCGGAAGAGGTGTAGGTCGTGGAGGTGGAGGAGAGCAACGCTGGTGGGACCCTGTCTGGAGAGCCGAGCGCCTCCGCCAGAAAGCCGCTGAGGTATTTATTTCATTTTCAAGTGTTTTTTAACTACTTCGTTAGTGGTTAGTTCGCAATTTGTTATCATTTTTTATTCGAAGCTTAACTATAGAAAGCGCGAATTGACTGGGAAATCAACTAATTAAACAAGAACGTGGAAAATAAATTTGATTTATAATGATTAAGCAATGTACTACTTTTGAAGCCTGAATTGTGTTTTTACTATTGAAGAGAAACTGTGTTATGCCTATACAATCAATCAGCTTTGTTTTTTTTTTTTGAATATATTTAACATTTGATGAAACCTTATGTAAGTTTTATTTCACATAGCATTGACGTGTCACTATGCAGATGGAGGTGATGGATCAGAATGAATGGTGGGGAAAAATTGAACAAATGAAGAAAGGAGGAGAGCAAGAGATGGTGATAAGGCGTAACTATAGCAGAGACGATCAGCAAATCTTGGCTGATATGGCTTATCAGTTAGGCCTTTACTTGTAAGTTGTTTTCTCAAAGCAACATTGATGTACATTGCTTGCAGTGAAGAACAAGGGATTTGTGTTGTATATGCTGCCAACATTTGATGCATTTTAATGATTTACCCTTCAAATTTGTGATTCTACTTTAGTTTGATGACCACTGGACTGTAAAAAGGTAGAGAAATGCATGAAAGCTGTTCAACAGGATTAGGTCCATATAGCCTTTTATGTGACAATGCTAATAAAAAATAAAAAAAATGGCATGCATGAGAAAAATTAATTCGAAGATTTTAACTTTTTCTACATTATGCTTAAATATCGCCATTTGTTTTATATGCTTTGCAAATATATTTTGTGTTGACTGTCATTGAATTACTCTTTCAAGTCGAGGAATCTATCATTCAGTCATGTTCTTTAGGATGTGTTCATTTCAAGTTCATGAAAGCAGCAATTATTAAGTGTTACCCCTCAATGTGTTCTTTTGGTTTTTTATTTGTGGAAATGAAGCCATGCGTATAATAAAGGGAAGGCACTTGTTGTGAGCAAAGTGCCATTGCCAAATTATCGTGCAGATCTTGATGAACGGCATGGGTCCACAAAGACAGAGGTACTTGTCTAAATATTGTAAGGAAAAAGTCTTGGTTTTCTTATTTATGGCATATATTATCTTCACCTTTCGACAAAATTCCAGATTAAAATGTCAACGGAGATTGAAAAAAGAGTTGGGAATCTATTGAGTAATTCCAATGGGACAACATCAGCCGAGAATAAGTCTTCTCCGTCTTCTGAGACTGCCACAGTGCTATCTAGTACAGTTCAATTAGGCAAACCAGCATCAGTGTTTGAGATTGATACTGCACCGGAGGGACTTAATGTCGAACTAAAAGAGAAACAAGAAAAGATGAGGGTACATACATGATGTGCATAGTTTCTTCTGTTCTATTTGCTCTATTTTAATTTGTGATTGCTGATTTAATCTACTTTCAGGAAAGTAATAGTGTAAAGGCCATGCTGGCATTTAGAGAAAAGCTGCCAGCATTCAAAGTAAAGATGGAATTCTTAAAAGCTGTTGCAGCAAATCAGGTATATATTTCTTATTGCTCAATATTCTGCATGAGGTATAGTTTTACTTCAGAATTAAATCTGCTAAACAGGCACCCTCACTGTCTCTGCACCCAAATGTTAATGCTAGTCGCCAAGCCGGAAGTATTGAATTTTAAAAAGGAAGAATGGTGTTAGAGTCTGAATTTTATCAAATGTATTGAATTTATTCACATATCTTAATATCTGCAATATTTTGGAGACAGATCTGTCAGCATTTTTCTCGTGTCAATTTATGATTAAATTTTAACTGTTACTTACAAAAATGATAAGCCTTAGAAGATGAACTATTAAGATTCCACCAATCATTTAATTTCTGTATAACACCCCCCACCCCTCCCTGAGTAAGGCCCCATGATCACAAACTAATCTGGCCTTACTGAATTTTGTCCTAAAATTGTTAATTTAAAAAGATGATATGCCTTACAAAGGGAGCTAATAATTTATAATGAAGTTTTCTGCCAATAAAACTTCTCTTGGTGTGAATATGGAAGTCTAGATGTATAATAATTGCATCCAGCACCGGAGGCGAACACTTAACATCTCTGTGATCTAGAAATCTGTTTGATGCCAGAGTCCATCGCCTGCCACTGCCACTGCCTCCCATAGCAATGTCACCACAATATACATAAAGTAGAAACGTATACCACTGCCGTCCCTTTATTGGCGGATTCATGTAATTACTTTGTCCAGGATCACTTGGGCTTTTTCTGTAATATTGCAGTTTGTTAATGTTATTTGGGGTTTGGTGGTTTTGGAGTTTATATAGGAGGAGGTGTCAGGAGTTTTTTTGGACCAAGGAAACTTTACCTGACGGTTTATCATCTTTCGCCAACTTTTTTGATGAGGCTCACTGGTTTACTCCTGCATAGATAGAATCTTTGGGTGAAAATGTTAAATTGGGGGGCACCCCCTTGGTGCTTTCTTATGAAATGCTTACTTGTAACTGTAAAAGAAAAAGTAAACCAAAAGAAATAACATGAAGAATACAAGCACTCTATCTTAGGGCCATAAACCCCACAATGCCTATATTTTACTTCTGAATAACAAATTAAGATGAAGGAGCTGTATAATGCAACAAGGATAATAAGTGCAGCATTTTCAATTAGATTTTTTTTTGGTTGGTGATTGTAATACCTATGAAGTCTTGAACTTGATTTATTTATAGAGATGGATTGTTGTCTGCAGACGCTATCTTCATTTCATCTGCAAGCATAATAAATGACTGTTGGATACTTTGTTTGGTGACGTACTAGATAAGTTTTATAGTTAATGTATTGGGTGGCTAATTTGTAAATAATCTTCTGGTGATTGATTTTTTTTTAGAATTCAAAGATTATGCAAAACATTATCAACTTTTTTTTTTTTTTTTTTTTTTTTTGAAATATAGGTGCTCGTAGTTTCAGGAGAGACTGGCTGTGGTAAAACTACTCAGCTTCCTCAATTTATTCTGGAAGAGGAGATAGCATCTCTACGCGGAACTAAGTGTAGTATAATATGCACTCAACCTCGAAGGATATCTGCTATATCAGTTGCAGCTCGAATATCCTCGGAAAGGGGAGAGAAGCTTGGTGAAACTGTAGGTTATCATATTCGTTTGGAAACAAAGCGTTCTGCTCAGACAAGGTTGCTATTTTGCACCACTGGGGTGTTACTTCGGCAGCTGGTATTATGATCTTTAATGGCCTTTAACTTTTTTGTTTATGTTCTTATTCTGTTGATGAAATGGTAGCAACAGGCATTCAATCTTTAGGTCCTGTTGCGTTAATTCCAGTTTTTTTAGCATTTCAGACTGTGAAACTTTGTTTGGATACTCATACAATGTAAGGTGTAATAATTAGTTAGAATCGAAGTAGAACTAAGCAATACTTGTCATAAATAAGAAAAGTTTTGGGCAAAGTCCACCTTTTATGAGTTTTAGCACTTGTAATTTGGAAAGCTGATTTCTTCTTCTGGTCTACAGGTTCAGGATCCTAATTTAACTGGGATTACTCATTTGCTAGTTGATGAAATTCATGAAAGAGGCATGAATGAGGATTTCCTGTTAATAATATTAAGAGACATCCTTCCTCGCCGTCCTGATCTACGTCTTATCTTGATGAGTGCCACTATCAATGCTGATTTGTTCTCCAAGTACTTTGGAAATGCTCCCACTATCCATATTCCTGTAAGTAGTACAATCTCACGTATTTTCCCACTTGTCTTTAGTGTTTTCTTCAGGATATGTTGTCTCTTAGGTGATATCTTAGCACAATCATTTTACAGGGATTGACCTTTCCGGTGAAAGAATTTTATTTAGAAGACATACTGGAGAAAACACGTTACAGTGTTAAATCAGAGTTCGACGATTTTCCCAGAAACTCAAGAAGAGGGCGGCGGAAGCAGGAAGCTGAAAAGGATCCTTTGACAGAGTTATTTGAGGTATTGTTTTTAATATTCATTTTCTTTGTGGTTATTGACGTGACTACTCTGCCCACATATGAGTTTGCTTTTAGATAGTCTCATCTGATTGCTTGTTTTAACTTAATGGCGTCATATTTTACAAACCATGGAGTAATGTCAGATGACCATATGCATTTAAATTGTTACATGGACTTGTAAAATCAGAGCTTTGACGCATATCCATACAGTACAGAACAAAACTATTATGGTCATATTATAGATATGGCAAAGCATTCCTCGCACATGACCTGTAGGGCGATGTTATGGGAAAGAGGGAAAATATAATATGATAGTGGTTGTTCAACATCTCTTAATCAGTATTTTTATCATATCTTGTCAGATATTGCTAATTCCGGGTAGATCTTAGTCCGAAAGATGCACACAAGAAGATGGATTCATCAAAGTGTATGAGTTCATTATTGACATGTAGCACATTAATTGTCATTACACGTATTTTTTTTAATCTAACTTTCTTTTATATTATTACGCTGTGAATGAGAAGCTTCCGGTGCCCCTTTAATGAACTAGTTAATTAGAAGATATAACTGGTTATATTAGTAAACTATACTTTATTTGTATCAGCTGACATGCAAGATGGTCTTCATAATTTTTAGCAAGAATTTCTATTTTGGAAATACTCTTTTAGGGCGTTGCCATATTAATGTAATTTAGATATCACGCATGTCCAGCAAAGCTTGTTTACTCCTGATACCACACCATAAGCCCTTGTAGCATACTCCCTCTGACATGATTGTTGTTTCCATTTAGAACTTTCCCCAAATAATGTCTTGTTACCTAATTAGATAAATTAATTTTGAACTAAAGTAATTTTGTGACACCACAAACTCCTAACCACTACTTGTGATGGCCAAAAAATGTTTAAGATACCCAAAGCATTATTTTTGTAACTCATCTAGCAATCCATTCTATTCAAAATGCAGCCTTCAATTTGGGAGGGAGGAATTATCATATATTGACATCTAGTCCATAAGTTCGTCGATAGTCATGTCACCATGATTAATTCTGGAACCTCCTCATTTACCTGATAGTTGCTCATCACTTTCTCCTCAGGATGCAGACATTGAATCCCACTACAAAGGATATAGTGCAAGCACCAGGCAATCTCTTGAGGCTTGGTCTGGTTCACAGCTGGATCTAGGTCTTGTATGTTCTTTACTTTTTTAATTTTGCATATATCTGCTCTTTTATTTGCATGGAGTTGTTATGCAGGCTGAGCTGATTCTGATTATATTTCCTTATTGTTCAATTAATATTTTGTATCAGTTAATACCTAATGTGGCAGTATTTTACTGTTTATCTCAACTTTCAGTCTAGAGGAATAGGACATATCTTCACAAATTCTCACAAACAAGAGAAATATACATAAAAAAGTATATAATTTTATATGGATATTCAGATATGTTTCACGTGCCGGAGTTCTTGATTCTGGTAAACGAACCATGTGCATTGGTCAAGGTTTCATGATTACCCTGTCCCACAGAATTACTGTGACATTTGGGGGTTCTGTGACCTTTGATTTGATCAGATTAAACTTTTAAAAGGGTTGAAGTTTGTTTTTTACTTGGCTTCTACACCTATATTGAGGTTTTGTAACCTCAAGAGAAGAAGAAAGAAACCGTGCTCCCTTCTAGGATTGTTTAGTGTGGATATTACTTAGAAAATTACTCTCTGAAACTATGCTCCTTGATTTTCCTTGTTATTGTGCACCCTTGTTGTATTAAGATTTCTCTTTTGAAAAAGTACATCCTATTGGCTATTACCCTAAAAAAATATTACAACTTGAGTAATATAACAAGTAAAAACTGTACTCACATAGTATATCAACCAAGTTACAGCAGCGGATATCGAACCATTGTACATTAACATGGCATCAAAATCTGCCTGCATGGTATTAACTACAGTTAATAAGGAGAATAAAGCTATTTCTTAATGCCCCCTCACGGCATAATTTTTTTTGTAAACCTCCTGGAATAACTGCAGCTGATCTACGAGATTATTTCGTTCAACACAAATCTATCCTCTTTTACCACTTATTACTCCCTAGGTGATCAGCAATGCAACATGACTTTTCTCAGCTGACTGCTGACCTAATAGTATGGGTCTTCCAAACTTCTCCAACCAACGGACTGTAATTTCACCAGTTGGATAAAATTAGAACATCAGGAGACCTGGATTTTTATTTGCAATCTTCTTTGGTATGACTCCAACTAAAGATGGCATACTAAATCTCAAAGAACCAGCATTAGTATCCAATAAATATTTGAACCATCTAATGTTATTTCTGCTATTTCACATAACTTAACTCTGTTTATCCTGTAAACAAGCAAGATGGCAGCACACACATTATACATACCCCATAGAAGACAAGTTTGGTAGATGGTTGGCGAAGTTCTGCTAGTGCATACTGTCATAAGTTACAAACAAGGGCTAAATAAATTAAGGTTAGGCATCAATGTCAAATAACTCAAAGCTGTTGCATATAGTCTTTCAGTTACATTATACAATGTTCTTGACAATGTTATTCTTGGTTTCAGCTTAATAGGATCGACGGATTAGGGAACCATGTAACATTAACTGGAAACAAATAGTAATATTAGTATTGTGATTTGTATGTTTTTATATGGTTTCATATGCACATGGAGTATGTTCTCCATAATTTAGTGCGCTCACAATCATTTAGGACAAAAAAAAAAGAAACGGTTGGGTTGGAATATCCAGATTTTATTTTGGATAAATTTAGTTGGGGATTTATCCTTCTTCTTTATCTGAATTTAGGGATGGATATTTGCAAAGCATCCTTCGCAAATATTGTGTTCGAGTTCATCACGAGTCTAACCCATCAGCTTAATATTCTCAACTAATTTTTTTAACAGGTGGAAGCAACTATTGAACATATCTGTCGCCATGAAGATAATGGAGCAATTCTTGTTTTCCTTACTGGATGGGATGATATATCAAAGCTCCATGATAAAGTCAAAGCAAACAATATTCTTGGAGACACGAATAAGTTTTTAGTCCTTCCACTTCACGGTTCGATGCCTACAATTAATCAGCGGGAAATATTTGATCCTCCACCCCCTAATGTTAGGTAAATGTCTCTTTCTTTTATATATTTCATTACATTTCCCCCTTTTGATTTGTTTCAACAGCAAGAGGTGGAAGTGTTTCTTTTTAGTCCCTTGCATGGTTGACTGGCATTAATTTTCCATTTCACTTTGCAAACTAGTCTCTATTTGATATTCATGTGACTATGAAAATTTCTGGTATGGGTGAAGAGTTCTTTTTCCTAATCACTTGATGTGATAAAATTTTGTCACTGTCGATTTCTTTCCACGCTATCTTTATTCTTATAATATACATTTGATAGCTAGGGCGTTACTTTGGTGTTAGCATCTTAGTTTTTCCTATCCAGAAATATATTCCTTGTAATTTGGAAGACCATCTATTCTGAACTGCTTAAAACGAGCGAGGAGGTGTAGTGACTACTTGGTGTGTGTGTTGTATATAGCTTGCGTGGATTTATATTTTTTTTCCTTCAGAAATTGCTTGTTTATCATTCATTTACTAAACATGTCTCTTTTCTTCATTGCTGGTTGTAATTTCGCATAGCTTTTTCTCTGGCAATTTGTCAGTAAATATTTCCTAAAAGTTGATCTCTGCACTTGAGATAGACTCTGCGATAGGAGATGACTGGTGTATTATGTTTTTTTTCTTTCAGTTTACACATCACATGTTCACCTTTAAGATGTAAAGTTGCTCAGATTTCATGTTCCTATAATCTTATATTTACAGAAAGATTGTACTAGCTACCAACATTGCTGAGAGTAGTATCACCATAGATGATGTTGTCTATGTAATAGACTGTGGAAAGGCAAAGGAAACCAGTTATGATGCTCTTAATAAGCTGGCTTGTCTTTTACCTTCATGGATTTCTAAGGCATCTGCACACCAGGTATTCAAGACAATCTTAGGCTTGATCTAATTAGCTTTTGCATATCACAATGTATTAATCTTAATTGCCAAATTTGCATCTTGATTTCATTTAACTCGCTACAATTTTCCTTTATTTTATTGTCTGGGTGCAGAGACGTGGTCGTGCAGGTCGTGTTCAACCTGGATTTTGCTACAGATTATATCCTAGAATGATCCACGATGCTATGCCCCAGTATCAATTGCCTGAAATGCTTCGAACACCTCTGCAAGAGCTATGTCTGCATATCAAGAGTTTGCAACTCGGGGCAATTAGTTCATTTTTGGCTAAGTCACTTCAGCCTCCAGACCCTCTCTCTGTAGAAAATGCCATTGAGCTTCTCAAAACAATTGGTTCACTGGATGATAGAGAAGAGCTAACACCACTTGGTGAGTGATAAATCATTTATGTTGTGTTCCCTACAGTTTCTGGGTTAATTTTCTTTTACTGCAAATGTTAATAGATACACTACCGCTTAACAGGACGCCATCTCTGCACTTTGCCTTTGGACCCAAACATTGGGAAAATGCTTCTCATGGGTTCAATCTACCAGTGCCTTAATCCTGCACTAACAATAGCTGCAGCTCTTGCACACCGAGACCCATTTGTCCTTCCAATAAATAGGAAAGAAGAAGCAGATGATGCAAAGAGATCATTTGCTGGTGATTCGTGCAGGTTAGGCTATAGATTTTTTTTTTGATTAGATCTACTTTATCTGCATCTTAAATTACCTAAAATATTAAGCTGCTAGAAGAGAAACATTTAATATTTGATATTTCTGACACGCCTCTCATGTGTAAGATGTAACTTTTACTCGGTCCTACACGTAGATTTCATTAATGGATGGCGAAGAGATTTGAATATAGGCACTCTTTTGATACCATATTGAATGACCTCCTCATCTATAAGTATTATGTTAAATTAGGAGAGATGTTTAAATATTTAATATTTTTAACCAGACGATAGCATGACTGGAAATTTGTTCCTTGTAAAAAAAAGTTCATAATATTGACCTATTTCTCCACTGATATGAAAATTTGTTTGTCTTGAAACAGTGACCACATTGCACTTGTTAAAGCATTTGAAGGATGGAAAGAAGCTAAACGTTATAGAAAGGAAAAAGCGTTCTGCTGGGAAAATTTCTTGTCACCTATAACCATGCAAATGATGGAAGATATGAGAAATCAGTTTCTAGATTTACTATCAGGCATTGGTTTTGTAGATAAATCGCAAGGTGCCAAAGTAAGTGTCTGATATTGCTAGAGTTGTAGTATAAACTAAAATATGATTCATATCTGGAATAAAGAAATCATTTTTCTTCTAAATTATATAATCGGCTCATTTGCATGATTCTCGATTCTTATCTGGTCTACAGGCATACAATCAGTACAGTGATGATTTAGAGATGGTATGTGCAGTTCTTTGTGCTGGACTCTACCCAAATGTCGTCCAGTGCAAAAGAAGAGGAAAACGAACAGCACTTTATACTAAAGAAGTCGGGAAAGTCGATATTCATCCAGCATCCGTAAATGCTGGTGTTCATCTTTTCCCTCTTCCTTACATGGTGTATAGTGAAAAGGTCAAGACAAGTAGCATTTACATAAGAAACACAACTAATATATCAGATTATTCTTTGCTGATGTTTGGTGGGAATCTTATTCCAAGCAAAGATCGGGATGGTATCGAAATGCTAGGTGGATACCTTCACTTTTCCGCTTCCAAGACTGTTTTGGACCTGATACAGGTAAATTTATTTCAATTTCTCCCTCTCTGTATACATATAAATCTATATAAAATTAAATTATAAATTATTTTGTGATGAATTTGCAGAAATTGCGCGGGGAGCTTGACAAGCTTCTGAGCAGGAAGATTGAAGAGCCAGGCCTAGATGTCACCGTCGAGGGGAAAGGAGTTGTTGAAGCTGTGCTTGAGTTATTGCATAGTCAACATGTGCAATATAGGTGACTATAATTTGCATATTTGGACTGACGATTAGTTTATAAGCATAGAAAAATAGCATTTTATATACGATTATCTGAGGGTGTTTGACCTTTTAATCAATGTAATACAAGAACGCGTTTTGTAGTGCTTACATGTTTGTAATCCCTTTTTAATCCTGGAAAAACATTTGTAAAACATTAATTTAAGACATTTGGTAGATTTTATAATGCATGAATAAACTTGTCAGTATTTAGGAAACAGACAATCACACTTTCCCCCTAAACTTACAGTTAAGTTGCATCTTCCCTCAAGAACTTTAACTTTTTGCAATGTCAACCCTCAACTTACATTAATGTTGCACTTTTTTCTTGAACACTTTTCCGGCCAAAGAGTTGTAAAAGTGCAAAACAAAAGCTTAAGATCAAAACTGCAAAAAAGGTGTAAGTTTAGGGTGGAAGTGTAACTTGGCTATAAATTCAGGGGGGAAAGCGCAATTTTATGTTTTGAAGTATTATTTTGCTTCTTTAATTAATAAGTTGGCCGCTTAATCTATGATTTCAGACTGTCATTTTTTTTAAAAACTTTAAAAGCTTGAAACCTTATTTGAAGTGTAAAACTTGTAAGATGAACATAAACATGGAAGTGTTGTGTATGTTAGACATTATACTAATCTTCTATTCTGTAATGTGTAAATAATATATTTATATCTATCTTATATTTGTTAATTTTGGTGTAAAGTTTTTATTTTTTCTGTATTATATATATATATATATCTTATCACAATCATACGTAATTTTTAAAATTTTATGTTTTTGCACTTTGAAATATAATAGGTAAAAAATTGAGTTTTGCCCTCTAAACTTACATCAAAATTGTATTTTCTTCTCTAAACTTACACCATAATAGCACTTCATCCTGAATTTTTGTATTGCACATTTCCTCCTAAACTCTTTCGCTGAAAAAGTGATCGGAAAATAGTTCCGAAGGGAAAGTGAGACATTAATATAGGTTGAGGGTGGACAGTACAAAAATTGAAGTTCTGGGGGAAGTGCGATTTTCTCTTTAAAAAATAGTGCAACCATTACTATTAATAAAGTATATTTTGAGAAAGTGAAAGGTAGCTTTCAATTTGAGGGCTCCAATGTATTTTCACCTTTGAACTTGAAAATTATAGTTTTATGATTGGAATCTTCCCCTAGACCCCTTTAGTTGTGATGGTTTGTAGATTATGACAAGCTTTGTTCAGTGTTTTGCAAAAGTATTGCAAAATTATTGCATACATCTAGTACTGGAGCAACAAACTCTTAGGGAGTAAAATGGTGACTCTATCTCTTTTGAAGAGCTGACAATAAAGTTTGAGATTCATTGTTACCATATGAGAAATATAAACAAATGGATGAAATAAGAAAAGAGTTAATTAATACTAAAACTATTGTATGTAATTGATCATATGTAATTCTAAAAGATATATTTGTAAATTATTATGTATATAAGGAACAAGTAAAAATTCTATAAAGAGAAGCCATATCATGGTGTAACAACCTTTTGGTATTCCAATTTTTTCCTTATTTAATTGATTTAAATATTTAATTCTGTATTTATTTCATTTAAATAAAATATACTTTTATTTTTTTTCATAAATAAATCCTTATTTTTGGCGCTTAAATTTTTTAATAAACATAGAAACGCAAACATATGAATTAAAGCACGCGAGGACGAGTGCTGAAAATATACTGGTAGAATTAAAAATGCACTGTTTTGTCACTTTGACAATTGACTTTAATACTTGGTATTTTTTAATTTTCAAATTGAAGAATTTGACCAAGGGGTAATTTAGTCTATTACACAAATACATTAAAAACTTTAACCGAAACTCAACATAAATCACCAACTTAAGAAATGTTTGGAGGATTTTTGCCAAATGATTGAAATAGAGGGGAGCTCAATGCAATTGTCCCCTTTATATTTATACGAAAAAAATTGTAATTCTTAAAAAAAAAAATGCTAATAAAATTGTAATTACGCCTGGGTTTAGTCACAACACAATCAAATTGATTTTGACTGCAGTTTCTCCTCTCATCCCCTGCTCTGCATGTAGCCCCACTAAAACCCTAACGAATTTGCTCTCCCGCCCATTCAATTCCATTCAATTCGATTCAGTTCGTTCAATTCGGGTCAGCGCAGAGGAGAATATGGGTAGACCCGAACCCTGCGTGCTCTACGCCCACACATTCGTTCACCCCCAACTCGACGAATACGTCGATGAGGTATAACCCCTATTAATTTCACTTTCTCCGTCCTATTTAACTTTTTTTTTAAAGTTTTTTATTTATCATAATATGCTTTAATTTATGTAACTTAGGTGTTCTTTTCTAGGGAAGTGTAGATTACATATGAGAATTATCTTTCTGGTTTTTGTAGTTACAACAGTAGATGGAAAGATTTAATAGTGCATTGCATTATCTGCTTGTGAATAATTATGTGGATAAATTTTCCGAGTATATGGATAGTTTACGATGTGGAAGAAATATAAATTTCATTGGGGTTAAGGTCAGATGGTGTATTTTGAATTGAGAGAATGGCAGGGCTCGATGATATACAAAGGTTGAGAATGAGTAATCACCAAAAGGGGGTGATGGAATAACCATAATAAATCAATGGGAAAGCCTAAAGGCTTGTGAAATAATGCTTAACTAGGAGTATTTTTATCCTTCTTTTTGGGCAGAGGATTCTGTGGAAAAACAATTTTTATTAGTAATTCAGCCTTTAGAATGAGTTACTTTTGTTGCTGGAAAATTTGGGTTAAAAATAGAAGAGATTTTTCCTAGTCATTTTACAATAGAAGTCAATAAACCAGGTTACTATATTAAAGTACTTATATGCCGTTGTAAATTTTAGCTAGTATGAGTTTTTGGTTTATTTATTCTATTGCATGTATGCTTATGCATTTGCTCACTTTTGACTGTCTTTATGATCTCTTCGCGTGTATAATATAGTCACCCACTGTCTTCGGGAACCTTATCACCTTTTTATTTTCCTACCCCATTTGCTTTTGTCCTTATTTTTACATTTCTCCATGATGTGTTTAGAAAATTTAAGTAAAAAACAATACTGTTTTATTTACCTAATTTCTATCTTTTTGCCTAATGCCTTGTCTACGATCTTTAGAAACCAAAGTTATCCCCCCTGTATTTGCATCAGTAACATCTGATTGATGTCTGGTAGGACCATTTCATGCATATGACTCTTTCTGCAGATATAAGTTTTAACTTAGAGAACCTTTGTTAGGGGTATTTCTGGATAGTCACACTGAGCATATCGTCTTCATTTCAAGCATATCTCTCTTTTTAACTGCACCATCTTGAGTTCACCGTTTAGTTTTGACCAGAATCCCGCCCTCAAATTTCATGAAGTGTTTGGGACCCTTCATCATAAAACATTTTGTTCCCATCTGATCGACCCCTAATCTGCTATATGAAAACCAGAGTGAGGCCATTTCAATAACATATGTACTTTATCATGTTGGTATGCAATCTTACTGTCTTAGTGTGTATGAAGAATTTAAACACAGTTTATTAACATCTAAACCATCACTTATTTCTTGCATAAAGTTAAACATATTTTGTCATGTGCTCTAGTATCTTCCACATTTTGGATATATTATAAAATGTTCCTGAACCATATTTGTTATTGATGCCAGGTGTTATTTTCAGAGCCAGTATTCATCACTGCCTGTGAGTTCCTGGAACAGAATGCTTCATCACTTTGTCCTGCAGTGAAACTTATGGGGTATGTTGGGTATACATGTGCCATATTTCTTTTAATCTGAAGCCGGTGTATGACCTATCATTTGGAATGTGGCTTCTCAATTATAGAGATTTTTATGTCTTTTACATAAAATACTCTTTTTTTAATCTTTCAATTTTCTAGTTAACTAGCGTGTTGTAATTTTGATAAGTGGTTTTGTGTTGTTCCTTGATGTGTGAAGGGCCACTTCACCTCCATCATTTGCTTTGGAGGTTTTCATTCAGTGTGAAGGGGAGCCGAGATTTAGGCGGCTGTGCTTGCCTTGTTTGTATTCTCATTCATCATCAAATGTGCTTGAAGTTGAGGTATTTAATATGGTTCCTGATGTTGTTTGGTTACTTTATTAGTGTGCTCAATTTCATTTACAGTTTTGGGGATTTTCTATGATATTGTCATTTTACCTGGTGTGAAGGACATTCCTTTTTCATGGTTATGAAGTATGATTTGGTCAGTCCTGGGGCCTGATTTCAGTGTTGTTCTATGAAAATGCTTTCCCTTAGCAACCATATCCTCTGTCAATGCTTAAGCATCCCAGGAAGACTCATCTCCCCCAGTTCCACTATCTGAGTTGGTTTCAAGAAAAACAGTTTCACATTGACGAACTAGCTAGTTCTGCTTTAAGTTTTCCTTCATTCAACGTAATAGTAGCTTATTAAGGTGATCCCAGTTGTAGTTGAAACTGTGTTGAATGCACTTAGAATTGTATAATTTACTATGGTATTAGCCTGCAATTTCCGCCGAGTATGTCATTAGTTGCTTTTTGTCTGACTTGAATTTTTATGGCAAGTATTTTTGCGTTTTTTATCTGGGAACTGATGCAATATCTGTTTGTAGGCTGTAGTAACAAATCATTTGGTCGTGAGAGGAAGCTATCGCAGCCTAAGCATGGTCATATATGGAAACACAGCTGAAGATTTAGGCCAGTTTAACATAGAGGTAGATTTAGATAGCTCTTTGACAGACACTGTTAGTGCTGTTGAAGGAAACCTGGAAGACTTACCTCCCGCTTTTCGCCCAACTAAACTGGCAATCGAGGAACTTGTATACCCCTTGAAAATATTATCTCAACCAGTGGTCCCATTGGATATTCCCCTTAAATTAAGGCAATTTCTGCATCTAGTGTTTAAAACTTTTGACTATCAGGATGTCGGAGTAGAAGCTGATAATATAATCAGTTCCTTGTTATCAGTGGTCTCAACTTATGCAATCTCTTGCTCATCTCACAAGATTATTGATCCGAAGCAACATGAGATTGATACATTGATAAAAGTTGGAGATGCTGATCACATTCTTATTGAAGCTGGAAATGAACTTTTGCGCATTAATAACATGCTCCAAAGTCAGACTGGGAATCCATCTGATGCAGAAAGCTTGTTTCTTGAATCTGAAGCAGGTGTCCCTACTTCCAAAGAGTTGGTGGATACTTTATACCAACACTATGATTTCCTTAGCAGCACTGGGAATGTAGGATATCCACAGCTTTCTCAGGTAGCTAGAATCTGTATGCTCTGTGAAATTGTTGACCCGTTAAGCGTTTCTCATTCTTTCAGACCAGTGATATTGTTTAATCTTTTGCTTTTCGTTTTCATATTTCCACTGCATCATATGATGTACTGATTGTGCTTCTACATTTTGTTTTCAGCATAAGAATACAATTCTGTGGTTGAGCGTGGCTCGTTTGTTGTGCTCTGCTAAGGAGGGGTGTTTTCACTTTGTTAATTATAGTGGTATGAAGCAGCTGGGATATGCTTTTGCTCATCGGATGAAGAATTCCAGCACTCTTACATTATTATTGCTTGGAGTCATTGAGCAGGCTACTCGTTATTCAATTGGTTGTGAAGGTTTCCTTGGTTGGTGGCCTCGGGAAGACAACAACATTCCATCAGGCATTAGTGATGGCTATAATCAGTTACTGAAGTTGTTACTGGAGAATCAAAGACATGATGTTGCATCACTTGCAACTTATATACTACAACGTGTGCGTTTTTATGAAGTTGCTTGTAGATATGAGGTACATACTGCACTTTGCTTATGTATTTGGGGTTATTATAATCTTAAAAGATACATATGTATGTTGTATGAACTGCATGGATGCATGTGGACATACATAGATGCATCTTTACAATTGTTGTAACTATGATAACATACCTTTTGAGCATGTATTTTAGGATTAATATGGATTGTATTTCATATTCTGAATTAATAATCTTAAACTTTTGACAAAAGATGATTGCTCTCGTTTCCTTGTACTTCTGTATAGATGAGAAATAAAGACACTGATTGTTTGTCTCCATGATAATGCTAGTTTAAATTTATGAATGAATCAATATCTGTTATATTCAAAAAGCAAAGTCCACAAGTAAAACTGGACGTAGGCAATATGTTCTGTCTCTTTTGGAGTTGAGAAATTGTTGATTGTGCGTGCACTACATGAGCAGGACATTTGTTGATTTCCCTATATAATTTTCTATTGCCCATCAAAAGTCATCTCTGATTTTGCAGTGTGCAGTACTATCTGTACTAGGGGGTATATTGGCCACTGGTCAGGTTACAAACACAACTTTGGACATGCTTGCAAGTGCTAAACTGCAACTGAGACACCTCTTGGTTAGTGTTTATTGTATGGACTTCTTATTTCAAATCAGAGACTGTAATCACTAATGACTTATCTGATCTCATAATGCATGCACATAAAATTACTTCTCTGAATGCACACTTGTTGACAAGTGTTCTTGCAGAAATTGTTAAAGTTAAGTGGTCCAATTGATGATCCTTCTCCGGTGGCTGCTGCAAGCAGATTTCTCATCCTGGGTGATGCTGGACTATTGGGATATAAAGCAACTAGTGACTTGATTAATCTTTCAAACTGTTGCTTCTCAAAGTGGGACATTGATTCACATTTGCTTTCTCTTTTGAAGGTATGCTTCTATACTAACCTTTTCATTATCGACCAAGGCATCTTGCATCTGTATATGAAAGTTCTTTCTGCATTTAGTTGTATATTCACTACTCACCATCTTCCTTTCCTATACCTTCTATAAAATTTAAAGAGATTAGATTGTGTATTTTGGCCTTTATTTGTATCGTTGACTAGTTAAGTCATTTTTTATAAATCTATTTAAGTTTGTCCAAGAATCCAGTCTCTTCATTTCTGAGATATCTTTTTCTTCTTTTCTATTTTACCAATGTCAGTTTCAGTTCGCACACTTGATAAAATTCTATCATATTATGTGATTAGCAAGTCGAAAAAATCTTTGAAGGAGGGATTGTCGTGGGAATAACAAAACAACAAAATAAACATCATTATACTTGTGCTTTACCAGATTTACTTTTGGGAACAAAATGAGCCATGCAACTTAATTTTCGATTATTGTTTTCTTATTGTCATTGTACGAGTTCGTGAATAGGGTCTCTCGTGTTTTGCATATTCTGTAGTGTACAATGCCCTACTTTGACCTTTTCCTTCTTTAGGTTATGAATCTGATTATCTGAGGGAGCTTTTAAGATTGTTGTCCCATTTTTTTCAGAGCAAAGAGAGTAAGATTTTTTGAGTAATAGCTAGTAATTGATTTCAGGCTATTAATTTTCCCAGTTGAAGTTTCTTAAGTACAATCTTATCTATCGCAGATATGCTACTCATTGATCTATGCATTTTTCAATTTTGATGATGAAATATGGTTGTATGCATCCCTCTAAGAATAATGGCATAGGCACACCTGTGATTAACAACTTCCGTGCATTTTTTGCCCCATAACACCACAGTCACCTTGATGCCTCCTTTCTTTCTTGTCCACACAAACTACCTACTATTGCACCCAGAGAAGATGTAGAGAACCAAATTTCTTGAGACCTATTTCTTAGCATACTGCAATATTTGTTGTCATTCAAACCTTTTTCTCCCCTAATCCAAAGTGCTCTGTTATCTCTATTACTTTACATGTCTGTTGTTGAATCTCATATGGTGGTCTATCTTCCTTGCTGCATGATTAATTTTTACTTGTTTCTCAAACAGGATAGGGGTTTCCTTCCTTTGTCAGCTGCATTACTGTCATCTTCTATTTTGCGGAATGAAACAGGGCATCCAGTAGACCTGTTTGTGGATGTTGTATCATACATTGAAGCAATAATTCTTTCGCTCCTCTTTTGTCGGTCAGGTATTATGACTATTTCCTTTATCATACCCCTGTCCAGTTGTAAGACATTGTCCTTTATGTTGTTTACTTTTACTTTCAGGATTAGATTTTCTTCTACATGATCCTGAAGTCTCCTCAACAATTATCTGTGCCTTTCGGGGTGTTGCGGATGTTCAGAAAGAAGACTTCATTTCTCTTCGGTATGCATCAGTTTTAATATCCAAGGGTTTCTTTTGTCGCCCCAGGGAAGTTAGCATGATTATTGAGATGCATGCAAGAGCAGTAAGTTCCGTTTCTTGATGACATTATTTTTTAGTAATTTGTCGTTTTCTGATTTTGTTCTCCTTGACATTATATTTTATTCAAGTTATTTTATTTTCCTGATTTGCATTTGTCTTTGATTGATTTTCGTTTATTTGCTCTAAAGCTTCTTTTCTAAAAATTTGCATTTTCTTGTGAATTTTCTCCAGTTAATTGCTGTAGATAGTTTAAGTAAGGCGACACCAAACACTGAAGAATTTCTATGGGCGCTGTGGGATCTATGTCGCCTCTCAAGGTCTCCTGTGCTTTAATTAATTTTTCTGAATGCTGGATTTCCTTATTTTGGGCTTAAACATGTTCTGGTTTCATCCAGGTCTGAGTGTGGACGTCAAGCTCTGTTGGTTTTGGTGAACTTACCAGAGGTATTTCTTTTTCTAGCCTTCATATGTAATGAATGGTCTTTCGTAACTATTTCTTTAGCATTGTCCCTGTATAAGTATCACGAGTTTCATATATTTTTGAAGCTAAATTTTTGTTTTCATGATGTCATTATTGAACGTATTCATGATTGATCCTTTTGACTTCGAGGTATTGCTGACCATATGATCAGTGCAGGAATTCTGCCTCTGTTTTTTTTTTTTTCTCTTTTGAATCTGTGAGGTTTCTATCATCCTGAAGACCGTGTTTCTGTTTTCCTTAAAGATATTTTTTGTTCTATTTCTGCTGCAGGCTCTTACAGTTTTGATGACTGCTTTACATTCTGGAAGGGAACTTGATCCTGTTTCGTTGAATACTGGTATTTCAATGCCGTCAAGTGTTGGAGGTTTTACTGTGTTTCTTATTTTATTGATATCCATGTATTCTTAAAAGTGGCAAAATTCTGAACTTACAGGAGCATCTCCATTAAATCTTGCAATCTTTCACTCAGCCGCTGAAATTTTTGAAATTATTGTTACTGATTCTACTGCAACTTCTTTGGGATCTTGGATAGACCATGCCAAGGAACTTCATATGGCATTACATTCCTCCTCACCAGGTTCCACCAAAAAAGATGCTCCTGCACGGCTTTTGGAATGGATAGATGCCGGTGTAGTTTACCATAGAAATGGGGCTATTGGGCTCCTACGATATGTTGCCGTCTTGGCTTCTGGAGGAGATGCTCACATGGCCTCAAACAGTGTTCTAGCATCTGACATGATGGATGTTGACAATGTAGTTGGAGATGCTTCCACTATACCTGATGGTAACGTTGTTGATAACTTAATAGGAAAACGTATTACTGAAAAGGATTTTCCTGGAGTTATTCTTCGTGATTCCTCCGTTGCCCAGCTCACTACAGCATTTCGAATTTTAGCATTTATTTCGGATAATTCGGTATGAAATACTTGTCAGCTCTATGCTCTTTTTTAAGTTACAGAAACTGTGCTATCTAATTCCTTATGTAATTGGTAAAGGTTGTTGCTGCTACTCTCTATGATGAAGGCGCGGTAATGGTTATCCATGCTGTTATGATCAATTGTAAACTGATGCTAGAGAGGTCATCCAATACTTATGGTTGGTTCTTTTTCTGGTTTTGACAGTATATATACTAGCTAACTTTCCTACAAACGTATAAAAAAAAAATATTATATACTAATTCTGCATTCTCTTTTAAATATTTTCTCCTATGAACCTAAGTTGAAAATGTCCTACATAGCTGGGGGCATTTGGTTCTTGGTCAATTTCTCTTATTGTAATCCTTCTGAGTTGCATTATATTATCTACCAACTTAAGCACGTTTCTTTTCTTAAGCAGATTATCTTGTTGATGAGGGTACAGAGGGCAATTCAACTTCTGATTTGCTCCTTGAACGTAATCGTGAGAAGAGCCTGTTTGATCTTCTGATTCCGTCTTTGGTCTTGCTGATCAATCTGTTGCAGAAGTTACAGGTTTGTGGCTGCATCCTATATGCATCTCAGTTGTTTCAAGGTTTTATCAGGACATGTCTTACCTTTAGTTTCTTGTCAAAATAATGATATATAAACTAAATATTATGGTTCAACATATTTTACACTTGTTTTTCTCAATAAAGCATAGCACCAGTCATTATCATTGACGGGCGAAGATTGGTTAGCTTGCCATTTCTGGAGAGAGGTGTTCTTGTCTTTCTTATTTGAGGAAATAATATTAGTGTCTATTGCCTATAATGTCATTGATTTGGGGAACCTATGATGTGTATAAGAAAGCATCCCTGTATACATCGAGTTAAGAAATAAGTGTTCTTTGACCTGAGGCGAAGATAGCCATGAGAAATAATATATACTTTTAACCCTGTTAAACACATGAATTGGACTAAGTTCATATGTTTTTGGGTCAAACTCACCTCAAATTCTAGCTCAAGAGGTGGCCCACGACCATATAAGGACCACTTAGTCCTGATATCCAGTCCATGTGGGACTTTTTAGTGTCAAGACTCCCCCTTCAAGTGTGAGTGAAGCAAGCCCATCTCCTGACATTATTAAAGCCCAACCTTCAAAATTACGACATGTGGGCAAAGGCTCAACACGCGGACAACAACAACCAAGATCTGCGCGAAGTGTGTGGGTGAATAATGAACCCCAACATGTGAACAATGAGGTGGCCTGGATTAACCTGAGACTCTGGTGCCATGTTATCATGGACTGGGCTACGGTTTGGGCCTAACTCATCTCAAAATATAGCTCAAGAGGTGAGGAATGGTTTAGGCTAAATCCATATTGTTTGGGCCTAACTCATCTTAGAAGATAGCTCAAGAGGTGAGGATTTGCCAAAACCATGTAAGGATCACTTAGTCTTGATATCCAGTCCATGTGGGACTCTTTAGTCTCAACAAACCTCTTTGTAGATCCTAAACCAATTAATCACACTGGTGCCTTAGATTATTTTGTTCAAGTGAATGCTCGCTTTGGGTTTTAATTATGTTGGGCATAATCCATAATTTTAAAATGGTTGCTACTTGCTAGATTGGATGGTATGCCATGATTGAGAACTTAAAAATAGGGGTTTCCTTTTGAGGTGCATGCGTACGCCCTGCATATAAGAAATTGCCACATGGTTGTTACTTGATGTACTTTTGTGATTTAGTTTGATTGTGGGAAGACCAATGTGCTATTGAGGCATGCTATTTTCTTGCTGAATTTCAGGAGACCAAGAAGCAACATCGGAACTCAAAGCTAATGAATGCACTTTTACAGTTGCACCGAGAATTGAGGTAGATGTCACATTTTATTGAATATATACGTTCAGATATAGTTGATAAGCATATTCCATATGCAGCCCAAGGTTAGGAGCCTGCGCATCAGACTTGTCACATTCTTGCCCTGATTTTGCACTTGGTTTTGGAGCCGTGTGTCATCTTCTTGCATCAGCATTAGCCTGTTGGCCAGTGTACAGTTGGACTCCTGGACTTTTCCATTACCTCCTTGACAGTCTTCATGCAACTTCATTATTGGCATTGGGCCCCAAGGAAACCAGCAGTTTACTTTGTCTACTGGTATGTGAACATTAAAATCACGTTCTTTTTTAAGCAGTCTTGTGGAAATGTCAACTCACTAATCAAAATAGATTTGATGGTAGAAATTTGAGTTTGATTTATTATGCTACATTCTCTGCCTTTCAAGAATGATTTATTTCCGGATGAAAGCACTCGGCTGTGGAAGAATGGAATGCCAATGCTGAGTGCCTTGAGAGCCTTAGCTGTGGGGACATTGCTAGGTTCACAAAAAGAGAAGCAGATCAATTGGTATCTAAGGCCTGGGCACCCTGAGAAGCTTGTAGCTCAATTGTCTCCACAACTTGCGAAACTTGGAGATATTATTCTACAATGTGCTATCTCTGTAAGTTATTTGATTTTCTTGATTGTGGTATCATCATATTAAATAGATTTAAATAAGGGTGACTGTAGAAATAAAAAACTTGCCCATTTTGTTTTCATTTACATGAGTGTAGGCTTGCTTTGCACTTTATCTGACAATGTTGTCATATATCAGATGTCAGTTGTCATACAAGACATGCTTCGCGTCTTCATAATTCGGATTGCATGCCTAAGTATTGATAATGCTTCAACATTGCTAAAACCTATCATATCGTGGGTTTCTCATCGTCTCTCGGAGCCATCAACATTATCCAATGTGGATGCTTATAAGGTTAGTGATTCATGTTCTATAATATTCTGTTTCATTTCAATTTCTCCCCTCGTGATTACAGTTTTACAAGGTTTTCCAGGTTCACCAATTGCTTAATTTTCTAAGTATCTTATTGGAGCATCCAATTGCTAAGGTACACACTGTATAATTTGATTTTGTTGCCCTTTTTCATATTCCCCCCCCCCCCCCCCAGACATTTACATACACAAAAAGAGAGATTATTAGAGACGCAGGAAGTTTTTCACTTTCTCTTATTCTTTGTATTCTACTCACAGCCGCTATTTTTGAAAGAGGGTGGCTTTCAGATGCTCACGAAATTGCTTGAAAGGTGTATTAAAACTACCAACTCTGATATGAAGCAGTTTCCTGAAAACATGAGTATAGCAAAATATGAATTATCATTGCTTAGTTGGTGTGTGCCTCTTTTTAAGTCCATCTCATTAATTAGTGATGATCGGGCATCTATTCAAAATCCTGGATTGCATGACAGGTCAGAAAATTCTAGTATATTGGATATGATTCATCTTGTTTCTGCACACTTTCTTTGTGATTGTCTTATGAAGATTTAATTTCTATGACTACAGGAACATTCCTGAAATTTTTACAGTTGCAGAATATGCCACTTTCTGGTCATATCTCCTTAGGTTTTGCACGGTATGTTCCCTTTTGACATCTTATTCGGTACATCAAATAACTTTTGGAACAGAATTCTCCTTCAGTGTCTATGAGCTAGTTGTTGCATCGTCCTTTAAGAAGTCACTTTATTTATTGAAAGTAATGGACCATATTCTTGTATAATAATGATATCGAGATAGTTCTATTCATTAGATTGGAAGTGTTTATGATAATGTGAAGGATGGAGTTCAGTGTCATTTCAGAAAATGCAAAAGAGTTTTGCTAGGCAAGTAATTTGGTCACCTGGTTGATAAGTCCTATGGTTGTCATGTAATCGTTCAGCTGTCGGTAGTGTCAGTGAGACAGTGTCCATTTCAGATGATAATGGTAGATTTCAAAGAAAAATATTTGGATAAATTTTTTTAGAGGGTTGATCCTGACTTTATTCTTTTCCTCCCATCTTTCATAAATTCTAATTAGGTAACTGAAATTATTTTTTCTGGATAAGTTTTAGGTACTACTATTGTTGTACGGATTTCTGATTTATAACTTGGAAGATATGGGCTATCCGAAAAAGCCTTCTATATTATGTTGGAAATGTTTTAACTAATAAAGATTCATTAGCTCTCTCTTTTCGACTGAAGTTATTGAAGTCTTTATAAGATAATCTTGTTGTGGTTGCTATCTTTTCATTTTTGCCTTCTCCTGGCAATGTCAATTGTCTTTGACTGGCTCATTTCTCTACACTGTTTATGTCACCATTCCTATCATCAGCTGCTCTCTACTCATGGAGCCTTGGAGTTCAAATATTTTCATTTTCCTTGGTCTTACATGTTAGTTTTTCGTCTCAGTTACATTATTTATTCTGTTTGCTATACTGTTCAAATTGCAGATCTTGCCAGTTGGGAGAGAATTGCTTGCTTGTCTATCAGCCTTAAAAGAAATGTGTTCCTCTTCCGAAGGCCAAACTGCTTTACTGTCTGTTTTTGTGCGCATTCAGTCCTCTACTAATGAGGACTCCGAGGCTCAAATTAATGCATCTGAATGGAAGGAGCATCCTCCATTATTATGCTGCTGGACCAATTTGATTAGGTCTATTGATTCAAAGGATCTTCCTGGAGTACAGGTTGCTGAAGCAATCAACACATTATGCTCAGGTGCATTACGCTTTTGCATGGATGGGGAAAGGTATGTACATTGTTTTTCTGCTAATTGCTTATCTATTTTCTTTTTGCTCAAATAATTTCTGTTTCTTAAGCCAACTTGAGTTCAATTTCGGTTGATCAGGCTTCGATAACATTTTACAGTACTCATGTTGGCTAGTGCATAGCATGCGATCTTTGATATTAGTGCTGTATTTTCTCATTTTCGAATAAAGATCACTATTGACTTTGCTTTTGCTGAGCTTGTAGCTTGTGTCCTTGTGATCATATTAAGTCGAAAGCCCAAGCTCTGATCTCCACTTTGATCTCTGATCTCCACTTTGATATCTGATCTCCACTTTGATCCATTTTAAAATTTAACTTGGTTTGATGTATTACTGGTTTGTGCACTGAAGTTCAATATATGCCCGATCAATTTTGGAATTTTGATCCAAATCTGACCCGCTCAAGCAAGAGCAATATCAATAAGTACAAGCTTTCTTGCAATCAAGGAATCAAACTTGAGGAATTTTTTTCACTATCCTCGCATGAATAAATGTTCAATAAAATGTGCAAATCGTTGTCTTCATCAAGGTTGGACAGAACTGCACGGCAACATGAAGTTAAAAATACCTATCATGAATGCTAGCTTTTCATGGGTTTGTTGTGGAGCTTGCCTAAAAGATAAACCAAAGTTGAATGCATTGGACAGAGCATGGCACCAAGATATCTTGGGGCAGCTATAGGCTTAGTCCAACACGCCTATCAAAATAAATGTCAACGAGTTAGGGTATTAGTGAAGGAACAGTTGAAGAAACTAAAAGGTTAAGTTAGTTTGATAATATCTTTAGGCTTTAAGTTTGGTCTTTCATAAGTAGTAGCATCTAGGTTTGATTTTACTCTACCAAGAAAATGGTTTGTCAAAGTCCATCACATAACAAATACTTAAATAATGCAATTGCTACTTGCTAGGATACTGTGATTGATACAGGGTAATTACAGTATTAAATAAATTTGGATTAATTTGTGGAAAACAATTCCATCTACTGATTGACTTTTGCTTGTTTATAATTCTTAGCTAGTCTAAGATGCTAGTCTCAAAACTTTTCTGAATTAAGGCTTAGCTATTAAATCAGTTTCAGATCTTATTTGAACCAAGACATTTAGCAGTTCAAATCTGAATTATCTGTCAGATGAAACAGTCACTGGAGGTCGTTTCCATAAATTTAATGTTGACATGGATCATAAGAGCTTGATATTCATCAGAAGTTCAAAAAATATATTATCTTTGTAGCGGCATAGGGGACCTCTTTGCGATTATTATCTCTGTAATCTCGACAGTCATAGGAAAGCCTACATTGTGAAAAAATCTAGATGGTTGGTGGTGACACGTATCTCAGGTGGTTGACCCTTTGATTTCATAGTTGGCAGCATTCTGTTCTCTAATAACTGTCCATTTAAAGAGTGTCAGCCTCTATTTCTCTCTCTTGTCATAAGAGAATAATTCCTTAACTATCGACAATGACTCAGAGTGGAGGTGCAAATATTTGTACCAACATTTGCTCCAAAGTTTGTTTAAGCACAAATTTACTTCGATGATAGAAAGTTGATTCACATATGTCAAATAATCTGCCTGCTAGTCTCACATATTGCTTTTTCTTCAGTCTGAACTTGGAGAGGGTTGCTGTAATCAAGTTCTTATTTGGAGTGAACAATGAGAGTTCTTTTGAAAATTTTGTTGAAGAAAGCCGGAAGCACATCGAGGAGCTGACAAATTCATTAGGAGCAGAGACGATCATTGAAACATCACATGACACCTTCCTTACACTGTATCAGGTTTGTATTAGTAATCTCCTTCAACAAATTACTTGCCTTATGATTTTGTTTTACATCTGTATCGTGGATATTTTCAGGTGAAGGAAAACGCAAACTTGTTAATGCTTTTATTGCAGAAGTCCTCTGACACAGAGGAGGAGGTGGTTGCTACTATTGTCAGTGGCTACACCTTATTAGCCACACCTGTTTCCTCGAGGATACATATAATTGCAGACAAAAGTATGGAACGGATTGAAGATCACACCCTGGATGAATTTGGAGCCAAGTTCTTCTGGGAGTGTCCTGAGAATTTGCGTGATAGGCTAACACAGACAGGTCTTCCTATGAAAAGAAAGGTCTCTTCACTGGACGGTTCAAATAGGCGTGCCAGAGGAGACAATGCAGTAGCCGAGGCTTCTGCTCAAAATATATTCTCAAGGGGGTCGGTACCTGTTACCACCCCATCTGGCCCTACTCGTCGAGATAGCTTCAGACAGCGTAAGCCGAACACTAGCCGGCCTCCTTCTATGCATGTGGATGACTATGTTGCAAGAGAAAGAAATGCTGATGGTTCTTATAGTTCTAATGTAATTGCTGTCCCACGGATAGGATCTAGTAGCGGGAGACCACCTTCCATTCATGTAGACGAATTCATGGCCAGACAAAGGGACCGCCAGAATGTTGGTGGTGTTGCAATTACTGATGCAGCAACACTAGTGAAACCAAATGCTCAAGATAGCAACATAGATGCAGAGAAGTCCAGCAAACCACAACAGTTGAAACCGGATCTTGATGATGATCTTCAAGGAATTGATATTGTATTTGACGCTGAGGAATCTGAACCTGATGATAAACTGCCCTTTCCACAACCGGATGATAATTTACAGCAACCTGCATCTGTTGTAGTTGAGCAACATTCCCCTCATTCAATAGTCGAGGAAACGGAGAGTGATGTGAATGAAAGTGGTCAGTTTTCTCGTTTGGGTACTCCATTAGCATCAAACATGGGTGAAAATACGCCTGAATTTTCATCAAGAATGTCCGCATCTCGCCCAGAGGTGCCCCTGACGCGAGAACCGAGTGTATCTTCAGAAAAGAAGTTTTCTGATCAGGCAGAGGACTCGAAGAGCTTTCCAATCAGAACTCCTAGTGCAATTGATTCCTCCGGGATAGCCAGTAATTCAGGAGTTGCTTCTTCAGTTTATATGAATACTCCATCTGTACACTTTCCAATTGATTCCAGGACACCACGTAACTTATATTCAAAAGCAAATCTACAACAAAGCGGTTCTGTTCCTTTAGGCTCTGGTGGCCCACAAGGCTTTCATGACCAGAGATTTACTTCAAATCAGCCTCCTTTGCCTCCAATGCCGCCTCCACCCACCGTCTCACCTGTATTGTCTCATAATATGGAGCCCATAGCGAGCCAGTCTCAGTTTCCTCCAGGCTTCCATGTACAACATATCTACTTCCTTTTTGTGCATTATCTGCATTTCTTTTACATGAATGAAGTTAATCTCTTTCTTCCTATTTTGCAGGTTCAGTCGGAATATATGTCTATGGTGGCAAGTAATTCTAAATCACAGGGTACCTCCAGTGCTTTGCCAGATCCGAAATTTGGACGGTCTTCCCCTGGAGGAAATACAAGACCTCCTCCTCCTCTTCCTCCTACACCACCTCCTTATTCAACCAACTCTTCTCCATTATCGTCATTAAAGAATTCCACTTCTCAATCTCCTCAGTATTTTCAAAATGTTGGTAACTCCGAGCTTCAGCAAACCTCTGTTGCACCTTCAATGCTAACTTCTTATCCCCCGCCTCCTTTAATGCAACCAATGCTTTTCAGGCCCGGTTCCATGCCTGCCAATCTCTATGTAAATAGTTTCGCACCCCAGCATGGAGACAACTTACATAGTATCTCGCAAAATCTTCACATGTCTCTCCCTCCTTCAGTTCACCAAATACCGAATCTTACTCAATTGCAACCTCTACAGCCACCACAAATCCCTCGTCCTCCACCTCAGTATCTTAGACCTCCTGTTCCAGCTTCACCACAGTTAGAGCAGGGGATGTCTATGTCTCAAGGATCCCTACAAATGCCAGCACAGCAGCAACCCAAAGTCGTCTCCCCTGCTCATGTGTACTATCAGAACCAACAACAGGAGAATGTATCACATTCATTGCAGCAGCAACAAATTGATCGTTCTCAACGAAATATGAACCCCCCACCAAACGAAGGAACATCCCAACAACAAGATCCTGGAATGTCTCTACAAGAGTACTTTAGATCCCCTGAAGCTATTCAGGTACTTGGCAGGATTTATTAATTTTACCCACGTGTAATTAGATTGTAAATTATATATTGATATTTGTTTGTTTTACTTGAACTGTTACAGTCTCTGCTTAGTGACCGGGATAAACTTTGTCAGCTTCTAGAGCAACATCCAAAGTTGATGCAGATGCTTCAGGTTTGACGATTACTTAAGTTATTTGCATTAAGATCCATGTTTAGCTGTGTTTTAATTGCTCCCGTGTCTTGACATATCTTTTTAAATATTGGAGACTCGTGCCAAATAGAATAGCTTTAGGGGCAGGAGCCTGTATAAAGGGTACATGGAAACACTTCTGTAGCATATCTTACATAACTAAACTGTGTGTCCTATGAACGAATACCAATGGCACATCTTGCTGTTAAATTATATACAGGAGAAACAATTAGTTTTTTAGGATATTGTTGTTTGTTGGTTTCAAGCAAATCTATATCCATTGTTTGATCACTCCATTTATGGTTTACCAGGAACGACTGGGTCACCTATAGTGGGTATTCCAACGCACTCTTTGGGGTCGATGGCGGAAGCAAACAATCCTCACTTTGTCTGGTCATGTGAAGTATTCGCCTGAGATTTTATTCTGTACATTCATTTATAATGTTTATTTCTTAAACTGTAAACTAGAGTTCAATTTTTGTACTATTCTTTTGTTAGACGAATATGTAAATGACTAGATAGTTTTTCTTTTTAATCGTCTTGCCTTTAGCAATTCATTCGATGTCTGATTGCTGAAATTAATTTTTGTATTAATCATCATGTGCCGGATTATATGAAATTACATTTCATATGAAAAAACTACTCCATCAAATTGAGTAAGATGTATGTGTGATAGCCTTCATAATTTCAGGTGAGCTAGTTGCTACAATGGAAATTCAGTATTTTTGCTTTGCTCTTGAAAATAAAATATGACCTCAAAAGCCTGGATCTTTTGAAAATTTTCAGGATCTTCTGGAAGATAAACAAACACTCGTCATTTTTCTTAAAAATATTTTAAATCTTTCACCTTATTGATTTGATATATAACAGGCAATCTTTAAAACATTCCCTACTAAAATATAAAATCAAACATTCTTATTTATAGAATTTTCTTTTATTGCCTATACGGTACAAAATCAAACATTTTTATCATAATCAAACTAAACTTGCAATTTGTTCTGCATTACATATATGCCGAATGGGTGCAAAAGAAGCTAGAAAACTAGATTACTTGAATAATTAGGCATTTCTTTAATTAATATTATAGTAGTATAAATGTGAATCTAACAAAAAGTAAATCCTTAGAAGTCCATGATCCAAGAAGCCCATGATCCAAGACACCTTCTTTGAAGCAATCATTTCTTCATTCTATTCGAGACCAATTTATTGAGAAGATTAACAATATCCATTTTAATTAATATTTGAACTGCAAGTAAGCAGCTTTCCTAATGTATTGATTAATTACTTAATTAGGCTGATTAAATAAATAAATAAATTACTTAATTAGGCCCCTTAAGGCACAAAGCTCAAGCACATACAGTATTTCCTATTTTGTAAATATACCGAAACTAAATAAATTATTCGCATTATTTATAAAGTTTGCTGAGTATTACAATTTCCCCCATAAGTTTTATAGAAAATCAAATTTTATGTAATAGTGGTTAACTGTTAAATTATGCTTGTGATTCGTTGTCCTCGATGTGCTTTGAAATAAGAATCTATTGTTTGAACTAACAAATCTCCTGATGGAAATTGAAAATGAGTAATGTTATCTCTCAAAAAAAAGAGTAATCTTGCATTTTGTATTGTATTAGTAATACGTTTAATCTTAAGCATGTATGTTTAACATCAATTATAAGTTAATGGATGCTTACACATGCATTAATTAATACTCATGTTATATTTTCTGACGGATAACAATCATAGATAGCAAACACCACATAAATCTCTCTTCTCTTATTTTTTTCTTTTGTTTTTAACGGAGGTAGTCAACATGCAAGTATATATGTGTCGACGTATAACTTTGAATATATGCATTTGTTGAAATATATATGCCTATCATCATTTAGGTGCCAAATATAACATTGCAATGCACGAAAAAGGTGTAAGCAAGTTGAGTAATATTAACTGTTCTACATTCAATTTTAATATGTAATTTGTATCGAGTTTGAAATTACGTTTAAGTTTAATTTAACTTATAAAGGAATCGATTTTGAAAAAAGAGACAAGTTTAAGTTGACTATAAAATAATTTTATTTTATTTTCAGCCCTATACACAAATGTTAATTAACCCACATATAAAAACCCCACTACTCTTTGGAAAACACCTGCTTAGTACTAATTATAACAAGCTTGTAAATACTACATCAAATTCTTATTTAAACCAAAACTTGTCTGCCGGAGTAAGCAAACTGACTTTCATATCGAAGATTTTGCCTCCAATCCACTATCTTTTCAGCCAATCATAACACGCCACGTGTGCAAAACACCGACACCCATTATTAGCCTACGGGACAGTAACTACACATTTATCTCCTCCCTCGTCCTTGACGGCACCGGAACCATACCACACGTGCATGTATTATTATTAGGGGGAAAATTGCACGTTACTACCCTGTATTTTGCGAAATCTGCATCACACTATCATGTTTTGGGTTACATTCATCCTACACCAGTGAATTATATTCATAAGTGCTGAATAATAAACACATGTGCATAACATGATAAAAAATTGTCCTCTCATACATACTTGCTGCTCATCCAACACCCCAGTGGATTCAATCCACCGGGGTAGGCACGAAATTTCCCATGTTTTGCGTCAAACTACCTTGTACTTTCAAAAACCCTGCATAAAATATTGAATCCGTCTCCTTCCGTCCCTTTTTTAATGCGCGTGTGTTTCATGCGAACAATATGCGATTTTTGTTGTTTTTAGCATAATTTTTTCAGCCAGAACTCCCTAGTACCTTTGTGTGTTCGCGCAAAACTCCCTTATACTTTTAATATATCTGGGGGTAATTAGGCAATTCAATTAAAAATTAACGGTGTTAATAACTAATGGAGATTGAGTGTTTTATACAGGAATTTTGGAAATACAAAGAAATTTGGTGCAAAAAAATTTACTGGGTAATTTTGTGCAAGTTTCACATAAAATAGGATAGTATCGTACATTTTTTCCTATTATTAGCCCATATGTTTACATTTCCAATACCTCAACAAAATCACATAATATATCTCGATCACTTCATTCTCTCTTTCTCTCTCTTTGTGAAGTTAAATAGAGCGAGAAGAGAAGAAAGGAAATTCTTGGAAATATATAGTATTTCTTAGATGTTTATTCATGAATTAATAATCCATGATCATCACTACTTCTTCTATATTTTGAAATGGAAAGCCGGGGATGTATTAAGCCAAATAATATTGATCATCAACATCATCAAATATCATCACCAGCATGTCCGCGGTGTGGTTCTTCAAACACGAAATTTTGTTACTACAACAATTACAGCTTAACACAACCTAGATACTTTTGCAAAGGTTGTAGAAGGTACTGGACCAAAGGCGGGTCCCTTCGCAACGTCCCCATAGGCGGTGGCTGTCGCAAAAGCAGAAGGGCAAAATCGTCCATAATTAGCCGGAATATTTTATGCCACAATAATGGAATCATAGATGAATCCTCTTCTAGATCATTTCAAACTGATCATGATCATATATTTTCCAACAATAATAGTACTATTGATTTAGGAGCTGTTTACGCCAATTTTCTAAATCAGAAGACGTCCCCCCATAATATTCATGAAGATGGAATTAATAATATAATTCCATCTATTGATAATTTCTCGAACTTGCAAAGTACTTTGCATACGAATCAGTTGAGTTTGGGTGGTAATTTTCTTGATTGTAATCGTCAATTATTAGGGGACGAAAATGGGGTGTATTTTACGAATGGAAATAATTTTACGATGAACAATTTTACGTTGCCTCCAAGTGAAGATGTTCTAGTGGGAAATTCGGAAGGGTTATTGTGGCCTGCAGCTGGTCCAGGTGGGATATTACCTAGTCATGAAGTGTTGGTGCATTCGAATCTTGATGATGAAACGACGAGGGTTCATGATGTCGAAAGAGAAGCCCAAAATTTAGAATTATTGAATGAAAATTTGAATAATAATATCATGATGAATGATCAGTTTAGTGCATTTGATATTGAAGCTGTTTTCAGGTCTTGATTGATAGATGCGCGCGGAAGAAATGGTCTATGTATAATTTTATACAATACATTAATTTTTGTTGAGTGTCATGTTTATAAGTATATAGTTTTGTATAGGTGAAATATATTTGTATAATTTACTATAAGATATATATTGATTTTCTTCAAGAGGGTTGATTGTTAAGGGAATTTTAATTTGCATTGATGATTTCAGAATTATTTTCATTCATTTTCTAGAAGTTCTCTATATGTTATTATTGTAATTTTACTATGCATTTTCATATGTAAGTGACAAATGCATCGAGTACGTAATGCATGAATTAATCATTTTTGATATGCTATAGGATGCAACAATATCACGAGGTCTTTTGCTAATTGATACATGTAAAGTTAATTAAATCATTTGTAGAATCCTTTGATCTATAATTAAAAATAGAGGGAATTGTATTTTTCATATCAAACTTTTACCTGCTTTATACATATGATATCAATTTTTTTAAAAAGACACACCGAGTACCAAAATTGGACAATATTTTTCACATTTGCTTTCACCGTTAGTTTATGGACGGAAAACGTCACGTGTGTGCAACGTGTCCGTTGGTCGTCATTATCACCTCTCCTGGGGGTATTTGCAATTAAGCAGGAAATACCTAAAAATGGAAAGGGTAATTGCAATTATCGCCGCTTTCTTCCTCCTCCCGTACGGTCACCGACTTCCGGTGGCTGTTGGTCGAAATCGGTTGAGGGATTTTGCCCGTCTCATCCTTGCGAATCTATACGTACAAACAATTTCAAAAACCGAGGTGTAAGTCTCTCAATTTTCTCAATTGAAGTTTAAGATCTCGTAGTTCAAAAGACCTGAATCTTCAAACTCTTATTATTCGATACTCAACCAATTTGCTTAATTCTTGAACCAATAGAACTCTCTGATCGTGTGCAACATTTCCCTTGGGGTAATTGCAGCGGCCGTCGACAGTGGAGCTCCGCCCAAGGCGGCGTGTTTTTTCGCGAAAATCCTAATTTTTTGCGTTTTTTAATTTGTTGTGGATTTGTTTGATTTTGTTGTTTCTTTGCTGGTTTTGGTAGTGTTAGTTTGAAGGATGGTTGTTGAATTTGGTTTTTTTGTGATGGCGCCAAGGTGGAGGCGTGGTTGTGGTGGGGAGGATGGTGAACCTTGAAGATAATTTGCAAATACCCCCGCCCAAGTTTTAGATAATTGCGTTTCCCCCCTTCCCCCCTTTTTTTACTTAATGGACACGTGCCACGCACATGACGTTTTTCGTCCACAAACTAACCGTGAAAGCATATGTGAAAAATGTTGTCCAATTATGGCACTCAATGTATTTTTTGTGAAGGTTTAGTATCAAATGTATGAAGTAGGTAAAAGTTTAGTATGAAAAATGCAATTCCCTCGATAAAAATATTATCCATTTACGTCTAATGGATGCAGTTTTCTATCTTAGACTAATTTCGGTTTCATGAGATTTAGGAGTACTTTTGTGAGTTACTGATTGAATGTTTCTCCCAACTTTTTGTAAAAATACTCCTATATTAATGGATTAATGTATTATATGGATACAAATAAAACTATACATATTAATTCTTGTTCATACAAACTTAACAGGCGTACACGCTTCTATAACATGAAAGATTAGCAGTAACAAGTAAATCCCGAAACTTTATCAAACTTTATCCAGATTTCTCATTCTTTTATTTTTTTGAGAATATATGTTTCAATTTGATTTTGACGTCATAAATCTTATTGCACAATGCACCCCTGTTCCATATTACATTACTGGCTCATAATTTAACTATAGTGTTGTCAACGAAAAAATAAGTTGATTCATAGAGCAAACAAGAGCATCATCCAAATAAAATAGTAATTGAATTTAAATATTTCATATTATTCTTCAAATCATGGAATTAACTACTCATTTTTGGATGTTGGACATACATATAATTTGAACTTTTTACATAAAGCATTGTCAATAAATTCTCCTGATCATGTGGATATTTAAACTACTCGCATTGGTTCTAGTATGCCCGTGAGGGGTGAACATCTCTTGAGGCCAAATTAAGCCATTTTACCACATTAGTAATTCCTAGCTATGTTGGGGCAGCATGAAAATGTGTTTGAATATAAAATAGTCCCAAGTCCACCTAATAAGGTAATACATGTCGATACATACCAATTTGATTATTTGAAATCTATATTTAGTTCCTGCCCAACTTATTTCATTCTTCTCTTCAGACAATGGACTTCTTGGATGCTTACAAAATATGTTTAAAAGATTGTAATATGGAATTAGTCGCATCTCATCTGAAGTCCGTGTAGATCACTCACTTTACAGAACAGGAACTTGCGACTGATCCAATGCTGACTTTATATTGGTGCAAATTCTGCTTAAGAGTGTAAAGGTCTTAAAAAAGATGGTTATCAGTGTAAAAGATCCATCTTCCGGTACTTCAATAGATTCTACCAAAATAACTAAAAGACTGCTCATTTTCCTAGAGCCTCACCTAAAGTAGTTGTCGAGATCAGTTGATAATTTTGACGAGAGTAACTTTCTCTTTGTGATCGCACTGATCTGGCTCTATCGCTTCTTCGTATTGTTACCTAGCTTTGTGGTTCACCTACTTCGTTTGCTACTATGTAGTAAATGGCATCCATTTTGTATTTAGCCATTCTAGTTTAGGATGATCCTTGTTTTAAGTAATGGGAATCATTTTTCTTCAGACCTATGATGTAATGAAGTCTATATAAATTATGTTTTCATTCGTTAGTTTATTTATTACATGATTTACCTATGCTAGAACATGTCGCTGCTGGAATTTGTATGAATTGATTGATTAGTTAAACAATTAGAAGAGTAGCCCAAAATTAGCTGGCGTTATTGAGGGTAGGGCAGTCATCAAGGTCAGACTCGGATCGGATTAGGCGCAACCTAGATTTCGATTTGATTAGGCCCTAAATTAGCTGACATTTTTTTTGAGAAAAAAATTAGTTAACATTTTGCGTCCTTTGAAACTTGTCAGGAATTGGTAGTAATTAAATATTTTTTTTTGGATCCAATGGAATTGTTACTTTCAAAATTCATGTAATACTATTTTTTTAACCTTTATATTTTTTAGATGGTACTTGGGATATATTTGGAATTCATTTTTTTTTTATGAAATTAATATTGTCCGTAAGGGAGTAAGTGTAGCGAATCTAATACTTCAAGGGTAGTTCGAGTAATTTCTCAAACATGGAGGGCGATCACTGTAATCACACTAAACATTAGGGATAGTTTAAGTAATTCTTCCAATTTTTATTCAATTTAATTTACTTGTTCAAATTTCTTCAGAATTTATAGAGCTTTCAACAAATAAAAAACAACTCTCGACATATTTAACCATTTATTTGGAATTATTTAGTAAATCCCTTTGTGGATAACAACAATGATGATATTAATATATACTCCCTCCGCTTCAAATTAATTGACACGTTTGGCATTTTCACCCAGATTAAGAAATTCAATAAATAGTCACTTTTCTCAAATAAAATGTCACAAATACCCCTTTAATGATTGCTTTAATTAATGTCATTGATCTTTGTGCACTTTACTTTATTGTGTAAACCTAGAACTTAAAAAAGATAAAATCGAAAAAAGATGCATTGAGAAACCATATTTAAAAAATAATTTAAAACATGAAAAATTTGCAAATGTGCCAAATAATTTGAAACAGAGTGAGTAACAATTAACCAGGTTGTTAGGTATAAATGTGAATAAGAATAAGATTATCAATGATTTCGTAACCAAACCTTTTTAAAGTTATGGATATAATTTTTTGTATATTATTGGATACGGATCTTAACGGATTTAATTGAGTTAAACACACATTCGCTCCATGTATTCTGATTTTCGAATCTTCGTAACTGAAATGAGATCCAAGTAATTTCTAGACGAATAGATTTTTTAATAAATTGTCCCCATGAAGAGCTTTAATTAAGGGTATGTTGGACTTTGAGAATAATGTGGGCCTTAATTTTTTTTCTTTTTTGTTTTCCAATAATTTTTAATCCCTTTAGAGACTTATCGGACATAGTATATGAGAACATCTTCCAAAGAGGGATTCAAACTTAGAAGTATATACCAAAACGATGAATATATTTTTATTTGTTGAGAGCAATCCGACCCAAGAAGAACGACCAAAGAGCCAATAATTTATTCAACCCAATGGAAATAAATATATGGACTGTTTTATATGGCCTAACAAATTGCAGTCCCATGCCATACTATTGTAAATTTATTAAGACATTACGTGATTAACTCTAGTTATTATTCAATTCAACAACTCTTGGGGCAATTGAGGGTTTTATTTATATATTTGTTACTTAAATTGGTGACTTTGTTTTGTAGGGAAAAGAAAGAATCATGGCGGAGGAGAGCGGAATTCGTGGCAAAAGAACGAAATTGAATACCATAACACAAGAATTTTCGGATAGGATTAGTGAATTGCCAGATTGTATTCTTAGTGAACAATATTGGAAAAATTATTCATATTACTCTTATTGACAATATGAAAAATTTATAAATATTGGAAAATAGGCATTAACAAAACACTATAATCCGAGTAGTACTGTAAATCAAAACTTTAAAATATTTTTGACGTTGTAATAATTTCTGCCATCACTTGGCAAATTCCCGAGACGTACTTGTCGACATCACACAGTATGTAGTATATTTTTAGGAAAATTATTCCATAGATCCAATTTTTATAGAACATATACAAAATTTTGCAAATATGTTTAGTGGATGCGTTAATTTTATTTATGGACTATGAAAGACCTGGTCTATACACATTATTTCCCATATTTTTATACTTAATATCAATCCCAAAGTTTTTCATCTTGATTAAGTTTTTAAAAAATTATAATAAATAATTTAATTATTTTATTTTAATAATAATTTGATAATATTATATAAAATCATATATATTAATATTCAAATAATTTAAAAAACTATAAATGTAAAAAAATGTACTTGATAAGTCACCTAAAAAATTAAAAAAAATTGGATAATTGGGACAAATGAGTAATATAAATGTTGATGTTGTTGGTCTATTCCCAATAAATATGCATTCTACAGTTTTTTGCAAAATAGAAACTTTCATTTAAACCACATCAATTTTTTTTAACTAGAAATACATAATATTATCGAAATAAAATTAGTATATTTGCATTGTTTAAGATATTCAAATATATTGAATAAGGGCTTTAGTTGTTTGAAAGAGTTTTCTTGGTTTTTTTTATTTTTTATCAAAGCGATAATATATATAAACTGAATACTTTTAACTATAAATACATAAAATTATCGAAATAACATTAGTATATGATTACTATTTAAGATATTCATTAGTTGTTTGTTAAGAGTTCTCTTGGAATTTTAAATAGGTTAAATGAGTGGTTCGGAATTAAAGAGTTTTCTTTTGATTTTAAATAGTTAAAATGAATTTTTCAGAATCGAAGAGTTGTCTTGAAAATTTTAAATAGTTAAAATGAATATATCATAATGGAAGAGTTTTCTTCGGAACCGAAGATCCTCTTATATTTATTAATAATATCCTTATGAATGTGTACAATTAATATAAATACTTTGGAACATTTATTAATATCATTAATATATGTAATTAGAAAATGAATGTTTTACAAACCCAAGAGTTTTCTTGAGGAAAATAGAGCTCTATTATTAATTATGTTCCATTATTAAAGATAAACATCCAAACAACACATTTGCAGTGACATAAGCAATAGAATATTGTTGAACCAATTCAAGTGTTAAGCAATAGAATATTGTAGAACCAATACACATGTTAAAACATATTGTATATTGTAGAATAGGAGCCTTGGTGATGAGATGACTCTTTCCTTTTAAACAGGGGCATTCACTATACAGTAAACATATACAAGAAAATGCAGAAACAAATTCAACTTTACATTTCATTTATTTTCTTGACTTTTATTACTTTAACATGGCAATCAGAGCTCCTAAATGACTAATCGTGTAGTGATCCTCGACTTTTTTTTTTTATTTCTTTTACTCTTTCCTCTGTTTTTTTTATTTTCCCACCATGGCATAACCTCCTACTGAACAACCATCCCTATTTCCACACCTCCTTCTTCTGCCCCCACTCCGATTCTTTTTCCGCCAGCTATATCTATCCCGACTCCACCCCCTCACCTCTTCTCACTATCAAACTCTCTGATGAAAATTATTTATTGTGGAAAGCACAATTTCTTCCATATCTAAGGGGTCACAATCTCACCCAGTTCATAGATGGAACCCTTCCTCTACCCCACCTTCTTGCTAATATGACTGACCCAAATCCATCCATTTTTCAATGGCGTCAACAAGACCAAACAGTCTTGAGCATCCTCATATCGTCCCTCTCTGAATCTATTATTGCTCATGTTATTGAGGCAACAACTTCTCAAGAAACATGGTATATTCTTGAAACCACGTTTTCTGCCACATCTCAAGCCAGGGTGATTCAAACACTCTTCCAACTTGCAACCTTAAAGAAAGGATCCGATTACATCGTTGTCTATTACCGTCGAGCCAAACTCCTCTCCGACTCTCTTGCTCTTGCTGGTAAAATTCTTCCCTCTTCTGATTTCATCGTTTACCTTCTCAATGGCTTTGAAGATGATCATTACACCCCCATTGTATCTACCATTACAAGCCGAATAGATCCCCTAACCCCTGCTCAAGTTTATTCATTACTTCTCACTCATGAAGCAAGACTTCTTCACCAAACAAACAACCTCATTGTAGCTACATAATTTTCTGCAAACAACATCTCCAAATCCCACTTTCCTACCTCCGGCAGAGGTCATAACTCTTATATGGGCCGTGGAGGTCGTGGATGTTATGGCGGTTGTGGTCTCCTACCTACTCCGACTCCCTTCAATCCAAACATACCCGCCTGCCATGTTTGCGGCAAGATTGGTCATACCGCCACCATTTGTTATCACCGATTTGATGTTAACTATCAAATAGCCCCACCTCCTTCTCTCACTACCAATTTCACCACGGTTCCATCATTTTCTACTACCTCAGATCCTTCTCGGTATCCTGATACAACCGCCGCTCACCACTTTACGAATGACTTCTCCAATCTCACCATTAATCCCGATGAATTCCATGGTCAAGAACATGTTTGCGTTGGTGAAGGTTCGACTCTTCCTATTCATCATGTGGGAAGTTCTACCATCTCTTCTACTAATGGCAAACTCTCTCTCTATCCTATTTATCATGTCCTTAGTATTTCAAAAAATCTTATGTATGTCAATAATTTTTGTAATAGTAATGATGTGTTTTTTGAATTTCATTCCGATTGTTTCTTTATGACGGATTCCAAAACTAGGACGGTTCTTCTTCGAGGCATTACTAAGGATGGTATATATGTTCTTCCATCCTTCTCTCCTTCTCCGCAAGCTTTTTCAACCATCCGCACATCACCTCATTTATGGCATATCCCTCTTGGCCACCCGTTTATGCAATCTGTTTAAAAAATAATCAAGCAAACATTGCTTCATGTCCAATCGTTGTCATCCCTACATCTTTGCTCTGCTTGTTGTCGTGCAAAACTCCATCAACTTCCTTATGTAGCCACATCTCATCATTCCTCTGCCCTCTCCAACTACTTTTTGCCGATGTTCGGGGCCCCTCCCCGGTTAGTTCTCGTGGTGGATTTCATTATTACTTATCTATTGTTGATGATTTTAGTAGATTTTGCTCCAACTACCTTTTGCCGATATTTGGGGCCCCTCGCGGTGGATTTTGTTATTACTTATCTATTGTTGATGATTTCAGTAGATTTTGTTGGATTTCCCCCCTAAAATGTAAAAGTGATGTTGTTGATGCTTTTACTTTATTTAAGAAGAATGTTGAGAATGTATTGTGTACCAAAATTGTTTCTATACAAACGGATTGGGGAGGTGAATTTCGTTCCTTACAAAAAGTTTTACATTCTTTCGGCATAACACATCGAATATCATGTCCCTATGCTCATCCCCGAAATGGAATGGTTGAACGTAAACATAGACATATTGTAGAAACCGGGCTTGCTTTACTTTCTCATGCTTCGCTTCAAAAAATGTATTGGTCAGATGCTTTTACTATGGCGGTCTATCTAATAAATCGTCTTCCCACCCCCGTTTTAAAAGGTCTATCACCATATGAAACTCTTTTTCATAAAATGCCGGATTACAAATTTCTTAAAACTTTTGGTTGTCAATGTTGGTTGAATCTCCGACCATACAACAAACACAATGTATTTTTCTTGGTTACAACCCTTCATATCATGGATATTTTTGTTATCATATAGCTACAGGGTGAATATACACCTCCAGAGACGTTTTGATTGATGAAGTTTTTTTCCTTACTTTGAATCTGGGTCCAAAAAGAAAAAATTCATCCTAATTGTTTGGCAAAACTTCCATTCCATCATCCTCTACATATACATACTCATCCCAATGCTCATGAGCCCATCCTACCATCCCAAACCAACAACCATAATAGGTCCCATGGGCCCATATTTACATCTGAGCCCAACTTCCCTCATAATTCATCTCCTATTCAGCCCATCTCCTATTTTACATCGTCTTCTTCATCTACTCCAACTTCTCTAAACTCGTCTCCACCACCAATTCACCAATGCTCACACGCTCCAAACCAATCAATCCAGTCCCAAAACTCTCAACGACGACACGATACCATGGCCACCACTGAAAGCTCATCACACATCAACAAACGCCCTTGATGAACCTTCCTCTTTCACTGAAGCTTCGAAATTTCCCGAATGGAGAACATCAATGCAACATGAAGTTGATGCTCTTCTCACTACCCAAACATGGTCTCTTGTCCCATCTTCTCCAAATCAGAACCTAGTTGGGTGTAAATGGGTTTTCAAGACCAAATTCTTGTCAAATGGTTCTTTCGAAAGAAGAAAGTCCCGTCTAGTGGCCAAAGGGTACAATCAATTAGCTGGACAGGGTTACACAGAGACTTTATGTCCCGTCGTCAAGCCGACTTCTATTCAACTGGTATTGTCTATTGTTGTATTTGTTAATTGGTCTATTAAGCAACTGGATATTCAAAATGCTTTTCTCCATGGATTACTTGATGAGACTGTTTACATGGTTCAACCACCTGGGTTTGTACATCCTGATTTTCCCAATCATGTCTGCAAATTAAATAGGGCACTTTATGGTTTAAAGCAAGCTCCCCGTGCTTGGTATGCAAGATTGAGCAATCAACTAATTGAATTGAGTTTTACTGTGTCCAAATATGATGCCTCTTTGTTTATACATCAGTATGATTATGTGGTTTTATATCTTCTAGTATATGTCGATGACATTGTTACAAGTTCTTCCTCTGGTGCAATACAATATATGATCTCATTATTAAACAAGGATTTTCCAGTGAATTCATTATTTTATCGGTTTAGAATGTTTCCGTACCTCATCCATGCTGTTTATTTCTCAAAGCAAATATGCCTTGGATCTTCTACGACGAACAAATATGCTCCATTGCAAACCAGTCAGTAGCCCTATGGCAGTTTCCACTAAACTCACTGCCCGTGACTCAACTTCCTTTGAAGATCCCACCCTTTATTAGAGTGTAGTTGGAGGCCTCTAATACTTACTTTTCACCCGTCCTGATATCTCATTTTCCGTTAACAAAGTCTGCCAGTACATGCATTGTCCTACAATATTACATTGACAATCTGTCAAGAGAATTCTTCGATACTTGAAAAGTACTTTGAACTTTTGGCTTACTTACAAACCATCCCCAAATCCTTCTTTGGTTGCATTTACGGATGCCGATTGGGCTGACTGCCTAGATGATAGAAAGTCGACTGGTGGTTATTGCATTTTATATGGTAGGAACCTAGTCTCATAGAGCTCCAAGAAACAACATACCATTGCTCGTTCAGGCACAGAGGCCGAATATAAAGCACTTGCAATTGCAACTTGTGAAATTATTTGGATCCAATCTCTCTTGAAAGAATTGGCAACCTGGGAGCCACCTATCTAACTAAGAATCCGATAGTGCATTCGTGTACCAAACATGTTGACATCGATTTTCATTTTGTTTGGGATAGAGTTCAAGCGAAAGCTTTACACATCTCATTCTTGTCCAGTAAAGATCAAATTGCCAATCTACTCACCAAGCCTCTTTCGCACCTTCGGTTTTTCTACTTTGCGAACGAGTCTGACTGTGCTACCATCCTAGTTGGACTCGAGGGGGCGTATTAAAGATAAACATCCAAACTACACCTCTGCAGTGACATAATCAATAGAATATTGTAGAACCAATACACGTGTTAAGCAATAAAATATTGTAGAAGCAATACACGTGTTAAAACCTTATTGTATATTGTAGAATAGGAGCCTTAGTGATGAGATTACTCTTTTCCTTTAAATAGGGACATTCACTGTACAGTAAACATATACAAGAAAATGCATAAACAAATTAAACTTTAGATTTAATTTATTTTCTTGTCTTTTGCTACTTTAACATCCATTATCAATGTTAAAAGCCCCCACTATTTATTTATAAAAAATAAAAAAAAGCGCCCTCTATTTATATACTTCCCAAGTCCCGAATTCTTTTCCTCACTCCACCCTATCTATTCAATTCAACTACCAGAAATATGTGTTATTGCAATGCAATCCACCCCCCTTCTTGTATTACATCAACTCTCCATCTCAGATCTTAATCTTTTTTTGTTATCGTTAAGCTTCTTAATACTAGCATTCTTATTCTTAGTTTTTACCTTTTTTTTTTGTTTTCCGTTATCATCTATATGAATTCGTTTTTCTATTTTTTTTCAATGGTTGCAATTTGATATACATCGCATGAAAATACTAGTGCACATACCTCGTAAATAATCACACTATACACTAACATTTTTTCCACAAGCTTATTTATAAAGTTTGAAAATTTATTTGGTGCTCATAAAACACTATTCTCACACTGAGATAAACACATACGAAACACACACTCTTTTTGTATCCAACAAACACACACACATAGACTTTCTCTCTCACAATTTGCATTCATTCAAAGTTAAATAAATAATTGCTATATGGATCGTTTCAGAACTTCTGATTTTCTGAATAGTCGTCGTAATTTGCTCTCGATATGGTGAAACTATTATTGTTTTGTTCAAAATCTAGCATAATTTTATATATTTTACGTTGTCTTATTATTTAATTTTTTTTATTTAGGCTTCTGTTTCTTAATCCAAGGAGGAGAATGAATCCTGATTTACTCAATCGCCTTGATATCCGAACAATATCGTATTAAATTTACTTATTATTTTTTACTCAATCGCCTTATATTTATGAATATATTATTTGATTTTTATCTACTTCTGTTATAGTGAAGAAATTGAATATCAAATAGTTGATATGTTGTCGGCAAAAATTCAATTTTCATACCATAGAATAGGCCCAAGTCCATTTTTCATACCAATCGAATGAAAATCATACCGTAGAATAAATAGACGTTTCAAAAATCATACTTCCGTTAGTTTACTTAACGGAACTGCCACGTGTCACCCGTTGAAACAAAATAGGGGGAAAATGCAATTGTCTAAAATTGAGCAAGGTGTTTTTGCAATTATTGCCTTCTTCCTCCTATGTATGATCGCCGGCTTCCGGTGGCATGTTGGACGAAATTGGTTGAGGGGTTTTGTTCCTCTTGTCATGGGCAACATTTCCCATGGTGTAATTGCAGGTGCCGTCGACGGTGGAGCAGGGGAAACCTATGGAAAATGATGCCCACGGTCAGGGGAAACTATTGCAACAAGAATCACGAAGTTTGGTTAAGAATCGAAGAAGAAATCACGATTTGAAATTTCGAAAATTTTGACCTATAATTCGAAAATTAGAACTCAAAATTCGAATAGATTACTCAACTGATTGAAAAGATCTTTATATGTACGAGTTCTCCACGACAAGGGGAACAAAAACCCTCAACCAATTTTGACCAAAAGCCACCGGAGCCGGCGGTCGTATGGGAGGAGGAAGAAGAAGACGATAATTGCAAAAAACCCCTGCCTAATTTTTAATAATTGCATTTCTCACCTTTTTTTGACTTAACGGAGGAGGCTAAACTTCCGTTAAAAAACTAACGGCAGTATGATTTTTGATATTTTGGTATGAAAAATTGACTTGGGTCTATTCTATGGTACCAAAATTGAATTTTTGCCTATGTTGTCATTGCCGTCTGGATTTATTCTTCTTGCTGAACTCCTTGGTATAGTATTATACTTGTTCAAATTTTTTAGATCTCAAATTTTTGTTGTAGTTAGAACTCCGTACCTTTTGCAAAGACAAACACAACTTCTTCTAAGTATACATTTTCCATTTTACCTACATTTATACAATTTTAAAAAAATTAAAGTATTTATGATTAGTTTTATTTATTTTGATTGACAAATGATGTAAATCGAATGATAGTAAGTTATGATTCTTAGTTTTAGACTATATTATTTTTATTTTGCTTTGTTGCCTTAATAGGAGTTATTTTTCAGGATGAATTGAGAATATTTAGTAATCCAACACCTGCAATTCCAACGTGCCATTCACGCTCCTGCAATTCCAGAACGTGCCATTCACGCTCCTGCAATTCGAGCAAGTGCAATTCCAGCCCGTGCAATTCCTACACCCGTGCAATTCCAACACCTACAATTCCACGGGCTCTTCAACCTAAGTAAAATCCTTAATTGTCAACTTTTATGTTATTGTATGCATAATTTTTCAGAAATAGTTTTGTCATTTAAGATTTGAAGAACCCGGAATCGCTCTGGAAGCATTAAGTGAAGACATATGTGCTGTAATTCCTTCATCAACTAATGAAAATGTTCAACAGGTAGTTCATTGTATGTTTGCTTGTTAGCTTACATTGACATATTGTCCCTCTTAATATTATTGTATTTCCTAAATATATTTAGGATGCATGAATGAAAATTCTAAGGAATTTCAAGCCCTCTCTGTTGAGCAAGATCTTTTGATTGTTGCTACGCTAATGGAGGAACTTGATATCAGTGAATTTTTTGTTCTATCCAATGAAGAAATGAGAAGGAACCTAGAAGACACATCTGATATTCCCAGGACTATAATGGTATTAAATACTTGTTTAACTTGTTGATTTTGAAAAATAATATTGCTCTGAATAATAAAATTTTGTAGGCGCCCAATGGTCAAGGCCAACAGAAACTGCAGCATTGTCTGTGGAAATACATAATATACCGAGGTGTAAGTCAATTTTCTTAGTTGAAGTTTCAGATCTCGTAGTTCAAAAGACCTGAATCTCAAACTCTAATTACTCCTCTGTTACTCAACCAATTTGCTTAATTCTTGAACCAATTGAACCCTCTGATCGTGTGAACATTGCCCATGGGGTAATTGCAGCGGCCGTCGACAACGGAGGCGGCGTATTTTTTTGCGAAAACCCTAATTTTTTGCGTTTTTTTATTTATTGTGCATTTGTTTGATTTTGTTGTTTCTTTGCTAGTTTTGGTAGTGTTAGTTTGAAGGATGGTTGTTGAATTTGGTTTTTTGATGGTGGCGACAAGGTGGAGGCGTGGTTGTGGTGGGGAGGATGGTGAACCTTGAGGATAATTGCAAATACCCCTGACCAAGTTTTAGATAATTGCATTCCTTCCCCCCCAACCCCCTTTTTTTTTTTACTTAAAAGACACGTGCCACTCACATAACGTTTTTCGTCCACAAACTAACCGTGAAAGCATATGTGAAAACTGTTGTCCAATTATGGCACTCTGACACCGAATTTAGCCATTCAAAATGGATTCATGAATTTTGATTTATTTTATATGCATTTACCTAAGTAGTAATAAATAAAATACATGTAAGTCCCTTTGGTTTCATCATGTATCATTAGATTCATGTATAACCTTTGGGATCCCTACATGATCCTACTCATGGGGTTTGTCCATGATATCCTATAAATACCCCATTCCCCATTAGCCAAAATAATCAATTGAAAAGTAGTAAGAAATTTATCTTTTGAAAAGTGTTTCTTCATATTTTCATCTCTTATCTCTTTAGTGGATTCTATAGAGTGGCGAGTTGAGTGATTTTACTCTTATCTCATTGGTGGATTCCATTGAGTGGGGAGTTTATTTTCCCGAGATGTTCGCTTGTGTTCCCTCTTCCAATTCTTCCCTAATTCCGTGTCACACTCAATGTATCTTTTTTGAAGGTTTAGTATCAAATGTATGAAGTAGGTAAAAGTTTAGTATGAAAAGTGCAATTCTCTCGCTAAAAATATGATCCATTTACGTCTAATGGATGCAATTTTCTTACACTAATTTCCGGTTTCATGAGATTTAGGAGTACTTTTGAGAATTAATGATTGAATGTTTCTCCCAACTTTTTATATAAGTACTCCTATATTAATGGATTAATCATGTATTATATGGATACAACTTTTGTTATGTTAATACAAACATAACAAAAGGTACAACTTAATTTTTTTAAAACTATAAAACAACTTTGTAGTTAGAGATGACACATGACAGGGCTGGTTGGGGAAGGGGTGTGGTGGCGGAGGTGGTTGAGGATGGGGGACAGTTTGTATTTTAATTTTTATAATACAAATTGTATAATGTTTTAAAAAAAATTAACCTAACATGATTTAGATACCAAATATTCTAAATATATTTTAAATAATTTAGTTTTTTTTAAAAAGCAAAATTTAGTTGAATAAAAAAATATTTTAGTTTTAATAACTATCATCAATAAAAATATATGTAAAATTAATAAATATTAAGCTTACTTTATGTATATTTTAATTAATTTGTTTATAGACATTGATAATTATTGAAACCAACTGGTGTTTTTATAATTTCAGGGTTTCACCTAACCTCTGAGCTAGGATGTGTAGATAAATATCCTTTAATTGCCGAATATAGATTTACAACAAGCTATATGCAAACTTAAATTTAAGTTATTTGTCGTTTTCGTATATATTGAAAATCTATGGGTGGTTATGTAATTACATAATTAGAATAGATATAATTATCACATTCTAATGCAGTCAAAATTAGATCTCAAGAGAAGAAGAAAAATCCTCAAATCAACAATCATGAAGCCCCGCCAAGGATCTTCTATCGCATTTAGTGTGTACCACTTAGTGGCCCAAGCCATAATAAATTGACATGTGTCAAGTACATTTAATTTGCATTATAGATGATCTTTATTTTTAAACCAACCCACGTCTTCATCTCCATCTCCATCTCCATTTCCATTCTCCATTTCTTTCCTAATAATCTTATCACATATCTATGGAAACTTTAAACATCATCTATCTTGTCATATGTTGCAATTAAAACATCATAAATTAGAGATACCTAAAACTTCTATCTTAAGCCGTACCATTCAAAAATCTTATTGTGTAACTTACTGTAAATTGATTTTATATCTTATTATTTCAATTAAAATTCCTCCTCCTTGATTAAAAATTTAGAATATGAATTAATGGGTATCTGAATGCGAATTGGTTTTTTATATTAAATTCCCCGGTACACACTAAAATTTTACTATGTGAATTAACTGTTATTTGAAGAAATCAGTAAATGTAAAATCTTAAAGTTCATTCAGATTTGTGCCTTTAAGATTTGAAACAAAACAATCTAACACAATAATTGTGGTTATAACAATGGAAATCACTTGTTTAATTATGTTCGAAACAGAAATGGTGAAAATAAATTAATTGGATTTGGATGTAAACTATGAAAAAGATAATCCTATGTAATTAATTGCACATTAATTAATTTGACACATGTCAATTTATTATGGATGAGACACTAATGGGACATGAGATCCTTAGCGATGAAGCCCGCATGTTAATTGGTTAGGATCAATTTTCAAAATTGGGCCCATGTTTGAAATTGCCGAATATCGAGTTATTGTGGGGGCGATAGTGTCAGTCCTAATACATGTGGACTAAATTTGCCACACAATATTAACTATAGGGAAATTTACATAGACGTCCCCTAGCTATTACCCTAATTACAAGAACTCCGATTTCAAAAATTACAAAGATACTCCCTTGACTCAACGGTCGTTAGTCAAACTTAACAGAAGCTGTAAAATCTCCGAAATGCCCTTAATTATTTTCAATTTTTACACTTTTTCTATAACAAAATAGGGAAATTTATATAGACACCCCCTAGCTATTATCCTAATTACAAGAACTTACCCTGCTATTTCAAAATTATAAAGACACCCTCTTGACTTTCTGTGATGTGTGGTGGGGTGGGGGTGGGGGTATTGGGTTATTAATTTTTTTTAAAAAAATCTAAATTTAATTTATAATTTTTTACTTATGTTAAAACAAATTTATTAAATTTAAAATTGATTTGTTTTATTTTTTTAAGAAAATGTATAACATTATTTATCGAATTGTGTTATTATAAATAAATTTATTAAATTTTAAACTGATTTGATACTTTATTTACCAATTGTGTTATTGTAAATAAATTTATTAAATTTGATATTGGTTTATTTTAATTTTGTAAGAAAATATATGCTTTTAAAACTTTATTTACCGAATTGTGTTATTGTAAATAAATTTATTAAATTTTAAACTGGTTTGTTACTTTATATACCAATTGTGTTATTGTAAACAAATTTATTAAATTTTAAATTGGTTTGTTTTAATTTTGTAAGAAAATATATATTATTAGAACTTTATTTACTGAATTGTGTTATTGTAAATAAATTTAATAAATTTATAATTGGTTTGTTTTATCTTTAAAGTTTAAACATTTATTTTCAATATTATCACACGGCTACAAAGACACCTCCTGTAACATAAGATATATTACAAATACAGCCCTTGGGGGCAAAATTGGAATAACATTAAAATATTTTGATGATGTCATCATCTACCGTTAAAAATTAACACCGTAAGAGGTCTCCTTGTAACAGTTCCTCTGTCCCATTTATATTGCTCATGTTGCTATAGTACCCGGTCAAACTTTTCAATCTATTAAGTGACTTTTTTTTTTTATAATTAATCTATTAAGTGACTTATCATGTTAAATTATTCACATTTTTTGTGTATTAAACATTTTAAATATTAATATATATGGTGTCATGTGATATTATCAACTTATTAGTAAAATATATTAATCAAATTATTTATTATCATTTTTATAAATTTAGTCAAGTTGACTGGTCAACTGTATCAAGGGAGCAAAATAAATAGGACGGAGGAAGTATTATTTTAGTTGAGGGGTGTCTTTGTAATTTTTGAAATATAAGGGCAAATTCTTTTAACTAGGGTAATAAGGAGGAGGTGTCAATGTAAATTTTCCAGAAATATAAGACCGACTTTGCTTATTTCCTATCCGTTTGCTAGACTAAATAATGGGTGATTGGTAAGTCAATCTGGCCCAATGTCGCATTTGGTGGGGCGGATCCAATAGCGGGTCAGCCTGATTTAATCAGATCAACCCGCTACTGTAGGGACATTCTAATCGGCCCACCTTTGGCAAATTGGGTAATCTCTTCAATGCCCACTCCACTATTATGTGATGAGATACCTTAAATTTAATCAATCCAAATTTGGTGGGCTACCAAACACTTAATGAGTGACTGGGCTGTATTTTACTGGGGTACAATATTTGTCAACGATTGAGATAATTGGTGGATTTTAATACAAAATCAGATTTAATCCGTCTCAATCTCATTGGAGTTATCTAACAGCACCTTAATATTTTATTTTATGTAATTTTATCATGCTGAGAATGTTTTTCAAATAAATTCACTAATTATTTATTTAAGAGTACTTTTTGAAAATTATATATGTTGACTAGTCCGATCAATCGTAGGCAGAGATAAAGAAATTTGGAACCGAAGGAGTATATTATTTATGAGTTAACGGCAATTTAGCCCCTATGATATTTATAATGTTCAATTTACCGTTTTGTAATTTGAAAAAGAGCAATTTACCCCCCCTATAATTTTATAAAAATTTCACACTGCCTCCCTAACATTTTTATATGTGACACTTTACCTCCATGTGTTATGATAATGTGACAATTTACCCTCTCGTGTTTTGATAAATGTGGCAAATTACCGCCCAATGTTACAAAACACTTTTCATGTCCACTTTCAATTTCGGCAAGTGAATTACACTCTCCTGCTCAAAGGGGTAAATTGCTTCTTTGAAATTTTTACAGGAGGATAAATTGAACATTATGAATATCACAGGGAGGTAAATCACCATTAACCCTATTATTTATTTATCATTATAAATTTGAAATTTATGGAAGAAAAAAAAAAACAACAGCTAGATTATTGATTAATGAAATCAAAACGTTCAAAATGAAATTGCTGTACATGAACTTAGGGACAAAACATATAGACTTTAATGAAGACATCAATCAAATGGTTACTATTATATAAGTTTCAAGAAAATCAAAATATTAAGTCCAATGACCTGTAG
>JAYDYQ010002582.1:0-23286 GCA_034814905.1 Penstemon davidsonii
AAGGTTCGGGCATGATTTCTCGAATCAAGTTTAAGTAATCTAAAGGTCTGATTTCGGATTCGAGTTGTGGCATTAGAAGTTAAAAGTAGTGTCACCAATATCTTAAAATTTGTAGAATAATTGCCATTGACGATCCAAATACAAGCAGCAAATAAAATAAATTGTGCTGAAAAAATGGTGGGTGCTATAAAATGTAAAGAAATTAAATACAAGTATTATGGGCGAGCTCATCCACAAGAAAGACGACTGTTACACGTACTCGTAGGGAAGAAGTGATAGTAATACAATGTCCACCCAGGAAGGAGATGAGGAAAAATGACTAATCAAGCAACTAAGTTATTATAAAAATGTTAAAATTTGATTTTTCCAGTTCTACATTACATTTTATAGTTCAATTATATGTTGGACACTAGTCACTCATTATTTTTGTATTCTTTTATAGCATGTTTATAATTTTTGTTGATCATATAATGATTTCAGAAAAATCACACAATTACTAGAAACGCACAACCTAAGTGCATCCTTTGAGTAAAATAATAACCACAAAAGAGTTTCTGCTTGACCATGATAGTTCTTTTATTTGGTGCCAAACTTATCAACTCTCTGCTGCTGCTGCCGCCAGGTCACCCCAAAAGAAAATAAAAATGGATGTGTGTGGCTGTAAGCATGCATGCATCTTAATGATTGTGAAGGGGATATATAGTGACAAAGAATAGCGTTTTTACTAGTTGACCACAAATCGAAAAATATGCGAGCACTACTATGCCAATACCTGTGGGCTGTGTCTATGTCCGTGTGTGCCTAAATAAATTAAGATAAATTGGCAGATAGCATTGATAACTATAAGCAACAGAGACAATTAAACATGCTGATTTATCACATGAAACGGAATTATAGAAGAAAACTGCACAAGCTATCTGTAAGTTCCCTAGAAGTGAAAGAAAAAACCAGAAATGGTTTGAATAAAAACCTGTAAAGGAGGTGAATTACCTGCGGTGAAGATAACAAAATAATGTTCCTGAAATTTTCCAATGTCTTTTGCTGAAAAATAAGAAGAGAAAAAAGTATCAGAACATGAGCTGAGTAAAAAGAAAATAAGAGAAACAATTTGTGGTCCTAAAGAAGTCGACCAGCTTGAAATAATGCATTAATTTTGTCACAATGTGAACACCTTTCAGATTTCAATACTAACATTAATAACACATCCAAAAGATAAGAAAGTGAAACAGCATGAAATCGACACACACCTCTCAGATAACTGAAACTTATTTTTCTCATTGAAATTCATATTCCATTACAGGGATCTCAACTCAGATTAACAAAGCCACACTCAAAACTCACTCAGATAAAATATCCATTACCGTATGAATTTTAGAGACCAGCATACCCGTCAATAAAAAAGAACAAATAGATTACCAAGGGGTGGCAATAAAAAAGTTCAGTCAGTACCTTGCATAATTTGTACAAGAAAGTATGTTGGAGATCGGGATCATCAGTAAAAGTCAGCTGATGAATACACTGTGTGCCCTTCAACTTCTTCAAGAGCCACAAACCCCCATTAAATAAAGAGTTCGAGCTGTAAAGATAACCAAGATGTGGGCCAGAGACCGACAGATATGTATGCAAGTATCTCAGATATGGTTCCATAAGGCCATCTGCGAGAGTTCACAATATGAAAAATTAGCAACATCAGATACTTGGAACACGGGTATTTTAAGCTTTAGAATCCAAACCTGTTAATGCTGTTCTCAAGATGATGTTTCCAATGGAATGTCCAACAAAGCTAAGCTTAATTGTTCTCAAGACTCCAGATTTAGACACCTTATCCATTTTCTTTTTCACAAAGGACACGACTTCTTGTGCAAGCCTGTGTCCCATTTCTCTAAAATCTCCATACGTTTTCTCTTCATTAGCCTCTGACATAAGAAATTCTACCTTCGGATCCATCAAAAGCCATTGATTCCGGACAAGCCGTAGGTCAAGATGATGACCCTGCATATATAATGAGCCTTGGTAAATTCAAATTATTTATTGAACACAAGAAACAACTTACAGAAGTAAAAGACATGAGCTAATTTTCCCTTTTAAAGAAATTATGGTATGCAATATCACGACATCCAAATCAACTCGATAAGAAGTGGATTTTGCATCATAGGACATTAGATATAGTATAACCTCGCACAGTCTTAACAATGTGTTAAATGTAAGAGATTCCAACACCATCAAAATACAATAATATCTCGAGAGTATATTTGCATATGAGTTTGTGTGGATATTTGGCCCGTTCCTACAACTAAGTGGCCTTTAAGTTAACTCATAGAAGTAATTAATCATATAATGATGTCATTCAAACTTTGTCCGGATTTTTAGGTTGCCCTTCAGAAATAACAAATTCTTCGGAAAAGAAAATAGTCTTCATAAAATTCTGAAAGTGAATCATACAAAGTGACATAAAGACTATCTAATAGCCATACATATCTTCAACAATAAGACCAATTCATGATTCTACTATTGCATTATAGATAATTTTCATCTTGAGTAGACATGTGGCCATATCTTCCAACAATTGGTTTATCACCATCCCGCAATATGAAGAAGATTGATGCCACCACATTTTGTATGCTATATATTATAAGTGTAAGGGAATGATATCCACAACATCTTACCATTCTTTGATAGAGAGCCACAACCAATTGTTAAAATTGTATTGTATTCTCCATTAATAAATCCCCCTGTTACATAGACAACCTAAGAGTATTTATAGAAGAAAGTAACAAGCTAGCTTTTGAGGTTGAGTTAGGCCCAAGCTATGTAAGTGGACTTGGCCAAACCCATGTGGTGAATTCTAACACCAATTACTATAACTTGAAAGAGGACAGATTGTTTTGAGTTTTGTAATGGAAAAAGAAGAATGCTGGAATATTAATAAACACTATGTTTTATACTGGATGCTTGCTCCAAGGAGAAGATCTGATTGATACAGGGGTGAGCAATGGTGGGATTAACCCTGTATAGTATGTTTAATTTGTGAAAAAATGTATTTATCTGGCTTAATATACGCTTATTTTTCATTAACAGCTGCCACTAATGTGATGGGATCTAATGGAATTGTGCTGCATATACCATGTAATAGCCTAATTGTGAGTCAAGAACATCAATTATAAAAATTGATTTATCAAGGAACTTGCAGCTTTATGATTGCCTAAAATTCTACCTCGTTAAAATATTGCAATTTTGGTGATTTAACTCTTTCCAAAATACACCTTAATTTGAGAATGACTACAAAGTAGGAATGGTTCTATCGTAGAGTTGAGGTCATGGAGGAATGGCTGCCAAAGGGTGGTATAGTATGTTGATAGGTTCACTAGATCCTATGCTTTAGATAAACTCTCGTGGAATAAACATGTTTTCCTTTCATCGAGTTGGCTTTTATTCAGCTACTTTGGCTTATTGTGAAGGTGTTTCATGGTTTTGTTCAATTTATTTGCACCTCAAAATAGAAAATATATTACAAAAAAGTATTGGAATAATTATTAAAGTTCTCCAAATTTACAAATTAAATATTGAAATAATTAAAATTGGGCATATGTGTCTGTGTTTTCATATAACTTTCATAACTACACAAACATTACATATAAATGTCTCAAACTTCTAGAGAAAAGATTTGGACTCCTAGTAGAATTAGGATTTTCATTTCTCAATTCCCGACACAAGATCCCTAGTTTTTAGGAATCAGATTCTTTTTATAAAATTCACAAAATATGGTGAATACTGTGACTTAACTCTTAGAAAGATGGGCTCATGGGCCTAAGATCCTACAAGGGATCAAGAGAATAAAAATTAGCTCTTCTTTCAGCTCTATCTATCTCTACTCTCTTCAATTGTCCGTCTTTTTCACTAGAAAATATTGTGATTTATGGTGTAATGATACCAACATATCCTCAGGCAATACACGAAAGGCCAAATATTAAATAATACATCTGATAAGAACTTCAAATGATCAGAAAACATTCAATATATCCATATAAATAGATATTCATCATGTATTCACGTTATTATATCAAATGGGCAGAGCAAGGACGAGCAGTAATTATAGAAATATAAACGCAGTTGACTGTCAAGTAGATATCTTATACCTGGAATCCATGAACAAAAACTACAATCTTCAGGACACGGCCATTTTGCCGAGTACTGGTGCCAGACAACTTGTTAGTGGGGTTAGAGCCGACCTCACCAATCAAGCTACTTTTATCTTTCTGCTCTGGTTGACTGAAGTAAGAATTTCCACTGGTTGAGCGTTTAGGAGCATTGAGAACTCGCTCTACAATTACAATGGGGATCCGCGATGGGTCCCCAAATATATGCATGTCTTGAATAGATCGATTGTTAATCTGCAGTGAATCATTACCTTCTCAAATCTCCAACTAATTGAAGTGACACTATGTAAATTTCTTTAAAAAAACTCACCCTCATTTGTGCAATACTTCGCCTATGAAGCTCGGCACGCATAGCTGCAGTCTGTGCAGGCTGCACCCAACACGAACAAAAATATTAAATAATTGTTTATGTAGCTTATAATTAATAAGGAAAAAAGATGATACAGTAAATAAATAGTACAGTAAAAAATGTTTGTATAATTACATCGCCATGTAACTTCCGTAGAACTGGCGCTCTACCGCGCAACCCATGATAAGAGGATTCATCAACCAAACTGCTTATGTATTGGTGAGGCATCTCAACTTTAGTGTAAACCATCCAAATCGACCATTCAGCTTTCCGATCAACAGCCCATTGGTTGGATAGAAATTCAAGAATCTTCTTTATGTTAGCCCTGCAAAGTGAAAGATAAATTGAATGAATACAGTTCTAAGCACTGATATATACCATGTCCATGTGCTAATCCAAAAAAGAAGAGTTTAAACAATCAGCTCAGTGAAAGACAAGCTGGCTCTTTTAGCACAAACATTCTTCAAAGTAATAAATTTGAATAAGAAGAAGAAGAACTAGACGTTATGTAACGATTAGAATCAGAAAGTTGTATAATCGTTGAGCAAAAGAGCGTACAAAAGGACAAAAGCAAACCTGTGAAAATTCAAAAAAATAGTCCATAAGTAAAGCACTTGATCGCCAATCAAATCGAACGACCTGAGTAGTTTGTCCTCGGATAACGAATGGAGAAAAGCATCATCTTGAAAATCAACTTCACCATTTTGTTTCTGTTCCAAGAATAAAAGTGCTGGTTATAAGGGTAGCAAAAGTAACAAGTGACAAAATATTTTTGGAGGGGAAAAAGGAGAATCTTAGTAATAAAATTTCTTAGCCTCAAAATCATTAAAAGACCTCAGAAACATTCTGGTGCTTGCTTGAAACTTGTTCTGAAACTTCAGCATTGGCTATTTCAAGATCTAATCTTGGAGTGAAACCAAACAATTCGTTGGAAGTAATATCTTTGATATCAATTGGATGATTGACAGCCTTGCTGAGCTTTTGTAGCTCTTCCATGAGTATGTCTCGAGCTCTTGATAAGGCTTTGACAAGCATAACCTGTTCAAAGGAAAATAACAAACTTAACAATTCCTCACATAACAAAGAGAAGACCCAGACTGGGGTATGCAGAACAAACACTAAAACATTAAACAGAATGAACTTTGATGTCGATTGAAAAAAAAAAAACTATATTGACAAATATAAGTTAACGAAGTTGTTTAATCTTATATGGACCACTAGGCACTAGTTGCATTCAGAAGCTGAAGCGCCCTTGTGTGTAATTAATAATCAACAGCTAAAGGCGAGTGTTATTAACATGACAAATATACATAAGATAGCAATGACCACAAGATTTAAGTCTATAACCTGATTCTAATGAATACACCAGAATTAGCAATACACACACAAACATATTAAGTGGAAGTAACTGCTATAATGATGGCTACCCTGTGTTACATGTGGAGAGAGAAAAAGGAGACGGACAAGCCTTTTTTTTAAAAAAAAGAAAAAGAAAAAGAAAAAAAAGGTGCATGTATAGAATAGAAGAACAAATGACTATATCCAATAGATGAATAAACATTAGAGCAAAAATGTGATGAACACATACTTGTTTTGATTTATCATGCTCCCCAGCAGTATCATCTTTATTTTCTCTGGGAAAAAAGACAATTATATTTGTTAATTTACATAATATACAGGCAAAGAATGCATAGTTAATAAGTAAGAATTAGCTCCTCTATTTGCTACTACAATTTCCGTATTACATTTTCCTCTTTTAGTCCTTTCTGTCCCATATTTCCATTTAAGCAAAGATGTTTGGAACCACAGAATTACTTCTCTCCATCTTTGTGTAAATAATTCCAGAGATCTTTAAAGCATTAAATGAGCACTGTAGCCATTAAAATTGAAAGATGAAAAACCAACATTATAGAACTTTTTTATTGCATACGTTCATAAAATAAAAATATAAAAGTTATTCCACTAGAAGACAATTATAGATTTGGGCCAAGACCTTTAACTAGGTTCCTGATATGCAGTCATCTTTACAACTATAAGAACTATAATGGTTAGAGCAAGAAAATGATCTGGAAACCATTACAAGCAAGATAGATCCTATTGCGGAAAACGGAAGTGGCACCTAACCTGGGTACCTTCAGTGGGGAAGAGTAGACCCCACTTTTCAGCAGGCTGACATGTAAAGTTAAGTCAACTAGCACTGCATGATAAGCATCAAAATGAACCGGGCAGTAGGCATGCAACCCTAAAAGAGCTTTAGGAGGAAGCCGAAATTCATGGACTGCAGCAGGGCATGTATCCAAACAATCCTGAATATTATTCCTGCAAACAACAGAGTCAATTACTAAGCTCCAAGCCTGAGTAGAATTGGTTATACTTATTAATCTGGTTCGACCAGTAAAGCATGTAGGAAGAAAAAGTAGAGTGTCTGCCTTATAAAATTCACAAGAAAAACTGAAATATAGATTCTGGCCACAAACCTGTTCTCCAACACAGGTGTGTACAACAGCTCAAATTTCAGAATAACAGCTGATGTGGATGGACCCTGGGTAATAAAACAACCTTCAGTTGCCAAGATTACATAAATAACATGAAAGATGTGAATATATATCTATTCGAAAATATGTGATTAGAAATATCCAATACTGCTTTCACAAGTACTCTTCAACCTATTTTAGAAATGGAGCTAATATATATGGTCCACCTAAAACTTGATGATTTTATATCATTTCCAGGACATGTGTCTGCTACTTGCATCTTTTATTATATAGAACAATTTTTTATTCGATTTTCGAATTCAACTCAAAAGGCCAATCCAATTGTTGTTTTTCTATCATTTTTAGCTTATTTCTTGCCTCAGAAAGTTAAGAGCATATTAATTCATATAAATAAGTGCGCTTAGATGATTGAGTAAATACCTCAAGCGACCATTGCCCATACCTATAGAAAAGATGAGAAAACTACCTCAAATGTACTAAGGGATAAGTTGAAAGAGACCATCATTGCCAAAAGAATATCCTGCCTCGCGTATCTGATTCGAAAAGGTTGCGTTGAAAAGCTGTGTTCTGTGTCATCAATTCTCCAGACTCTGTATACATCCTCAGACCCCAAATCAGGAGCTGCTCAGATAAACAGATATTGTCAGTCTATCTGGTTTCTACATTGGAGGTGACCAGTTCTTATTGTAATTTGTACTAGACACTACTAAGAAAAAATAATAGGATAAAACGAGTTGCTAAAATATTTTACTCAATTATGGTAAGCAGTTAGAATCATTTCCAGAGACAAGACATGCTGATAGCCATCTGAACTTAAGATGAAGCAACTTAGGTTGGAATAGTTTGGGTATTCTCTGTTTGCTATTCTTTGTTTGTCCTATAACCAGGGTTCTGAAAAGATATCATATACCAAAGCAAGGTTGTTCACAACAGATCCCTTATTTGGGGGGTAAGGGTAACGCCTTAGTTTTAACCTTTCCAAGATTCATATTATGGAGAAACCAGAAGAAATTATTGCAAGCAACATATAGCAAATGGATCAATTTAACAGAGAGGAGACTAACTAACTGAGCAGTATAATGATAATTACCTTCATATTGAACAACTCTTGCTGGAGTACCCAAAGAGCCATTATCGCCATCCTCCCATCTCAACGTAATCTTAATTTGATACCATCTAAATAAAGACATAAAGATAAAAACAAATAAAAGGTGATACAAATGCCTAACCATGTAGCCAAGTACATGTATGAAGAAGAAGAGAAAGGAATAGAACTAAAGTTAAACTAATTTAAACTTACCCTTGCTGAAACAGGTCAAGGTTGTGAAAACGGTGAATGTAAATGGCAATCTCATGTACAGCCTCCAACATTGGCTGTTTAAATCTTTTACGGGTAGGATTGATATTGTTCGGCTGCACAGGTTGCTTCTTCTGCTGCTCAGAAAAGTTTAGGAGAGGCAAAGGAGTTGCATCAGGACCATCCAACTGCTTAGGGTTTACTGATGCTGATTTATTGAAACCAGTGATTAACCATTTGAGACGCTGAAGCAAAAGTGACATTTAAGATGTAATTTTGCACTGGAGATTTGCATCCCTCCAATTCCTCGGACCCAAACCCTAACGTTTTATTGGCTCAGGTTTGGCTTTCGAGGAAAAGAGACTGTAGCATTTAAAAAACAGAGCGGCTTCGTGATTGATTTGGGAAAATATGTGGAATGCTTGCGTTTCAAAGTAGACCCGTCGTCAAAGGAGCCCTTTCACCAGAGGACTTCTACACCATGAATATAATGGTTAATCACTAACAATGATTAAACAAGCTAAATATTGAAAATATGTTTGATTTAACATTGGGACTTGTAAAGCAATGACACAGTAGAAACACAAATTTCAGAACAGCTTTAGATATAGTAACCACAGATAAAGGACTACAAACATACAGAAAGCCAGAACGACTAATGTAGTCCTCTTTTTCTGAATACTAATCATTTGAGCATGTGAGATAATTACGGAAATCACATTTGTCGAAAACTATATTACACAACTAAAATCTTCAAAAAATAATAGTGCACCAAATGTCTTGACCAATGGATAACTAATTATAGCATAATTATCTAATACAAGTCCTACAAAAACATGTTTAAGTTAGAATGAACTGTTAGCTGAAGTACATTTCACGGTTTTCTATCAACAAAATGCAGGTCAAGCTGACAGGTGCAAGCATGCATTCCTTTTCATCCAACTTCAAACCTCGGATTACTGCACCAACCCAACAAGCCCCCAAGAAATGTGAAAATTGCCAGTTGACAGGTATTATCCTTTAAAAAGGCTTGATACACGGCCAAGCTGGAAAAACATCTAGAATAGGAAAGAGATAGGTTGAGCTGTCGACAAAAGCCACTGAACGATACAGATATATAATATTACTAGTGCACGAAAGCTATTTCTCAGATAAAGACCCCTTGCTACCAAGATAATCTACTCCTACAATAAATGTAATCTACTCATAGATTTCATCCAAATAAGTCAACTAAATTCTACCAAGATGGAATTATTACAGGACAAAAATCTACATCCACGAAGTTGGCCATTATGGTGTAGCCTGTTTATTCATCGAAATATTCTAAGATTACCTAGTCACCCTTTTTAACCCAGAACTCATTTGAGAAAATTAACTAGATAAAGGTATAAGCTCAATCCATTTGCTGCCACTACACAAAGCTGAAGCAAAATAGTGATGGGAGACTAAGGTTCCCTAAACAATCAGTTAATCACTCACTTTAAAGCAATTTTTTTTCCTCATCCACCGCCAAGAAACAAAAATCAGATTCGTCCTTCACCCGAATCCTCCACTGGAGTCGCCATTATTGTAGAAATATTCTAGACTCTCATTCCTTTCACATTACCTTACTAATACTACCGATTTCTAGTCCTCCTACTTAGTTCTTAAAATCTCTCTAGGTTTCCTACAGAAAAAAGCATTTCAAAACACACATTAACCACGCAAATAAACTATAATATATAGTATTGCTACTGCAGTTTCTCTTTACCTTCTAATAAGCTTTGCAGCTTGAGGTTGAAGTCTCCATTAACAGCAGGTTATTATGGTTAACATGACCACAAGTTCTTGAAACTGCCCCAACACAACTAGAATCTTTAATGGTTTGAATTTGATATAGCAACGATATATTGGTTAATGAATCAATAGTCCTTCTACAATAACCCAAACCTACAAGTTACATTCCTAATACAATGTCTGTTACTCTTATATAAAAGTAATAACGAACCATAACCTGAAAGACATTTTGATCTTTTCTCCATAAGTGCACATTAAGCTAATAAGTGCAAGCAGTCATGCCATGGGTCTATGCGATTGTACTCGGATTCCCAGACACACAGGGCTATTATGTAAAATAGAGCACAAGTACAATAGTTTAAATGAAGACACCTTAACTCTAAAGTAAATCTAGTTTATGGATACAATATGAAAATGTAAAATCCAACTAACCATAAAAGCAAATAAAAAATTAGATAAAAACCAAAATAAAGTGATTGCAGGCCAAAAATCTAAACTTCTGCAATTAGTCACTGTTATTTAGTTGTTTCTCCTGAAAAATATTAGAATTCAAACCTCGGCAGAGTACCTAATTCATATAAGACTCCAATTGAAGCATACATAAACCTAATCGTCAATCATTGCTAAAGCATAAATTCAAATGCATTGCATTTACATTCATTGATCTAATTATGGGGTTTTTAATAATCAGCTGAAAAACCTGGAAATGGGGGCTTACTTTCACCCTCAAATGGGCCGCGAATTGGCAAAAAGCCGGTGAAGGTCAGAAACGGTGACGTCGATGTTACGGTTGCCTGATCTAGGCGGCGGCGCGTGAAGGAACACGATTATTAGCGACGGGGGATGAGGTGGGGGGTGAGTTTTTAAGAATTACGTGTTTGGGGCAGCTGAGTTAATTACGAGGTTACACATATTGACAAAAGCTAGCATATTTGGTACTCTTTTACTTTTTTGCCCTTTTCTGATTTGCTTTATTTATTCATTGCAAAATACAGTGCTCTTGTCTTGCCAGTAGATTTTGTCATTTTACAAGAACTAATTCGAAATATCACTTCTGACTATATTTTTCAGACTACTAACATTTCGTTGTTATAAAAATATTTCTTATAATATGTAATTTCTTCTTATATGTTTTAGTAATTCTTTTATAGAGAAAATTTCATCTCTTAAATTTTATATGGGTTTCTCTGTTTCTATAATATGGCAATGTGGTAATTTGTGTCACACTAACAAATTTTACTATTGACATATTCTACAAACTACAATTAATTATATAAAACATAGCTAATAGTTTATAACGCAAATTTTGAATTCTAATTTGAATAGATTTTTTTATATAATGATTAATGTCATATTGTAGTTTCATTGTTTCACTAAAAAAAATCAAAGGTGCAAAAGTCCATACAACTTCTCACCGAAACTTGTAATATTACATTTATTTAGAGTACCTCTATACCAGTTTAGCCCTAAATTATGGGGATTGTAACATTTATTTATTCCTAATGTATAATGTAACAGTTACTCTTTAAAGTATCAAAAATACAAGTCACTTGTTTGCAGTGTCGGCCCCAAGCTTAGGTAACTAGGGTGCAGCTACAAAGGGTCCAGATTTATTTTATTATATATTATGTTAACAAATTATATATATTTTGTATGCATGATAGTACGCATGACACGAAATCAATGTAAATGAGTCAAATCGAACAATATATTGTCAATATTGATTTGATTTTTTTTTTGTCATTAAAATTCGTTATCTAAATGAACAGAGTTCGGAAGAGTTTTAACGAGCTTAAATAACTTAATATCTTTAAACAAGCTTTTATATATTGATTGAATTTGAGTCGAATATCGAGTTGTTTGATTCGAATTTTATGCTACAAGAAAATTGTACTTTTATAAGTAATTTAATTTTACAATTTTTTTGGTAAGTAATTTAATTTTACCAAGACTATATCTAGGTAATTTTTTCCAAATTTAGGTATAGTTATACCAAAGTAAAGAATGTTGCTATCAGATTAATATTTTTAACCGAACTAAATTTACCCTCTTTATTTGGATCGTTAATTTCTTTTATGATTACATCATCACATTAGTATTATTAAATCGGAAATTTCATTCGATTACAATCAAAATGTTTTATTTCTTTATCCCACGAGACAATTTTGTCACTTCTTTCCATAATTTCTAATTAGACCCTTGTTCTCTGTTTCATTGTTCTCCACCTTTAGCATCGAGTTCTCCCTTTGAATCTCTTTAAGTTCTTATGAAAAAATCATGATTATCTTATACTCCGTTTCCAGAATCAATAATGACATTCATAGATTTATGCATCTTGAATACTTTGGACTACAAGAAAGTTTATATGATATTTACAAGGAATGGATGAACTTAATTATTCGTAATCTACTCTATTTTTTCTCTAACTTATTCACAGAACTAATAAGAAGACTTCTTAAAATATGAGAATTGCAACACTAGTCCTGCAAATATAGCTCGTTGTCATTTTAATTCTTTAAAAATAGGGTACGTCCTCGTGTAATAAATTTTTTTTTTCTGGCAAAATATATCATGGGCCACATAACCCCACAATTTGGAGACTTTGGACTAAAAGTGTTAGAATAATTTAATTACAGTACGTAATTCGACTAAAGTGTGAGTGAATTATAGTCACATGATTAATGTTGCAATTTTTCCTTAATATTTTGCTAATTAGTTCTTCTCACTACGGAGTAATGATTTTTTTTTTTTTGAGAAAAAACGATATTATTAATAAAAAAATATCGGCAGTAACAATCTAACAAATATGTTCAAGCAAAACTATCAACTCACATGTAGATGTCAACTTTGCTAATGAATACGCAACCACATTACCTATCATACAAATAAAAGAAGTCTCAAAACTAACAAAGCAATGAAGAACTCTCTTGATGTCCGCAAGTACAATATTAAATTGAAGATGCAATATGAACAAACTATAATACTACCAACCAAGTCAAAAAAGGATTGAAATCTATACAACTATGTTAAACAAGAACTGAAACTTATAATTCATTTACTTAAAGATGTGTATAACAGTATCAAGCATGCAAAATCAATTATCATAAAAGAAATCATGCAAAATCCAGTTAACCAACCGATTTTAGTTGTAAACTACACATATGCACTTCCCATTTGTCATGTTTGCAAAGCTGTAGACAAACTCCCAGAGTTCTCACATCAAAATTCAATACCACTAACAATTAGCTCAATGAATTCAATCAGTTCATCTAAAATCAAGAAGTCATTCGGTCTAGCATTGGAACCAAAATTGCTCATAGATGTAGGTAGAGAACCTCACAGTAATCTTCACCTATCAATCCTTCAATATCACCTGAATAAAAAAAGAAATATAAACGGATCAATAACGTATTTGCCTAATATATTTAGAAGCACAAATTATGATCAATGAGTGTCGCACACATTGAAAACATATTCAGAATTGCTTATGTTGAATAACAATTTAAGGCCACATTAGATAAACATATACAAAAAACGATTATGTCAATATCATATGAAAATTCATCAATTTGAAAAGAAACAAAGAAAAAAGTGATGTTCTTCAATTGGAAATATTATCAAACATGAGGGGGAAAAAAATTCACATGATTGTTTCTATTTTGTCGAAATAAATCCAAGAATCCAAACAGCAAGTCACAAACTTGCTTGGTAGTAATTCAGAAAGTTTCTGCCATGGAAATCCAATTTTTCTAATGACCATGGGTTTGGATCTCCATGGCAGAAACTTTCTGAATTAAGATGCAACTCAACTTAATACACAATTTCAACCTTAGGTAACATAATATCATGGACTCTCTCTATAATTGTACAGTTACCAAATCCAACATTTCCAAACGCTCGTTTGGCAATTGTACAAGGCTGACACTGTTGAACACATCTCGGATCCCTCCCGAGTTTCGGGGACCGAAAAGAAAAAAAAACGAAATCAAATAAATATCGCCCTACTAGTTAATAAAACACACAATTTTAATAAACATGAATATCAATTGTCATAGTTTCCAAACTATCATTATTCCTAACCGAGCTTTACTGCTTCTTAGCCGAGACTTTCTGGCTTGTGTGGTAACGAATCCAAAAGCAGGACAGCTTGAAAATAGATGCCTGCCTAACAAACTGTATCCTGCAGGCAATATTCACATCAGGCAGAATATTCCGATTTGTGACTCGAGGATCGAAGGTTTCTTCGGATCCATCGAGGTCCGATTCAGTTATTAGAACCAATGAATTGTCGTCAAAGTCTTCAGAAACTGATTTGGAAGGCAAATCTATGCGCCCTAAGTAATCCTGAAAACCTTTAACTAAGTGAAGTTAAGCAATAGACTAGATAGGAATAAGATATCCATTCTCTGCCAATGTTCATACACTAAACGGATTTCTTAAGCATAAAAATTAACCAGTAACAGGAAATAACAAAATTAACAAGATTTTTCTCACATAACATTTCAGCGGAGATCCACGTGTAATGTTCCTCCATCAGGAATCTGGAGCTCATCCACGGTCATTGCATCGACCTGGAGTTCTTCTCCAGGACCAAACAGCGTCATGTCACGGACTTGACTCTTTCAAGTGTCGTGCGACACTTAACCTCGAACGCCCCTTGCGATCTTTCTCCGCCCCTTGCGGTATCGGCTTAGTCAGCCTACTTGCTTGATTAAGTAAGTGGGTGAAAGTGGAAAGTAAGTAAGTAAGAAAGCTTGTGAAGAGAACTTAGTAAGCTTGTTGATTTCACAAAACTTGGATGTTTTGTACAAATGAGCTCCTACCTATTTATACTAGTGGCCTTCTCTAATGGACGGCCAATATCACTTTGATCTAAGGGCTAGGATTTAGTCTCTAGACCCTTCTACAAGTTCCTAGCAAAACTAGAACTATGTACAACCTTCTAGATGGCTCTACTATGTACAAGGAGCTTCTATACAAGTCTTGAGCCTTCCACACGGTTCTAGATCCTTCCGGCGTGTTCTACACTCGTGTAGGTCCGGTATCTTCCGGATCTTTCCGGGGCTTTGTGGAACCTCCCGGAGTTCTCTTGAATGTTCCGGACTTGTGTGGAGTCTTCTAGAATCTCCCGGAACCTCCAAGGGTGGCAAAGCATGAACTAAGCCATGTCTTCCCGTCGGGTCCTCGTGTCCTGCCGTCGGGTCCGTCTGGCCTGCCGTCAGGTCCCCTGGGTGCGCATTTTGGCCTCCCAACGGGTGGTCCGTTACATCCTCCCCCACCTAATCTGGCGACGCCCTCGTCGCCTCGTACTCCTCGAGCTGGTCCCGGAATTGCCATAAGTCTTCTTTGGTCTCCCATGTTGTCTCGGATTCCGGTAGCCCCTTCCATATGATTAAGTATAGAGTGGTGGGTGCCACTCCCTTCTTGCGTTGAGCCTTACTCCCGAGCACTTCTTCGATCTCCTTGTCATAAGACTTGGTAACCACGGGTGGTGCTCGGTGTGATTGCCTACGGCTTTCGTCTTCCTCGTCTCCATGATACGGCTTTAACATACTTACGTGGAAGACATTATGTATCTTTAAAGTTTTAGGTAAGTCAAGGCGATATGATACCTTGCCTAACTTTGCCACAACCGGAAAAGGCCCCTCGTACCTTCGGATGAGTCCCTTGTGTAAGCTCCGTAGTGCCTTAAACTGTTGCGGCAATAACTTTACTAGCACCTGATCGCCAATTTGAAACTCGTGCGTTTGCCTCTTCTCATCGGCCCACTTCTTCATACGCTCGCGAGCTTTCTCCAAGCAAGATCGGGCAAGATCAGCGTGCTCTTCCCATGACTTTGCCATTTTAGCCGCACCCGGGCTCCTCGCACTCTCAACGGATGTCGTCAAGGCATGTGGTGTGAGTGGTTGTTGTCCGGTAGCAAGCTCAAATGGACTCCTTCCCGTGGACTCACTCCTTTGCAAGTTGTAAGAAAATTGCGCCACGTCAAGGAGTTTCGCCCAGTCCCTCTGGTTGGCACTCACGAAGTGCCGTAGGTAGCACTCCAACAAAGCATTCACCCTCTCGGTTTGGCCATCACTTTGTGGATGAAAGTTTGTGGAAAAATTAAGTTGTGAGCCAAGTATTTTGAAAAGTTCAGTCCACAACTTACCCGTAAAACGGGGGTCCCGATCACTCACAATGCTCCTCGGGAGACCCCAATACTTGACTACATTCTTGAAGAATGCCCGTGCAGCCTCCTCTGCCGTGCAGTCCTTCGTGCAGGGGATGAAAGTCCCGTATTTGGAGAATCGGTCCACGACCACCATGATCGACCCGTACCCCTCGGATGATGGTAAGGCACTAATGAAGTCCATGGAGATGGAGTCCCATGGGCACTCGGGTACGGGCAAAGGCTCCAACAGTCCCGCCGGTTGTTTGTTTTCATTCTTATCCTGTTGGCATACGAGACAAGTCTTCACGTAAAGCTCCACTTGATCCCGCATGTGTGGCCAAAAGTAGGACGTCTCCAAAAGTGACAGTGTCCTTCGCTGGCCAGGGTGTCCCGCCCATTTGGTGTCATGGCATTCCCGAATCAAATCGCGCCGTAAGTCCCCCCACTTCGGCACATAAAGTCGCGGCCCTTTAGTGTAGAGTAGCCCGTTCTCTACCCAGAACTGCCGTGTTTTTCCTTGCTCGGCCAACTTCATAAGTTCCTTAGCCGTTGAGTCATGCTCCAGTCCCTCCTTGATGTATTCGGTTAAGTCCCCCTTTGCTATGCTCACGGCTGCCAGCTCCGCCTTCCGGCTTAGTGCATCGGCTACCACATTGGCTTTACCCGGCTTGTACTCCAACGTGTAGTCGAACTTGGCTCGGAACCTATTTTCATGATTTGGGTTTCCATGGGTTTGCTGATAATCATAAGTCAGTTTACTTAGATGGGAATCTACATTGGCTTGGAAAGAATGGACAACAAATTCTTGTATTTAACGTAGAAACGAAAGAGGCTAGAATCATAAAGGGACCTGTAATCGACACTGAATTTCGTTTTTTTAGACTTCACTCGTGGTTCGGAGTTGCTTATGGCTCGCTTTCATTTGTTTACTCTTTGCGGCGGGAACAAGTAGTAATCTTTGCTCACGATTATGTAAACAATAAGTGGCAAATTCAGCATAAATATGTGTATGCACCATGTGTACATGATCTTAGGGACGACATTAATCCATATCATGGTTTTCCCGTGTTTTATGATGGACAACATCTGTTTTTTCAATTGCGTAATAATAAATATGAAGAAATTTACATGTTTGATGGATCCATGAATAGGTGGACAAAGATTGGAATGGTCCTCGGACGGAACTCTAACTAATTGCCCATACATTCAATTTACCCCCACATTGGCAAAGATGTCTGACGTATATCTACACGATGATGACCCCGCTTCGTGGACAGATTTCAATGTTAGCAAGGTTAAAGAAAACCTCCTTGAATTGCAAAAACACATTTCTATTAGAATTATATAAACCCCTAAAACACAACAGATTGTAATTTATATGACCTATGACTAGTAGTACTAGTGCAGAATTTTCCTACTAATTTTTCGTTTGGTGTGTAATCGAGATTCATTTTAGTTAGATCTTTCTCCCTTTTTAATTCTTCATTTTACAAAATTGTTTTATGAATAATGACAATTATTATATTACGGTTCAATTTCATTTAAGGATTTACATTGCTGCTGTATTTTTCAATATATATATTTAACTAAGATTAACACTACCCCTTACAACTAATACCACATCAGACTTTAATAGTTGGCTGAAGCATGAAGGGGTCACAATTGCAACAAGAGTGACAATATAGGTTCCCAAAATTTTGTAAGTGCACGTGCATGTATTTTAGAGTCAAACATTCATTGCTCAATTATTTTCTATTGAGTTGGAGAAATTTTAATGTTGATATTTAAATAAATCTGAGCTCAAAACAACTTGAGGCAAACTTGATGAACAACTTGAACATAATTGGGTTTCTAAAGCTAAGAAACGAAAAGAATGTATTTCGTAATATTTGTTGGTTTGACATGTCCAACGAACAGAGTATATACTAATAATTAGAGTATGGAACTATAGATCAATAGGAGGGTCATAAACAAAAATCACGTGGAAATGTTTTTGGTTTTGGCTCACACTAAACAAAATTAGAGGTATATTTTAATTTTTTCTTTGATTTATTATTTTTCAAATATTTCTCAAGAATATCCTAAACTTTGTTTAAGTATCTAATACAGAGTATTTAATTCATCGATACATACCGAGTAAACGAAATTTTGATGCATGATCACATAGAATTTTTAATCAGACATTTCCAAGCTAACCGTAAAGTAATACTAATGTATGAGAAATTGGAAAATGACAAAATAATCTACAAATTCACACTTATCCTAGATCTTGATCATTGATCAACTGAGGGACAATAAACTACAACGCTGCAGGCCTTGCTCATAATTAACAACCACTTCCATGATACGCGAAGTACTTCAAAAGAATTTCTAACCACAGTAGAGTATCTTAATCATTCTCAGTTTAGATGCCAATTGCAAACCTTACATATTTGGCGGTAACCAGTGTCTTAGAAAACTGTTCCAAATCTCATGGTTTACGAGCACGATCACGCCAAGAGCCTTGCTGCTTAGTTAGAACCTGCAGAACAAATTTAAGCTTAATACATAGTTTAATTTTTTCAGCAGCAGCCAGAAACCAATGTATTAGGTGCACTCTATAAACCTGATTACTAAGAAGATTTGTGACTGGTGGAGCACTTTCAATGTTTTGTTTTCTCTTACTTTCCTCTTCTGCTTCATCATCTGTTTCTGCTGGTGGTGGATATGAATAGGCTCCAAACATCGCTTCATCGTGGGCAGCCTTAATTTTTTCCTCATTTTTCGCCTTCAAAAGTGGAGATTGAAAGCAATATATGCAAACTAGAATTCTTGAAAAAACATGCTGTATAAATCATAGGAATATAGAGGGGGTGTACAGTACCTCCACTGCAGCAAAACGAAAGCTTTGTCCAATGTGCTTTACTAACCCTGCATCATCCTCCACAGCTGCCAATAGGAGACAGAACACTGTTAATTGGTTTTCCACCATAAATAAAAGATGCTATAAATTTGAAGATGACTAGCATCTGTAACTATTAAAAGAAAAAAAGTCCATGTTATCATACCAAGAAGCATCCATATGATAACAGAAAACTTAATTTCTTCAGAACAATTACTAAAATGTGTAAACAGGAAAAATTTAACCTTCAATTTCCTCATCGTCGAGAGGGGCATCCTTGTCGAAGTCGAATCGCTCCCATCCTGAGCCTTTTCCAATTGTTTCATCATTTTCAGCTGCAAGAAGTGAAATGCTTTTACGTTAAAACTGAATATCAAGATAAGGAAACAACGGGAGAAACTATGTCACAGAATCCAAAACCTCTGCAACATCGACTCATTGAGTCAGTTTTTTCAAAAATATATGTAAAGTTGTATACTATTGAGCATATCCGAGCAAATATAAAAGTCAACTACCTAATTGACCACTACAGACAGAATGGAACTGTTGTCCATCACAATGAACTTTTACAAGTGGTAAACTTTGCCTTACATATAATGTTTCACAGTCAGTATCTAGAATGCATAACCTATCCTGATCAAGATTTAAAAAAATGAAAAAGCAAAACTACTCTTGCAGGCTTGCAGCTGAATAAAACTTTGGAGGTTTATTAAGCTGTTGAACGATGTCAGATAAGTGAAGTGTAAATCCTCATCACTACTTCAGCTGCCTGGCTTTATTAGCCAAAACCTAACTAAATGATTTAAACAAGCTTAAGCTAGCTACCGTGTGTACAGATCAAATTACAATTGGTGACAGTACATCCATCAGAGAACAAATATCACCATCCATCCACCCTCGCCCCTCCAAAAAAAATGGGGGAAACAGAATTGCTATAGGGATATTTTACAACATATTCTGCGGGAACATCATAAGTTACAATTTTTTAGCCTACAGCCCACACCTCCATATCCCTCTTTTTCCACACCTCCAGATACTAAGGCAGTGCTCTGCACCTACAGATCCAGGTAGTAGGAATGTTTAGAATGACATGCATACAGTTCGCTTATTAGTAATAGGTGCGCTTCAACTCATTTCAATTATTTTAATACAAATGAAAAGGTATAAAGTGGTCTTGCCAGGTTATCACATTAAGGAATTGCATAAAAACATGCAACTGTCAAGGATCTGTTCAGCAGCCTCGATAGCATTCAGAAACCGAAAAATACTTTAACCTTCCCTGGTCAACCATGATCAAAGCTCCTTCCATAACTAATCATTAGGAAAGTGCTGCTTCATGATTAAACAGATAACTGGGAACAAATCCTAGTAGACTAAAACGAAACATAAAGAGCATCTCACCCCAAGATAATACAAATCAACTTAGATGTCAAAAGTCAGTTGGAGTTTGGCATCATATATCTATAATGTGATCATGAAAGTACCTATCTCACGCTAATATTACAAGATTACATTCCAGGAATCTACTTCAATTGTCTTTCAAAAGCGTGTTTATTGGCCATTGCTAAAGGATTCTTTTATATCTTCAGTCTGGTAAAGAGAGCATTTTATTGCAAAATATTCCTGTAAATGAAATCAGGTATGCTTCTTGGAGAGTTATAATCCCTACAAGTACACTACTCATGAAGATCCTGTTATTCAAATAATGCCCAAGACTTATTCACATTACTGTGCACAGTACCACAATTAAAGCTACAACTACTGACAAGTACTAATTCTGATTCTTCTAACTCCTGATCATTGCTGCCAAAATACTAGTTTAATTACAGCAGTTTTCATTCTCAAAATATGCATAACGTAAGTTCATTCTTTATGAGTTCTAAAAAGCACTTTCTTATGCATCAGTAAACATTTTCAGAATATCTCCAGTTGTATTGCTCGTCCTCCTTCATGTCACAGAAATTCAAAAGGCTAGATTTTGATTTCATTATATGATGTATTCTTGATTCTGAACCCATTATTTCTTAGGTTGGATATACATAGCCACCTCAACTAATCCAACTGTGCAACATAAAGCAACATGCTCAAGAACTGAGAGCCGTCCAGGTATTGATTCCTATTTTTTTATTGCTAGGAAAAAGGTAACCCATTTAAACACACATTACAGATTCCTTGAGATGCTCAGAACCTGCATTAGTGTACTTAATTTATTATATTCTCACATCCTTGTTTAAATTATGTTGCACCTAATTAGCACATAAGAAAATCCAAAAACTCCAAGCAAGATAAAGTAATAAAATTACATAAGCACTTTGTTACCAAGGCAAAAAAAATCAGGAACTGAATGAGGATCACTTACCAGTTCTAGAAAGCTGAATTTTCATCTTTGCTTTCACTCTTTCAGCTGGAGTCTATGAACAATAACAAGATTACCATTAGCAGAGCTCACAATAGCTAGACTTATCAAAGTAGCAACTTAAATCAATTATTTCTACAAAACACTCCAGGCATCCATCTTAAAGGTAGATATGGAATCTATGGTGACACAAAACACATAGTTCTAGATTTCGACACCATTATTTCCCAAAACAAATGGTGAAGCCAAGTTGATACAAAATACATTGTTTTAGATTTCGTCACCATATTTTACAAAACAAAGGATGACACTGTTAGAGAATCACATAAACTGTCCATTGAAAAAGCAGAAAACGAAAAAAAAAATCCAAAGGTGGGAAAATCTGCTAAAGAACAAAATCTAAGGCTAATAGGGGTTGCAGCTCGTAAATATGTTTAGTTGGCAATACTGTTTCACAATACACATTCAAAAAGAAGGTACTAAAGCTGGAGGGAAAACAAACAGACCATAAAATGCAACTCATAGAAGTGAATTAGTTAGAGCAAATAGATTTAGATTTCCCTACTTCCGTGGTAACAACTGACCGCGCAAACAATTCAATATTACATCTAGCCAATTTACACTGGAAAGAGGAAATCTCAGTAAAATACATCATTCAGTCATTCACCTAGTACATGTAATAATAATAATCGCATTCGCCTGAAAGGCAGTTTAAAATATTAAATCTCACGGAAACACAATCAATGGAGATAATAACTGGAAGTCAAAATGTACTAGGCAGTTTACCAACTATAGTATGATCAAAACATCATAAATCATGAATCTTTGAGGAATTTAGTACACATAATATACATATATAATACAGTTCATTAACTAAAATCCATGAACCTTAACTGAAACACTCACCATATTAGCATAACCTTCAATTAATTTAGCAAAGTCAATCTCACCCCCACCATCCCGCTTCTTACCCTTCTCTGGAGACCTTTCCTTCTTCCTTCTCTCTCTACTCCTAGACCTAGACCTAGACCGATGTTTATGTCTCGACCTCCTATCACGGCTCCGGCTCCGGCTCCGGCTCCTATGCTTCCTTGAATATCTATCTCTGCTTCGGCTACGGATAGGGCTTCGGCTTCGGTTCCTTGGGGTTGAATTTTGGGGTTTTGATTGGGGTTTCTTGGTGAGCTTGTTTTGGATGGATTGAAGCTGAGCTTGCTTTTCGAATTGTGAGGTTTTCGAAGGGCTTGAAGCTCGGACGAAGCTACCGAGGAAAGATGATGACGATGAGGTGGTACTGGGGAGAGCGGAGCCACGAGCTGGAACGGCGTCGGTTATGGAAGAAGAAGTGAAGCCGAGGCCTTGTTTGAATCGAGCGGCACCGCCGCCTTTACGTGTCAGCTTGTCGTAGTACGCCGCTAATTTCTCATCCTCCATGTTTCGTAGCGGTGGCAGAAATCAATAAGTAGATATCAGAAAATGTTTTGCAAAAAGAAGCCCCTGTTTTGAATGAGGTTCATACAACTCAAAAAAAAAAAGCCTTCAGATTGATGTTCATACAACTCCACTAATCTTATTTTTAGATCGTGTATATCTATTTTGGGTCGAACATCATTTAGGAACGGGTTTCAGTCTTAATTTACAAACCTAGAGAAAAATATAACAATTAAAACAATCGATAAAATAAAATAAAATCTGGGATATTGTTGAGATTCTTTCTGTGTGTTTTGACATTGTGATATTATTAATGAAATTTTAATTGAAATTTTGTTTTCTTGAATCCTTCTACTTTGTTTTTGTGGGTTTACGCCTAAGGTGAGAAGA
>JAYDYQ010002583.1:0-24992 GCA_034814905.1 Penstemon davidsonii
ATATTATTTAAATATGAGGGTTAAAGTTTGTTATCTAGCTTTCCTCAATAAAAGTGATATTCGTCGATACAAATCCTCTTTTATCTTGGGTGCTACGAAATCATCATTCTAGCTTCGAGTAGTTTGCCTAGAAACAGACACACTTCAGACCACAGTTTAAACTTTCCAGTCCTTCCTTTCAGCACGTGTGTTAGACACCCACATAAGTGAAAGTATTGTAAACTAACTTTACAACCATTCCACAACTCTATGGGAGTCTTGACTTGTTTGTTATTACATTCAAAGTGTAGATTGCGGTTTCTAGTTCCTATCACAAGAAAGACATTGGTAATGAGAAGTATAGTTCATTATTGATTTAACCATTTCTAAGAAACTTCTATTGTAGAGTTTCAGGTGCTGTGAGTTGGATTGAATTCCATGCTTCAGTAAGTAGTCCTTTGAATTCGTAATCCAAGTTTTCTCTTCCTTGATCTTATCAAAGAATTTTGAGTGATTTACCTAAATGTTTTTCAACATCTCTAGGAATTCTTTAATCTTTCCAGAAGATTCAGATTTCATTTGCTTTAGGTAAACATGAAGAATATTGACTTTCAACTCTCTCAAAGGACATTCATTTACTAGCATGTTTATCCTATCCAGGTTAGTATTTCTTTTGCTTTAGGTAAACATGTAGAGTGTTGACTTTCAACTCTCTCAAAGGACATTCATTTACTAGCATGTTTATCCTATCCAGGTTAGTATGTACTAACATTAGATGCCAAATATATGTGTTATCACTCTTAGAAGTTTTAGAACGCATGATTGATCAATAATTTGCTACCTAAAATAATTCATAAATTATTTATCAATCATTTCTGACATTTACAGTCCATGTTCTACGTTTGCATCATAACCATTTTCTGAAATAACAATCTTATTATCAGAAAAAGTATAATAACAATCTTATTCATGCAATCATAATTGAGAAATCAAATTTCTAGAAAGTTTAGTAATAAAGTATACATTGTTCAAAACAATGAATCTATTTCTAAATTCTAAGTGGACTGTTCATATGGTCTTTACAAAAAATGATCGCCCATTTTCCAACATTCATTGTGACATTCCATTTGGCAAGTCCCTTTGAAGAACCAAACATCTAAAGAAGAACAAATGGGATTAGTGGTCTCTGATTTAACTATTCAGAATGACAAATCATTTTCCAGTAATAAGTTTCCAAAAACCAGTAAATCAAATTTACCTTTTCGTTTTGATCTTCTTATCGCAGAGATACCTTTTATAGTTTTTCATTCAATGCCCATGAACTCCATAAAGAAAACATATTCTCTTATGGATTTTGTTCATGGAGTTGTTCTTATTTCACTTGCCCTAGGATGCTCATAGCTTCCTCGTGTCCTGACTCAGACCCACATTTCGCCCTCTTCCTCTTTTTGTTCTTAATGGTAGAGGAAGACAAACTTTGCTTGACAATGTTTGCCTCATACTTTTTAGCCTTATGTGTCTGCAATTCGTTTTAGCAATTTAGACATACTATAAACCAACTTATTCTTCATATAGTTGGATGTGAACGCAGAAAAGTCTGGCAAGAGTGACCCAATAATTATACTAAGTTGAGTCATCTTTTCAGTGGTGGCCTCTTGTATTGCCGCCTTGTGCATAATTTTGATCATGTCAAGTACATAATCTTTTACCGAAGTGTCCTTCTTAAACTTAGCCTTCATGAATCTACGAGGCGATTCATGTCCACTCTGTTCAGAAGGTTTGCTAAACATGACTTGTAAAGATTCTCATAACTCGTATGAGTTCTCCATGTACTAATGTTTCTTCGTAAGAACAACGTTCACGGAAGCAATCATGTAGCAACACACCTTGTTGTTGGTTCGGAACCAACTATCAAATTTATCTCGTACAGTACGAGAAGCACCAGCGAGAGGTTCTAGAGGACAAAAAGGGCGGGTCGGGTATTTTTGGGTATTTCTAGAGGTTCTAGAGGTTCTATAAAACGATTGAGGGTATCATGAATGACATGTAATTTGCATAAACATGCTGTCAATCATAATATAAGCATAAATAAAAAAAAAAGGGCGGGTCGGGTGTTTTTGGGTATTTCTAAAATTACAACTCATGAGAAAAATTATAACCCAGAAGAAAATAATAAAATAAGTATTACAAAGATAGTTTCATTTACAGATCTTCTTCTTCAAGTAAATCTTGTATTCTTCTCCGTCGAGTCCAAATTGCAAAGTGCTCCAACCCAGATAATTTTGATTAAGTTCTAAACTTAATTTTAAGATCCACAATTAAAAAATTGCGATATTAGGCTTAAAATAAGAAACTGAAATTTATTTTCATAAAATAAATTGCCTTTTATTTTAAGCAAAACTTGGTCCATGGGTATTGAATTAAATCCTTTGCAGACACCAAACAATCGATCCCAATTTCAATAATTCAAAATGGTGAGGGACAATCCCACGTCTGGCCAAAAATTCAGTTCCTAACCTGGCTTGTGAGACTATCTCACGGGCCGCCCAGATGAATAAGTCAAAACTTTAGCTTGTTCACCAATCATCCAAATGATGGTTACGTGACAAACTTTAACACTTAGTAATTTGCCAATTTTGCCCTTCACAACAACCTTTTGCCATACCAAGTCTAATCACATCTTAAAACACAACAATTGTTAAGAAAGAGAAGGAAAGTTAGAGAGAGAAGCTCTCAACTTGGAGAAAATCTACTCCTTGTGCTTTCTTGATTGTTCTTGCTCTTTCCTCCAAATCAGCTCTAAATCCCAAACAGATCCTTAACCTCCATCCCGTACTGAACATTTGCATCGGTTTATTTCCGATTTTGGCTGCTGGAATCGCGAGAACAGAACCTCTGTTCCGCGGTTTTCCTAGGGTTTCAAAACCTACGGGTTTTCTTGCATTCCATCCATTTTCCTTGCTGTTTTGAAGGTTTGTTCACTGATTCTTACACTTAATCATGGGTAAACGTAGAAACAAAGCTAAGGAACTTATTGAAGGTATTGAGCGTCAATCCCCTAGTGTTTCTTGCTCACTAGGGGAGAAGGACACCGAATCTGAAGCTTCTGAAGGTATGGACTTGCCTCCAACAGTCCTTGATAAGAACACTAATAGTTCTGCCCACCAAGTGTTTGAGGAAAGTGCCCAACCACCTGCCCGCCAAGTGTTTGATGAAAGGTCCGAGCAAAATAGGCCTGCCAAGGCTTCTGTTCCCCCACCTAAGGCTCCTTGGGTGAATAACTTTCGGGATAATAGGAACGTAGGTGAAGGTATTAAGCTTGCTACTGTTGATAGTGATAACGAGAATGTCGTTCTTGATGAAGAAGACATTGACGACGTTGAAATTGCATGGGGTTTTTGCCTTGTAGGCTACTTTGCAGGCAAATTCCCGGGGCGTGAGGCGGTTCGTCAAATTTGTAACTCTTGGAAAATTGAATACAAGTTCTATCTTCACCACTCGGGGTGGCTTGTCTTCAAATTCAGTTCATCCGAAGATAGGGACATTGTGTTAAATGGTGGTCCTTATTTCATTTATGGTCGTCCGCTCCTACTAAAACTTATGCCACGCTGCTTCGAGTTTGGGGACGATGGGGTTAGCTTAGTTCCGTTATGGATCAACCTTCCGGACCTCCCGTTGGACTGTTGGAATGCTAAAGCATTGAGTAAGATTGTGTCGAAGGTTGGTACTCCAATTGCTACGGACAAACTTACTCTCACGAAGGAGAGGTTATTTTATGCTAGAGTTATGGTTGAAGTGGATGCCCCCGTGGAGCTCACCAAGTCAATTAACATCCTTCTGCCCACGGGGAAGATCCGGGTGCAATCTGTGATCTACGAACATGTCCCAAAATTTTGCAAATCATGCAACTTCTTTGGACACACTACTAAGGGATGCAAGTCTCAATCACAAGTTGGCAACAAAGGATCTCCGGGTACTGATCTTACAACTGATCCGTCTACACGAGGTGTGGCTGGAATTCTGGTTCCCACTTCGGGTGTTAGTGCTCCTCAACAAACTGACCAATGCCCTCCATCACAAGAGGATTCATTCACTCAGGTTAAGTCGAGAAAGAAGAAAAAGCAACTTGGGCCAATCTTTGACCCTGTGGAATCTCTTGAGGGTGTGCAATCAGTTCATGTTAGACAAGAGAATCCAAAAGATAAGCCTAAGAGAGTTGTTCCAACACCGATTCCCGCAACTGATCCCCCCATTGGCAGTTCGAAGGGCCCAGCCCTTCCTCTACCGTAATGAAGATTGCTTCGTGGAATATTAGGGGCTTCCATATGCCTTTAAAACATAAGGGTGTAGGCAGCAAAATATTGATGTTCTAGGCATCTTGGAAACTAAGATTAATTAGACTAAGCTTTGGAAGCTTATGCGAAACAAATTTAGTTCTTGGCAACAGGTCAATAACTTCGGCTACGATGATGCGGGAAGAATTCTTGTTCTTTTTGACCCCTCAAAGGTTTCTTTGGTTCCGTTGGAGATTTCTTGCAAGGTAACTAATATTACTTTTCATGCTAGCTTCGTTTATGGTTACAACTCGATAGTAAAACGTCGTCCGTTGTGGAATTGTTTGTGTGACCGTAGTACACAAATCTCTTCACCCTGGCTTGTTCTTGGTGATTTCAATAGTGTTCTTAAATTTGATGAGAGACAATTTGGTGCACCTGTTACATTTCACCAAGTTAAAGACTTTGTTGAATGTTGTGATTCTTCTTGTATTTCGGATATTCCTTCTACCGGTGCTTTTCTTACGTGGACTAATGGCACAGTTTGGAGCAAGTTGGATAGAGCCATGGGCAATATCCCTTGGCTGGCTGCTGACTTTAATTGTCAAGTTAATTTTCTGCCGTCGGGTTGCTTATCGGACCATTCGCCTTGTGTTGTGTCATTGATCCAGCAAGATGGTTCCGTAAATAAACCCTTCAAATTCTTCAATATGTGGGCTGATCATGATGAGTTTCCTTCTATTGTTCACAATGTGTGGGATCAAGAGATCGTTGGCTCGGCTCAATTTTCTCTATGCCGCAAGTTAAAACAGCTGAAAGGGCCTCTCAAGCGTTTGAATGTTAACCACTTCTCCCACATTTCGTCTAGGGCTGAAAAGGCGAAGAAAGATCTGCTGGAAGCCCAAGTTCAGCTGCAATTGCAGCCTAGCAACTCTATCTTACGGGGCAATGTACTTGAACTGAATAAGCAAGCCTTATTCCTTTCCAAAGCCGAACTGGAATTCTTCTATCAACAAGCTAAATGTACGTATATTATGAAATCGGATAGAAGCACTAAATTCTTTCATGCCTTGGTTAGACGTAACAAGAAACGGGGACACATTGCAGCTGTTTGTAAAGAGGGTGGCGGACTCACCAACTCTTCGACTGAAGTGGCGGATGAATTTGTCCATTACTATGAACATTTATTGGGCACTTCTGTCCAAACGATGGATATTGAACCACTCATTCTGACTAGAGGGAAAACCATTTCCCCCGATCAAGGCACTGATCTCATCAAGGATGTATGGAATGAAGAAATCAAGAAAGCTCTATTTAGCATCGGGAATGAGAAAGCCCCGGGTCCGGATGGATTTACATCCTGTTCCTTAAAAAATCATGGCATACCGTGGGTGAGCAGTTTTGTGGGGCTGTTAAAGAGTTCTTCTATTCCGGGTCTTTGTTGAAGCAAGTAAATCATACTATCATTGGAAGCAGTTTCTTGGGGATTTTAGGCCCATTGCGTGTTGCAATGTTACGTATAAAGTTATTTCCAAGATCTTAGCCTCCCGTCTTGCTCCTCTTCTTGGTGATATTATTGATCAAGCTCAGTCCGCATTCGTGGAGGGCCGGAGTATGATTGAGAACATACACCTTGTTCAAGAGTTACTTCGGAAATATAATAGGAAGAGAATTTCACCGAGATGTTTGATCAAAGTCGACTTGAGGAAAGCATACGACTCGGTTAGTTGGGAATTCCTCGAAGCTATTTTGATTGGTTTGCAATTTCCTCCTCTATTCAGAAAGTGGATTTTACAATGTGTTACTACGACTTCGTATTCCATTGCTCTTAATGGTGGAATTTGTGGGATGTTCAAAGGTAAAAAGGGGCTTCGGCAAGGTGACCCTCTTTCTCCTTTCCTTTTTGTTATTTGTCTTGAATACCTTTCTAGACATTTGAGTTTGGCCACTGAGGCTACAAATTTCAACTTTCACCCGAGGTGCGGGCAGACCAAAATCACCCACCTTGCGTTTGCGGATGATTTGATGCTTATGGCCAGAGGAGACCCTTTGTCGGTAAAAATCCTAATGGACTGCCTTAATGACTTTGGGGACAAATCTGGTCTACACACTAATGTGTTGAAATCTAGCCTTTATACAGCAGGCATTGTTGGTGAGGAGCTTGCTCAGATTCAGTCCCTCACGAATATCCCAGCGGGATCTATGCCGTTTCGATACTTGGGCATTCCTATGGCTGCTCAACCGATTCCGGTAATGCACTTTGCACCTTTCATTGATAAGATTGCATCGTATATCAATGCTTGGACTGCTTCGACTCTCTCTTTTGCCGGTAGGGCAGAGCTTATTAGATCCGTCTTACAAGGGGTCGAATGTTTTTGGTTATCTATCTTCCCGATTCCAGCAGATGTCATCAACCGGATCACACGATTGTGCAGAAATTTCCTATGGAACAAGAAGCATCATCCCGTGGCCTGGAAGGAGATCTGCCGCCCAAAAGCTGAAGGCGGTTTAGATTTTCGTGACCTTAAGGTATGGAATATGGCTCTCTTGGCTAAATGCTTCTGGAATATCCATAATAAGAAAGATACATTGTGGGTTCGATGGGTGCATCATGTCTATCTCAAGGGTGGTTTATCAGTTTGGGACTGGACTTGCATTAGAGACGACTCTCCTCTTCTTAAACGGCTTATTCAGATTCGGGACAGTATTTGCCTTCGGGAGGGCTCTCCCGAGGCTGCCGCAATCAGATTTACTTCGTGGACAGTAGACAACCGTTTGAGCTTGGCCAATATTTATGATTTCCACCGTGCTAAAGGGGCAAAGCTAAATTGGGCACCTTTGATCTGGAATTCCTTTGTTTCCCCGAAGCATGCTTTCACGACTTGGCTCTCAGCTAAAGCCAAACTGCCTACTAAGGATAGGATGCATTTCTTGGATATTGATAAAAGTTGTGTGCAGTGCACTCTTGGATGCATTGAATCCACCCGTCATTTGTTCTTTGGCTGCTCTTTCTCATCTTCCATTTGGAATTTTATTAAGGGCTGGCTGGGCTGTTGGATGAAGATGAAGACTTAGAAGTGAAGGGAGGTTTTGATGATTTCCAAAAGTCATCAGCTAAGTATTGGAAGCTTAGTTAAAACCTTAGAAGATATTTGACCAAGGAAGAAGTCACTTCAGTCGACTCAAATATATGGTCCAGAAGACTACTGATCTGTTGCTGAAGAAAGGAATCAGACTGGTGGATTTTCAGCAGACTCAAATCAGATAAGTTCAGTTTGGGATCAGCCGATTGTACATCAGACGAGTGATTTCGATCAGCAGAGTGGAAGTGATCAGAAGTTATTGCAACGGTAATAAATGCACTTGGAGTAATAAATGCTGAAAAGGAAGGGTATTAAAGACAAATGATTGAAGAGAAACCTCGTATCAGCTTGGTGCATTAAATGTGAACTGACAGAAAGTACAGCAGAGTGTACAGTGATCAGTCGCAGGTAGCCGTTTCTGCAGAAAGGACCAGTACTCAAGGATTTGGACACCTGTCGATCTCTCAACGGGCAGATTTTCAAATCTCAAGTATAAATAGTTTAGTTCAAGAGTTAGAGAAAGAGAGACAACACAAGTGAGAGCAAATCCGAAGCAGAATTCTTCTAAGTCTCAAACTCAAGAACAGAACACTCATCAGCCGAGTCATTTGTTGACAAAGGCAAAATAGAGAGACAAGAATATACATATAAAATCTGAGTGATTTTGTGAGAAACGTGTTTTGAGAAGCTGTTATCCATCTTTATGAGTGATAAAGCTTTGTAGTATAGGACTTCTTTGTGATTTCCTGTAAAGAACTTGTGGCCAATTCATTTGTTGTTTGGCGCAAGCAGAGTATATTGTAAACTGTGTGTTTATAGTATAACCCAAGATCTAAGTGACTTGGAAGAGTGGACTAAAGGATTTTTTTCCATATAACCACTATAAAAATTCTGTGTGTTTATACTTGCATTATTTCTTGCATATTTTCAAAGAGCATATTTAAACACTTAAGTTAACTGTTGAAAAGTTTTAAAAAGAGTTTACAAAAACTGGGGATAAAGCTTTTTCTAAGTTAAGAAAACTACTTGTGAAAAACACTAGATAAATCCGCTGCAAGTTAGTTATTTTAAAACTCTGATTTTCTTAAAATCAGCTAAGTAGAATCAGAAGAGTGGTCAACTCTGCTGTTCGAAGCTTTGTGCAAGATCAGCTTAGTCTACTTACGATTCTTGATCAGCTTAATCTGCTGACAGAAAAAGTTAGAGAATTTTAAAGATAAAATTTTTAGAGGTCTATTCACCCCCCCCCCCCCCCTCCCCCTCCCCCTCCCCCTCCCCCTCCCCCTGTAGACCTCATCTGACCACTTGGGACCAACAAGTGGTATCAGAGCAGGTGGTTCATTTGAATCATTTGCCTGATCAACGAGCTTGATCCTAGAGTGTTTTTCAAAGGTTTTCAAAAGTTTTCAAAAGAGCATCTTTTTGAAAAAGAAAAACTTTTTGAAAAATGGATTGTATCAGCCATGTTCCCCACATTGGCGGTATGAGCCTTGAAGACTGGAAAATACGCATGGAAATTTTCCTTGCTGCTTAGAATGATAATATGTACAGGTGCATAACTCAAGTCCGATAAGAATCACCAAAACAATCAAAGTTGATGGCCAAGATAAGGTTGTTGACAAGGAACCTGAAGAGATGACAGTTGAGGAAATCAAACTGAAAAATCTTGACAAGGCTAGAATATTCATCATGACGAAAGCCCTCGACAACGACAGATTTGACAAGGTCAAACACTGTAAGACATCTAAGGAGATGTGGGACAAGGTTCGTGACATGAGTGAAGGGAATGACTCCATCAAAGAACACAATCTGAGTGTAGCCCTGGAGAAGTTTGAAAACTTCAAGATGAAACCTGGAGAAACCATTGACCAGATGGATTCAAGGTTCACAAAGGTGTTGAACAACGTGTTAAAGTTGGGAAAGACGTTCACTGATAAAGAGATCACCGTCAAAGTCTTAAAGGCGCTACATCCCAAGTTCAACATGAAGATCACAGCTATGGAAGAATCAAGGGATCTGGGGAAGATTTCTCTGACGGAGCTGTTTTCTGTACTCAAGGTGAACGAGTATAAAATGTCAAGAATGGGTATAGAAGAGACCTCAAATTCTAGCCCCACTGCTGCCCTGGTTGCTGCAGAAAGATCAAGAAGATCAGCTGGGAAGATAAGAGAAGTGGACTCATCTGATTAGACCACACTACTCAACAAGAAGGAGTACACTGCTGGCGATGTTGCCTTGTTATTGAATGGGTTCAAAAAGTTCTATAAAAGAAAAATGAAGAACAAATATAACAATGCTTGTACTTCTAAACCTACCTCTTATTCTCATGATAATAAGGATGATTTTAAATCCAAACTAATGTGCTATAACTGCAGGAAATTGGGACATTTCATTAAGGACTGCCCATATCCTAAAGCTGAGAAGTACACTGAGGAGGAAAAGAAAGCTAGGAAAGAGAGGAGACATCAAGAAAGTAAAGTGCTGTTGGCTGAAGCTGAAAAGATAGCAGCTATCTATTCGTCTAACTCAAAATCAGGGACATCAAGTGATGACTCTACTGAAGAAGAGACACCTGCACTGCTCTGTCTCATGGCCAAAGAATCAGAGGATTCTGACACTGAGGTAACTCTCACTAAAAATGAAGATGAGCTATTTAGTTCATTTGAGCAAATGATGAAAAATAACACAGATGTTGTTAATGAGTTTGCAAAGCTTAAGGAAGAGATGATTGTGCTGAAAAAGTAGAATGCTAAACTAAAACTTAATATTGAAAAACAGCAAGACTCAGCTAAGTATAAAAAGCTTTCGCATGAGTATGAATCTCTGAAAGCAGAATGTGAAGTTTACAAAGGAAAAATCATGGAACTTGAAAAGATAATATCTAGTCATGATAAGTTTTCTGTGCATCAGTAGACACATCTAATGAACAGAGAACACCCATAGTAAAAGAGAATTTAGAACTGAACAAGACTGAAAAGTTTATATCTGCTGATAACAGTAATGTTATTTTATATGTTCAGACTGCTAAATCTACTTCACTTGAGATTCAGAAAAAGGAGAAGAAATCTCCTAAGGCTGAAAAGGGTAAAAAGCCTGAAAATGAAAAACAGACTGGTAAAACCAAACAGCAGAGTAGTCCTAAGAAGTCTGCTGATAAGAGTAAAACCAATCAGACTAGTGAAACTAAGTTGTCTGTTAAAGAGCAAGTAAAGAGCAAACCTAAGAAGCAAAGAAATTATAATAATGATGCTTGGTATGGAAATGAGTCTTACTAAGTGCAACCTACTTATTCATCTTATTATGCTGCACCTCATTATCCACCTTATTATGCTGCATATCCTGCTCATCATCCAATGCATGCTTACCCTGCTTATCATGCATCCTACCCTGCTTATGAGCATTATTCACATCATAATGATTATCAACATAATATGACTGCTGATTATGGTGACAGATACATTGCTGCTGGAGCATGTTGTGCACAGATACTTTGGTTGAAGCATCAACTAGAAGACTATAATCTCAAGATCAGTGGAATCCCTATCTACTGTGACAATACAAGTGCAATCTCACTTACTCAGAACACTACTAGTCATTCCAGGACTAAGCATATTGAGATCAAACATCACTTCATCAGAGACCATGTTGAAAAAGGAAATGTTATTATTGAGTATGTTCATACAGATAATCAGATCGCTGACATTTCACCAAACCATTGAGTGATGCAAGATTTTCTACTCTAAGAGTGGAACTGGGCTTGTTAAAATTGGATTCATAAACTGAGGGGGAACCTATCAGAAGACTGGGTTCAACAGCTGACTAATCAGATAGAAACAAATGTTATTCTTCAAGAAGACTGACTCTCAACAGACTAGTTGACTGATGAATTCTTGAATTCAGGGGGAACGTGTAAGACTAGCGGTACTCCTGTTCTAAAGATAAAATTTTCAATGACAGTTAGGTAAAGTTGTTTAATCAGAAGATTTGTTCTTAATTCTTGAAGACTTGAAGATTATTTATCTTGCTGGACTGACAAACAGCAAAGGAAGATCACTGGATATTGGCTTTCACTAGTGATATATTGTATCAGACAAGTCATCTGCCAGATAAATATTATTGTCCTCATCTGTTTACTTTTGTCAGTTTATAATCAAGTGTTGTATTAAAAACGTTTTATCAGAAACACGCTTTTATAAGTAAGAGACTACTGGCATTTCAAACACCCGCCTAGTCTGACATATTTAATAAATTTTAAAATCCGCGTATCTCGCTCACACGATCTACCTTTTCAGTAACTGATCTAACGGTTGGCTTGATTCACGGAAACCGACATCCAACACTTATAAATCCAGATATGATCAGCTGACTGATCTTTTACGCACCCTCAAAATTTCAAGAGCACAAGAGCACTTTGCTTTCAATACAAACTGCAAATTTCTCTTGTCTCTCTCTTTAATCTTTTTCAAAAAAATGAGTTCCAAAGAAGCTAATGCTGAAGGTAGATTCCTGAACTACCAGACTTATCACGCAACTGGCACTCAAACGATGAAAGAAGTTCTGGAGAAATTCAAGGTCGCGACGCTAGTTGACTTCATGGAAGCCCATGAATCCATGGTGTTCAAGGATCAAATCATGGAGTTTTATGGTTCTGCTGCAAAGCCCGACCATGAAAAGCTGGAAATCAAGGCTAAAGTTGGAGGAGTAGACATTTGTATAACCCCCAAGCTGTTAAGTGAGAAGTATCACCTATCCCTTGAAGGCTCCACATAAATCTCCACCTTAGCTGAACCATTGGAAGCAGATTTCTGGAATCTGGCTGCCAAGAAAAATGAAGTTTTATATGGAAATATCAAGAAGACTCAGCTGAAGGATGAGTTTCAACGGATGGCAGACCTGTTTGCCAAGGTGATAGAGAACTGCACATTCTCACTGGATAGTGTGCCGATGAAGAGATTTAATTCCATTATTGCTGTTTATTATGTACTGAAGGTGAACTGGGCAACTTTCGTGTGGTACATCTTGGCTGATCACAAGGAGCGTGGTCATTCCAACCACAGGATATTCCTCAGTCATCTGTTCATCAATCTTGGTTGCACTATGACCTATGGAATGGTCATACATAATGCAAAGGAGTTGAAGGTTTACGAGTCTGTTCGCTCTAAGAACACTGAAATCACTCCAGAAAAGATAAAGGAGCAACCAAAGAGGAAGGCTTCTGCTGAGCCAAAGCAGCCAGCTGTTGAAAGGAAAAAGAGGAGTAAGGCAAATGCTCCCAAGGCTTCTGTTCAAACAGCCCAGCCATGTTCAAGCCAGAACAGATCCAAAGCCTAAAGAAAAGGATGCTGCTGATACTGTCTTAGATCAGACAGTAAAAGAAATTGAAGAAATGGCTTATGGTTCTCCTTCTAGAACTGTATCTGCTGATAAGCCACTGGAGAACGTTGCAAAAAGGACAAGGAGCGCATTGAAAGACACTGCAACCTTCAAAATGGGTCATACTAAGACCACTGCCAGGAAGAAAATGACTTTCATTGACTCACCTACTGAATTATCTGAGTTAGTAGGAGAAAGTCCTCAAACAGCAGAGAGGCCTGTTGACACGGAGAAGAAGTCTGCTGCCATTGAGTCAGCTGCTGAACAAGTCAAACAGACTACTTCTGCCCCAACAGCTGAGGTTAATCAACCTCAAGAGAATCCTGAAGTGCAGATCCTCGAACCAATCGTTGCTGCACCCATAGCAATTGTTGCTCCAGAACCAACAGCTGAGGCACCAGTTGTTGAGTCAAAGGCTGCCAGAAAGAGAAGAACTGGCAAGACCAAAGTGTCTGCTTATCACAAGAAGAAGCGTGAGGAAGCAGAACAAAGAAAACGTGATGAGGATGAGCTTAAACGGACTCTTGAAGCAAGCAAACCAGAAGCTGAAGTCAAGAAGATGACTGAAGCAGAGTTAGCTGCCAAGGAGGAAGAAGACTTGGCAAGAGCCCTAGAGGAGAGCAAGAAAGATGCTCACAGTCCAATGAGGACTGGTGGCATAGTGATTGGAAAATCACTGGAAGGGAAGTTTCTGCTACCAAAAGCCAAGCCAATCAAAAGGAAGAAAAAGGAAGTAAGGAGGGCACTTGAGGTTGTTAAGAGTGACCTTGCTACCTTTTCCAGATTTGAGGCTTAATTGGAAAGATATAACTCCCTGATCCAATCAAAGACTGTGTTCCTAGCCGAGAAAATAAGATACAACAAATGGAGGAACTACAGGTTGAAGAAAACATGTGAAGAATTCAAAGCCTGGAAGGAGGCTGCTACTGAGGAGAGATGGATCATGAATTGGCTCCAAACCAATAACATCCAGCAAGCCTTAGATACTGATTTCTTCCATGACAGAGTACATGAGTATGCCAAACTCATTGTGACTCAGGAGGCTAATGCTCTCAAGTAATCCCTGCCAAACAAACCTGGTCCTACTGATGACCTTGTTGAGAGAGCAATCAAAGTCGCTGTATATGTTACCTTTTCAAAAGTGGGTGGAAAGATCAATCTACATCAAAGGAACTTCAAGTGATCTACCCAGCTTACCAAGTCTGCAACAGATAGCCTTTGGTTCTGAAGTCAGCTCCTATCAAGAGCAAAACATCCAATCTCAGACAACGTCTCCCTTTGTGCCTGCTGATTTTATTCGTCTGAAGACAGTTGTATCTGCTGATGGTTCTAGTTTTGTTCACTTGGAAGATAAGCTGGATGATAAAGAACAAATTGAGGAACAGAAGACAGCTGAGCCAAATGCTGAACCTGCTACAAAGTTGTTAACTGATGCACCTTCCATTTCAGCTGAAGCTACTCAACCTTCAATCTTGGACTCCATAAAAGCCTTGATTGAAAACTCAAGGAAGGAAATGGAAGAGAGGAACAAGGGGCTGCTGTGCAAGTTTGAAGAAACAGTTGCCAAACTTGTTCAAAATGCTGTGGAAAGCCTTCCACAACCAGCTGACCATTCCATGCTGCTTAAAGAAAGGATTGTTGCATTGACTAGTCAAGTTGCAGATATCAAGATGGATGTGAATTAGATTCATGCAACTCTTCAAAGACATGAGACGGATTGGACTAAAGTTGGTCAAGCATTTGAGAAGGCAACTGAAGCAGAGACGGAAAAGACTGCCTATATGTTTCAGAATTTCACTGACCAAGCTGCTCAGGTTACTTCAGAGATGGCCACCCTACAAGTAAATGTGGATTATCTGAATAACCAGACTGCTGCCTTGAAGTGTAATCAAGCTCAACAAAATCTTGGATCAAAACATCAGACTGCTATGCGATGCTGTCAGCATTACTCCTGTTCCAGTTGCTCAACTCAACCCTACTGATGATGACAAAAAGGGGGAAGAGGGATCAACCAACAAGAAGAATGTTGCATCTGTTGTTGAAGTTACAGAAAAAGTGGAGTCTACTGAAAAGCCTACTGAGCCTGTTGATGAAGAGACAAGTAGACTAACTGCTCATGTAACCAAGACAAATGAACAAGCTGATGATGAAGAAGAGCCCAAGGATGTAGCTAAGACTGATGAAGAAATAGCTGCCTCTAAGGACACTGCTGAAGAACAGCTAGATCCATTCAGGAAAACCAGCAGAATTCAAGAAATCAGAAGAAGAGTCGAAGCTGCAGGAAGAAACTTGACCAATGCTGATTTGTTTTCCAGTGGTGAAGAAGAGGAGGAAGAGGATGAAGATGAAGAACTTGAAGAAGATGACGAAGATGAAGAAGCTGAAGACTAGACTAGATTTCCTAGACTAGGCTACTTAATTGAAAATTATTGTACCAACTTACTTTATTTGTATTTTTCACTTTAAGTTCATTTTCTTGTAAACTTGTACTGTAATTTGAAAGATGCTATCTATAAAGGTCAAGTTTTATCCAACACATTATTTGTATCTCAGAAATTTTTGAGGACTTAACTTTAGTTTTAGGTACAGGTACTTAGCTGAAGTTTTGTCATCATCAAAAAGGGGGAAATTGTTGGATGAAGATGAAGACTTAGAAGTGAAGGGAGGTTTTGATGATTTCCAAAAGTCATCAGCTAAGTATTGGAAGCTTAGTTAAAACCTTAGAAGATATTTGACCAAGGAAGAAGTCACTTCAGTCGAGTCAAATATATGGTCCAGAAGACTACTGATCTGTTGCTGAAGAAAGGAATCAGACTGGTGAATTTCCAGCAGACTCAAATCAGATAAGTTCAGTTTGGGATCAGCCGAGTGTACATCAGACGAGTGATTTCGATCAGCAGAGTGGAAGTGATCAGAAGTTATTGCAACGGTAATAAATGCACATGGAGTAATAAATGCTGAAGAGGAAGGGTATTAAAGACAAATGATTGAAGAGAAACCTCGTATCAGCTTGGTGCATTAAATGTGAACTGACAGAAAGTACAGCAGAGTGTACAGTGATCAGTCGCAGCCGTTTCTGCAGAAAGGACCAGTACTCGAGGATTTGGACACCTGTCGATCTCTCAATGGGTAGATTTTCAAATCTCAAGTATAAATAGTTTAGTTCAAGAGTTAGAGAAAGAGAGACAACACAACTGAGAGCAAATCTGAAGCAGAATTCTTCTAAGTCTCAAACTCAAGAACAGAACACTCATCAGCCGAGTCATTTGTTGACAAAGGCAGAATAGAGAGAAAATAATATACATATAAAATCTAAGTGATTTTGTGAGGAACGTGTTGTGAGAAGCTGTTATCCATCTTTGTGAGTGATAAAGCTTTGTAGTATAGGACTTCTTTGTGATTTCATGTAAAGAACTTGTGGCCAGTCATTTGTTGTTTGGCGCAAGCAGAGTATATTGTAAACTGTGTGTTTATAGTATAACCCAAGATCTAAGTGACTTGGAAGAGTGGACTAAAGGATTTTTATCCATATAACCACTATAAAAATTCTGGGTGTTTATACTTGCATTATTTCTTGCATATTTTCAAAGAGCATATTTGAACACTTAAGTTAACTGTTGAAAAGTTTTAAAAAGAGTTTACAAAAACTGGGGATAAAACTTTTTCTAAGTTAAGAAAACTACTTGTGAAAAACACTAGATAAATCCGCTGCAAGTTAGTTATTTTAAAACTCTGATTTTCTTAAAATCAGCTAAGTAAAATCAGAAGAGTGGTCAACTCTGTTGTTCGAAGCTTTGTGCAAGATCAGCTTAGTCTACTTACGATTCTTGATCAGCTTAGTCTGCTGACAGAAAAAGTTAGAGAATTTTAAAGATAAAATTTTTAGAGGTCTATTCCCCCCCCCCCCCCCCCCCCCCCCCCCCCTCTAGACCTCATCTGACCACTTTGGACCAACATGGGCATTACTCGTGATATGACAACACTTGCAAGTGCATTGAAATGGTTGAAGAAAGAGGCTAGAGGAACAACTTGGTTGAGTAAGGCTAAGAAGATTGCTCTTACCTGCACCGTGTACAATTTATGGGCTGCTCGGAACCGCAAGACTTTTGAGGGACAACAATCTAGTATAGAAGAAGTGTGCTTCAAGATTAAATCACATGTGTACATCGTTTTGTATTCCTTGTACCCGTATGATTTAATTCTCGTATAGTGCTATATTTTGGTCTACCTGTTTTGACCCGCTTTATTTTGTTTGCCGGACTTGGTCCAGGCCTGTGTAAATAACTTTTGGTGTTATATATATTTACATTTTAGCCCCAAAACACAACAATTGTTTCCTCTAAAAATGGATTGCCGACGGCCACAATCAAAATTCAAAAGACTGAAAGTTGAGGCATAACATATTATGATAGAAAATTAAGTTGATCTCATCACGGGCTCGAGCTATAACTTTAAATAATCTAATTATTACAAAATTCCTATGCAAAAAAATTGGCATACAGTTGATCTAGAAAATTAAATAACAATTATAAAATTCTAACCCAAAAATACCAAATTCGACTCTTAAAATAAAACATTCATCCATTCAATATTTCAACAATTTAAAAATGCATATACCCACAGTCAATTAAAATAAAATCGTTATGGACTGCTTTGATACCAATTGTTGGTGTTTTACCCAATCGGATCCGAACTATTCGACCCGACGAGTAAACAGGATCGAACTAATTCGACCCAATTGTGGAATTTATGTTCACAATATATTTCGAAAATAACTATCATAAAAACGAGAATCCCATAAACGATAATCATTTTAATTATGCATAAGAAAGAAATAGAAAACTTACAGAAAGCTTGCTATCCTTCGTTCTTTTGGTTGAACCTTTTGTTTCATGATTTTCTTGAGTTTGATGAACAAACGGCTTTGATCTTTTTCACCATGGATATCAACCACGTTCTCCTTCTACTAGGCGTGTGGGTACCAACTTAAGATATTCGAACTTTCTTTCACATTTTAGAAATCAAAAGTTCAAGATGAAAGCTTCTTCTGGTTTCTTGAACAAAGGGTGGCTTTTTGTATGTTTAGGGTTGAAGAACTTTTCTTTTGAGTGTAATCTTAATGATTTCATAAATCAATAATCTATCATCTAAGATCAATATCTTATATGTATATATAGATAGTTATGGAAAGAGTTAAACTCCTACCATGACTCACTCAAAGATTCCTACTAGGAAAATACATCTTTTCTCTCTTATCTTAAGAGAGTTATTAATTAAATACAACTCTTGTAAGTAATTAAAACATACATAAATATATTTATATATATAACTTCGAAAATTATACATATAAATATATAATTTTTACTTTTATTTATTACATAAATATATCATATATTTTACATATTAAATAATAAATTTCTACAATTAGAAATTCTATAAATGCTTATATTTCCTTTTTCTTGAATTTAGTATTCAATTTCCATTAGATTCAATTCTATAATTAAATTTAAAAATTAATCATGATATTTTCTAATTAATTAATTAAATATCATCTAATTAATTCGAAATTTCCATTTTTGGAAACTATTTCCAAAATGCAACATGAATGAATTCGTTCTAATTTCTTGAGTTCAAATGTAGATTATCAGGAGCCGTGGTTGAGGACCTATGGACATGTAACTTCAAGCTCCAATAAATCGAATAATCTATCATACTCTTTAATTTAATTATTCGATCTGTTAATTCCAAATGACTCCACTAAAGACTTGGAATTGCACTCTTATCATTACAATATATTTTACTCTAAAGATCAAGATAGTCCATTGATATAATCACTACATGCTATTTGATCCTTCAATAATTGATTCGTAACTAGAGCTAGGCATAATTACCGTTTTGCCCCTCTAGTTACTTCTTTATCCTTAAGTTCCATTAGTTCACTAGTAAACAGTTTGATTCATGAACTTATTCATAAATCAGAGAGCTCTACTGTTTAGTTCTAAAACTAACACTTAAGGGAATCAATATTCCAGCTTCTCGCAAGAAGGGTTGAATTCCATATCTGTAGAACACATTCCAGCCATTTATCTCAACGGATCTTCAAGACATAAGTTTTAGGCTCGACATGGTTACAGAACATTACCTATAAGTCAAAAGAACTCGTTAACATAAACAGGAGTTTATGCCTACTCAGGATTTAGATCAATTCAATATGATAATCAATTGACATGTTCTAGAACCATAATACCAACGGTATCTTATTTATGATTCTAGATCATGTCTGGTCCAGTCCTATGTAATCGAATTACACAAAGTACCTCCACCTTCGATGTCTCTACATCAGTAATTCGGATCAAGATTACTACATTGTAAATGTTATGCGGACCGTACTAGTAGTGTTTAGTTAAAGATCCTAACTTTAACTCACTACAGACTTTTTAGTCTATTAGCTATAATTTAAATCCTCCAGTATAACATATATACTTAAGTCATAGTCTCTTTAATAGACTTGGAATTTTCTGATGTTTATATTATGCAATAAATGCATAATCGAAATGATTATATGAAAAATAAATTTCAAATTTATTTATTTATTTCAATTAAAGAATGTCAAATACATGTTTTAAGAGCATCATGTCTAACATATTCTCATGTGGGTAAACACCACTTTTGGTCCCTCTTATCATTAACTTTTTACAGAGTGGTCCCTCTTATGTTTTTTTCCCCACTTTAGTCCCTACTATGAATTATTTGTCTCAGTTTAGTCCTTTTCAAGTGATCCAAGGCGGTTCCGGTAACATGTGATATGCACATGAGGGCAATTTCGTCATTTCAAGTAAACTAACAGGGATATTTTCGTCTTTCTAATTTGAAAAAAATATTTAATCTCTTCCAAACTAGGCTTTCATTCCAATCCAACTTAATCGTCCATTTCGTTCCAAACTAAAGTTTTCTCCCAAAATCTTCTTCAAACACCAAAATTGCTCACCAATTAAACAATATCTCAAATAGTCTCAATAGTGAACGGACGAAAATGCCCTAAAAAATATTCATATACATGTCACGTGTTATCGGAACCACTTGATAAGGACTAAAGTGAAACACATAATTCATAGTAGGGACTAAATTGAAATAAATAATTCATAGTAGGGACTAAAGCGGGAAAAAAAACATAAGAGGGACCACCCTGTAAAAAGTTAATGATAAGAGGGACCCAAAGTGATATTTACCCTTCTCATGTTTACTCCAATCCATGTAACTATCAGAGCAGGTTCAAGTGTTAGACAACTTGGGCTAGCGCCTGGGATCCCCCAATTTGGAAGGGGCTCATAATTTATATGTGGACCTCCAGAAAAAATTGTAGACTTAATATTTTTGATTTTATAACCAAAAAACTTTCCCGACATAGAAATTTCATAAAATGAACAAATTCATACGCCATGTGGAGTGTTGAGAAAGTGCAATAAAAAAAGTTAGGATACATGAGTTTGGACACGGTGCTGAGGTTTTATTGCAATTTTGAAAAGTTAACGGTGCAAAATGAAATAAGAAAATAACACTTAAAGTTGACCGAGCATATCTCAACTTAGAGTCAAAACACATCGTCTTACCAATTTTGTTGTCTCCTTTTTCTAGCCCCTAAAATTTGAATCTCCATATTCAATCCTCCAGTGATTCAACATTCAAGTTTTCAAGTTAAAAAAAGATTAGTCTAACTCTCGAATCTCGTTATCCTATGAAGTTCCAATGTCTTCTATTTACATGTTCTTCTATTTTTTTAAACATTAAACTTGTAAATCGATTTTGCCATGTTTGAACAAATACTCAACTTGATGGATTAAAATATGGGTAAACATCATTAATGATTCTTCTTATCATTATTTATTTACAGAGTGATCCCTCTTATGTTTTTTCTTTTTCTCACGTTAGTTCTCACTATGAATTATTTGTGTCACTTTGGTCATTTGCAAGGGGTCTTTTACTTATAGTATTACACTTTAGTCCCTCATAAAATTGTTTTGTATCAATTTAAGTCCCTCATAAAACTGTTTTGACACTTTAGTTCACCTTGGACCACCTGAAAATGACCAAAGTGAAACAAACAATTCATATTGGGGACTAACGTGGAAAAAAAAAACACAAGAGTGACAACTCTGTAAAAAATTAATGATAAGGAGGACCATTAATGGTGTTTACCCTTAAAATATGTACATGTCCTAGTATTTTGTTATGTATTAAAATATTAACTTTCCAATATCCGTGTTTCTGCAGTATCGTATCTTGTAAATTTAAAAATTTATATCGCAATTTGTGTCGTGTCGTATCGTGTTTGTGTCGCCGTGTCAGTATTTGTGTAAGATAGGTTTTTGCTCTTCTAGAGTCTTAAAAACATAAATAACTCAAAAGATATATCCGCTTGTTATAAAGTCCGTATCATGGTCGCTAAAAAATCTGCAAGTGGAATGGTTCATTTTTTTTTTCTTTTAAGTAAAATGGAATGGATTTGACTTAGAAATTTAACATTTAGTTATAGACGGAATTGTACTTCTCATACAAAATTTTCACCTACTTTATATATTTGATATAAAAAATACATTTAATACCATAATTTCATTCTTATCGACACATTTTCTTTCTTCGTCTTCGTTACAAGGCTAAATTTCGTATTCTTTATATGGCTGAAAATCTCTTGACGAGAGATTTCTAAAGGTACAAATTTCATTTCATGAAACGCAGTAAATAATCCGCATAAGATTAACAAAGTTTTGGGACATTAATAAAAATTAAATCATATCTCATAATCTACAAGGAATCATGCCATAATAATTTTCAGGTATCATGCCATAATAATTTTCAGGTATCATGCCATAATAATTTTCAGGTATGATATAGGGAACATAAGCGTGCCATTTTGGTGACTTAACGGTTGTTTTTGTCCAAAAAATTGACGGAGAAAGAAAATGTATCGAGGGGAGTAAAATTATGGTATTAAATGTATTTTTTCAGAAAATATAGTACTAAATATATAAAGTGGATGAAAGTTTGGTAGAAAAAGTGAAATTTCCTCTCCAGTTATATCAGCCACATCAAAATAGGCTCAACCACAAATCTTCTATAAAGTATTACCGGAAGAAAAAGATTTGCAAATAAGCACAGAGTCTAACAATAATGACAATTTACCCCATATGATATTCATAATATTCAGTTTATCTCCCTATAATTTGAAAAAGAACATTGTAAACCCCTGTAATTTTATAAGAGTTTCACACTGCCTCCCCGATATTTTTATATGTGGCATTTTACCTCCTTGTGTTATGATAATGTGGCAGTTTACCCCCCTGTGTTTATAATAAATGTAGCAATTCACCCCTTATATTATGATAAATGTGGTAGTTTACCCCCTATGTTATAGAACAGTTTTCATGTCTACTCTCAATTTCCGCAAGTGAGTTACACTCTCCGGCTCAAGGGGATAAATTGCTTCTTTAAAATTTTTACAGTGGATAAATTGCTCGTTTTCAAATCACAAGGGAGTAAATTAAATATTTTGAATTTCACAAGGTAAATTGCCATGAACCATTTTTTTTTATAATTAAATTTTATTGAAACATTAATAAAAGGAGCTACAAAGTCAAAAAGGGGAAACCCTCTATCACAACAAACATTAACGGGAATTAAATGTAAAGGACTACAAATCGACCAATCCGACCACCGGAATCGAATGCCCACAAGGCAAGGTTGTGGGTCGCAAAATTTGAATTTCTTGGAGTGAAACGGAACCTCCACTACGGCCAACAAGCCCAAAATTTCCGGATTTCATCAATAAAACCACAAGCTGACCAATTTGAAAGCTTCCATGGGTTGTTAAGTTCAAAGATAGCTTGAAGGCAATAATTTTCAATACAAGCATCAATGATTTTCCATTTGTTGAGAAGAGTGGAAGCCATATGAAAGGGAAGAACCTCGGCCACAAAAGGAGAAAGACACGGTTGGTTGGTAGCAGAAGCAAATAAAATAGTGACCCTTGAATTCCGGACAATAACCGCAACTGCAGCAATGCATTCTTTGAATGACGCATCGGTGTTAACTTTTAACAAACCTTCTTTAGGTGGAGACCAAGCAGCAATCAAATGAGGTGCTTTCAAAAGAGCATGCACTTTCATTTGGGCAGCAAGATGACCAGAGGCCTTTTTCTCCAGTAAACTAATGAACTTATTGATCTTACCGAATTTCGCAAGCATGTAACTTAGGAAATTAAGGTAAAAACAATAATATGAGAATGGGATAAATCCGATGTGTATATACATTCCGATCTAAATATAAAGTTTACAGGGTCTGTCCGAGCATTACAGGATGCCGTAGCTACAAGAGAATTACAAATAAGAGACCTAACAGCTAGTCCGAGCGGAACGGAGATAATGTGTTAGGCCGAGCTGCTTGGTCCGAGCTGAGGGTGTGTATTCATCTGCCCCCTAAATCATTAATGCAATGGGTATATATAGGTGTGATGCTGGACTAGGTGATCTGCCTGTATGTGAATAAATCCTGGCCCAATGACTAGGCCCTTTATCAGGCCCAAACGATAACTCAAATGTGTGCTGCTCGGAGAACAACTTGAGGTCGGTTTTTGGCATAGAGGTCGGATTTTGGAGCTGGAGGTCGGATTTTGGAGCCAGAGGTCGGATTTTGGAGCTGGAGGTCGGATTCCGGAGCCAGAGGTCGGATTTTGGCCAAGGAATATTTCTTATCTTGGGAGCTACGAAATATCCCTCATCAATACCCCCCCACTTCTCGAGCGCAAGTGTAGCTGAAGCTCAGAGAAGTAGAAATTGCCTTCGAGGCGAATGGTTGCCTTCAACTATTTGAAGCTTCGGATACGCCTCATTAAAAACCTAGTCCGGAAAAACCCAGTGGAATAAAAACCGAGCTAGGGAAAAAGAGTGCGCATCTTAGAAGCCCCCAAAATGCCGAACCGCTTTTAGTAGTGGGTAGTAATAGTAAATGAGATAAGCCTTCGAACTGAGAGTCCCTTCTAGGGTAGTTTACGTCCCTTCAGCGTGTAAGAGTAGCTGAAGCTTTGAGAAGTAATAATTGTGCTGAGGTGCTGATCGACCTCGAAGCCTTGATGCGTCCGATATACCTCATTAAAAACCTTATTCGGAAAAACCCCGTGGGAAAAAAATCGAGTAAGGGAAAAAGAGTATTTATCCGTGAGAGACGCTTAACAAAATTTGTTGCTTTCGAACTGGAAAGTCACTTCTTCAAAACAGAGGGGCCCAATATGCTATTTATCCTTTTATATTAAGTCTTTTTCGAGCTAAGAGTCATAGCAACAGCTTTCGCTCTCAGTCGAGACACTTTTGAGCTCCTCTTCTTCAATTCCGAGCAGCATTTCGAGCAGCGAATTTGTCTGTTTCCGAGCCAAGAGTCATAACAACAGCTTTCACTCTTGCTCTTTTTTCATTTTCGAGTTGCATTTTCGAGCAGCATTTCGAGCTAAGATTCATAGCAACGGCTTTCACTCTTGCTCTTTTCTTAATTTTCGAGTTGCATTTCCGAGCAGCATTTCGAGCTAAGAGTCATAGCAACGGTTTTCACTCTTGCTCTTTTCTTCATTTCGAGCTGCCTTTCCGAGCAGCATTTCGAGCCAAGAGTCATAGCAACGACTTTCACTCTTCAGCACTTTTCTTCATTTCGAGCTGCATTTTCGAGCAGCATTTCGAGCCAAGAGTCATAACAACAGCTTTCACTCTTGCTCTTTTCTTCATTTTCGAGCAGCATTTCGAGCTAAGAGTCATAGCAACGGCTTTCACTCTTCAGCTCTTTTCTTCATTTCGAGCTGCATTTCCGAGCAGCATTTCGAGCCAAGAGTCATAACAACAACTTTCACTCTTGCTCTTTTTACATTTTCGAGCTGCATTTCCGAGCAGCATTTCGAGCTAAGAGTCATAGCAAAGGCTTTCACTCTTCAGCTCTTTTCTTCATTTCGAGCTGCATTTCCGAGCAGCATTTCGAGCCAAGAGTCATAACAGCTTTCACTCTTGCTCTTTTTTCATTTTCGAGCTGCATTTCCGAGCAGCATTTCGAGCTAAGAGTCATAGCAACGGCTTTCACTCTTCAGCTCTTTTCTTCATTTCGAGCTGCATTTCCGAGCAGCATTTCGAGCCAAGAGTCATAACAACAGCTTTCTGCATTTTCGAGCAGCATTTCGAGCTAAGAGTCATAGTAACGGCTTTCACTCTTCAGCTCTTTTCTTCATTTCGAGCTGCATTTCCGAGCAGCA